>UCOJ01000006.1:0-366549 GCA_900474305.1 Cecidostiba fungosa
CAATTGAATTGTGCAAACGTTGTCCAATAACGAAAAAACGGTCGGGGATGAAATGCTTTTGATCAATTAATTCGCTTTTACGCATAGTTAGGGGTGCGGCCCTGAATTTCAAGAAGTTTTATTCTATTCCTCATTCAGTGACCTTCCATTTGAGGCCTTGAACGTTTAAAAATAATTGTGCAAAGCGACTTCTTGTGAGTGGATTCTTCGGCTTTGAGCGCCAAGAGAAACCGCAAACAAAATAAAGACTCGTCTAAAAGCTGTAGAGCCGGAATAATGCGCAACGACACCGCACCGTAATGGCTTTTGTACTACTGGTTTTTCCGCAGAGCAGGAAATTACGTGTACGGCATTTCCATCGCGTAATTATTTCGAGTCCAAGAGCTCTCTGGGTCGGAGATAATTCGCAAACTAGAGGTGTGCAGGCTATGTCCGCAGTCACATTAGTACTAGTATACACAGTGCAGCGTTTTTTTCCATAATCGTCCCGTCGCGTACAAGTGCAATATCATTTTGCTCGAGATTTTGCGTCATCCAGTCCGAATTAAATTTCGCTACTACAAATGAAAAAAAATCGCCTTTCAAAAGTAACCCAAGCCTAAGAGATTTACGTTATAGAATGCGCGCATCAGTGCATTAGTGTCTCTCTCAGCTCCTACACTGTTTTCATGCAACGCCATCAGCAGCTCTAATGAAATATCTTCGCTGGGGATCAATTCACGGGCTCGAAAATTTTTAGAACGTAGGATTGCTCCTTTCATCATTGCTCCAATTACGTCTTGCAGCAACCACCTCCCCCGCCAGGCAGTCAGTCGTCCTGCATCGCAGGACAATCCAATTACAACTGGCGACGAGCGGAGGAGACGTATACATACACGCGACTCTGTATAGTCTACCTTATATCGACGCTGCGCCGACGACGGCAACAATATAATCTCGTCTACAAAGGACGAGCTCTATAGCTCCAAATACCGATTTTTTTCATTTTAAATTTTATCAAAATATTTTATATGAGATTTTACATGAGTTCTCAGGTGAGGTCTCATAAATAGCATAAATCTCTAAAATACTTCAATACGTTCAAGTTTAATCAATCTGTGTGCAATTGTTCTCGACAGAGCTGTGCGAGGAGTGGGCCCTGGCCAACAGCTGCGAGTCGGTGGGTCCGAGCACTTTGTCTAGTTCGTCCGCGGGAGCGGCCAGCAGCAGTAGCGCCAGTAGCAGTAGCAGTACCATCGCCAGTGCGAGCGCCAGTACGAGCGCCTCGGCGAGCAGCAGTCGTACTGGTCCCGACGACACCGACAGCGCGCCCGAGACCATCTTCAGTATCAAGTATCTGGGGAGCACGCTCGTCGAGTCACCGTCCAGCGAGCTCGAGACGGCTGAGGCCATCAAAACCGTCATCAGCATGGTACGTATACATAATCAGCAATTCTCTCACTCTCTCTCTATCTCGATTTATTATGTATATAAATTAATAGAATAGAATAGATTGTACTATTTTGTAACACATGATGCACGATTTTCGCGTTTTTTTATCAGACCAACAGGTTCGAACATTGCGTATACATTATACGACGCGTCTCATCCTGTCCTCGGTGCGTGTGGTGCGCACATATATACGTATAATATACGATATATACAGGTACGCTCGCGCGAGGACGCGAAAATACACTTTTGTGCAAATAAAGATTAACGCACATGACTCGACTATGTGCACTAGCGCCCTTTCGCTTCAACTTTGCAGTAATACGTTTTATCGCGGACAGTAAAGATGCTTTATGCGCCCCGACGAAATAACGACGAATCTACTCGTCCATGAAAGCAAACTTTATCGCAAAGATGCACCTGCTCTGTTGCACTCTACTGCAGCTGATGATGCCCCACCGCCCGTTCGGAAGTAAAAAACATAAGCTCATCCTGCAGTGCGCTACTTTTCTCCATGATGAGGCCGGCTGCGCAGTAGTTTTTATTGAAAAAATTATTTAGCACGGTTATGGTTATTGCCTTTCTTTCTCCCGCCCCGCGTGAACTGACCTTTTACGTTACGAGCTTTTTTCGCTTACAACAGCTTACCGTAGTTTACGCGTGAGCACAGATTCTAGATTTTATTTCTTTTTAAGTTCGAATGGGCTGATACTGTTAGAAAGATCGTTATAGCCTACACCAGCTGCAGGAGAAAGGAGACAAAAGTTTAGAGATCTTAATTATAAAGGCTTTTACTATATACTAGAATTTTTATACGCGTTACTCTATCGCGATAATGCGAAAGCTACGAGGATGCCCATGAGTATAGGTAAATCTGCCGCACAAGCGGAACTTACCAAACCAATATCATCGCAAAGATCACAGAAAATCATATTATTTAAAAAAAAATTATTCAAATAGCCCGCGGGAAAGTGGTTAAAAATCAAGAAGAATTTTTCATGAGTTTTCCACAGGTTTTTCTAAAAAAACTCGAAAATGATAATTTTCCAGTTTTTTTAGTGTAATTGCGGGTTCGCCCTTGCCTGACAGGCGTAAGCCTGGACGAAATTAGAGATAAAAATGAAATACTTATTTGACGATGCTTTCAGGCAAAGGCGAGCGGCAAAAAGCTGCAGAGGGTCTCACTGGCTGTTAGCGTGCGGGGCATCCGAATGATGGATGCTGACACCGAGGAGGAGCAGCTCTGCGTCTCGATATACAGGTTCGTAATTGTTGGATTTTTACCCCTTTTTTCTCCTAATCCTCTCTTTTTCTCGCTCTGAGTTTTTTCAATCAGATTAATTGCAGCAGGCGCTCGTGAAATCCATTTCGTTTTGCCGCGGGGATCTCTTGTTGCCTGATGCAGGAATAAACATTCGATTTTTTCAATAAAACCTAATGGGATCATTCTCGGCCAAACGTGCGACTATTTTGACACCAGTTGTTTTAGCGAACCATTTCTGGTAACCATGTCTGATGAACTTTTGATTGAGCAGAACCTGCATATGTGGTCTGTTTCGCACTTTTGCTAATATTTCTGTACTCATAATCAGAGAACTGCACGTGCAAATGCAGTACAACTGGAGAGAGAGAGAGAGAGAGTCCCTTTATTTGAAAATTACAACAAATTTTATACAAGTATTTGATGTCTGAATCGCACCGCAGAATCTCTTATTGCTCGGCGGACGCACGACACGACCACGTATTCGCGTTCATCGCAACAGATCTAAACGAGACGAACGAGTGCTATGCCTTCCTCTGCCCAAAGCGCAAAATTGCCCAAACCGTCACACTGACTGTAGCCCAGGCCTTCAACACGGCCTACGAGCTCTGGCAGCTATCGCAGCTCGACTCGCGGATTTATCACGCCGATGACAAAAGTCCGGAGCTCCCGGCTGCAAATCTACGGCAGCCCGCCGGAACCTCGTCCTGCATCAGCGACCTCGACGACAAGAGCAAGGGTAGGTTATACGAAAAAGTTTAGAAATCTCGACCAGTCTATGTATCTTTAAGAGCTGTAATTTAATCTAATAATACGAAATACGTTTATCAAGGGCGGAAAGAAGGCGATTACAGACGAGTTGGAAAGTTGGCAATCACTCGTTTGGATCGCCGCCTTCTTCTCGCCCATTATGCACACCCCTACCGCGAAATCTCACATGAGATCTTATATGTGAGATCTGACGCCAAAATTTCATGCGAGTCTTCATTTCGCAGCGGCAGATAAGAAGAGCACAAAAGGAGGAAAAGGAACAACTAAAGTCAGTCCGGATGTCCAGCAACAGAAGAGCGCGCTAATCAACATTGGCGGCGGCAAGGAGCCCAAAGTCAGCGTCAAAGTCGAATCCTGGGTAATTATTATATGCTACTCTGCTATAATACAATTATACGGTCAGCATTTCTTTCTTTTGTTTTGCCACTTTCGCTGCGTTGTTAATATTTGTTTTTTGTGTATAGTATATTATCTATATTCTCGCGTGACTTATTGCTGTAGATTATTATACTGTATATATAATTACAGAAGAATAGGGACTCGAGCTGCATAGACGTAGATGATCTTGGCCTAGATACTATGACCTGTCTTATCACGTTCAATGAAAACCATTTTACCTCAACGGATAGTTGAGTACGTATCCAATGCATGTTTTATACTAAACTAATATAATTAAACAAAGTCGCGATCTCTATACCCTGTAACGTGCGCTCAAATTATTCCTTATATGCAACTGGAACGTTTTCAAGTATTCAATTTTTCACTATTTAAGCTTCACTACAACAGCTTATTTATTATTTATTAACAAAAACACATCTCAAATACACACGCGAGCAATATTTCAGCTAATTCAGCGCCGCACACCATATATTCTGCATAATATATACGTGCGGGCATGCTTACACATAAGTATTCCGCGAACGTGAAATTCGTTCGCGCGCGGAGCTGAAAGTTCTATTAGCTCTTCTGAAGACTCATCTATTGCTCTTTTGGCGCAAGAATAAACGTGCGAAATTTATGACGAAAGTTTGCCGATCGTTCTTCATATATATGTATATAAAAGCCATTCGCACGCTAGAACACAATAGCGGTTAGAGGGATTTATAGTTTCGAATGCGCTCTGATGCAGGCCTATATAAATATACATACATACATACATAGCTATACGATATAACGAGGGAGGTTAATACCAACAATTGGCCTTATTCTGCCAACTTTATTAGTCATTTTTCGTATAGAATATTGTATTGATTCTAAAATCGAGTTCTAATGCAAAAAGTGGGGTTAAAACAAGGTTATTAGAGCAGGCATATCGTGTGAAACTTTTTGAGTATTAATGATAATAATTAAGCTAGTATAATAGAGTATAGTATAGATTAAATGCACTTACATAACCTCCTCTGTGCTCCAGGTGTCGTTCGCGGAGGAGCCGTGCATCAGCAGCAGCAACAGTCCAGAAGAGAGCATTCCTCTGAAAGTCCTCAAATCGCCGTCTAGTCCCTGCAAAGCCGGGCCAGCAGTTCTAGGAAACAGATCAAACGCATTCAGTATGACGAGCAGCGTCGTCACTCTTTGCTCGACCAGCACAACCAACCTGGTAGCTCCTCAACAGCTGAAGCTTCAAAACGCCTGGCTGGAGTCTACTATTCCGACGACCAGCTCGACAACGACAACGGCGCAAAGGCCCCTCGACCTCGTCTGCTCGTCGTAGCGCTTCCGTGACGTGCCCCTCATCACGGGGCTCTGGAGACAGCTGTCGTCCAACCAACCCACCGCAACTGCGACCGCCTCGATCCCGGCGATCAAGCGCTGAGATTTTGATGCTCTTCGCCGCGGTGCATCAACTATACTGGTGTACTCTATCTCACATGTATAATTCTTCGAATTTGTTTCCTTTACCTATAGGTAATATACTATAGGTATATCTCTGGAAGTTTCTCCATCAACTCACTGTTATACTTACTTGATGCGATTAATTGTGCGTAATACACTGTTTGGTGCTATTCAATCTTCCATACGTATAATGATGTGTATGGACCCATACGTATGGCAAAAAAAAGAAGGTTGGCAGCAATGATGACGAGCGAGAATCTGTGCAGTAGAGTAGTCGGCTGACCAATCCGCAACGTCGTACGCGTAACAGTCGACGGTCAGAGTCATTGCTGCCAACATTCTTTTACACATCATACGTATTGAAGCTTGAATAGCACTACCACAGTCAAATCTTAATTTACGCGCTCCTTCGTTTGTGCAGCGACAGGACTGAAAAATATTTAGAAAGTATCAAAATGCATCAGCAACACGCGCGCGATGGATTATTCCGTCCAAAAAAAAATAAATTTTGCATCAGGGCTATATAACGATTCTAATACCGTGCACACATAACGACGCCTAATTAATCCCATCTTCCCTGAGAAGCATCGGACTATTTCAGTTACATAGTCAAATTCGCTGCTTACACTACTTATAAAACCAATGCTCCTGCATTCGCCCATCAGGGAGGATCCACGAGGGGAATCGACCGATAGGGAATTCGCATGTACTTATAATAGGCACTTGTGTTACTTTCACGAGAAATGCCTAGGTTACCGTTCTCCATCTGCGGGTTATTGCCACTGCTGGTGCCCAGCGTTGCTTGCTTCGATGTTCACCCGTATTAGTGCATCACGTACCCCTTATGCCGGTCTGTTCAATGTTTTTCTCGCTGCAATATCATTCGGGCCAAAATAACTCCTTTTTTTATCATCCGATGTGTAGTAACTAAAATATGCACGTAACTATACTATAATATATTATTATACAATTGAAATATTACATTTTTTATCTATATTTTATATTCATAACTCTATATCAACCGACAAACCAACGTTCGCGCGATTCGTACTATGTCGATGAATAAGTAAAATATCGATAAAACATGTAAAAGTTGGCTATAATCAAACGCACTAATATAATATAAGCTTTGTTGAGATGCATCAATAAACTGAGAGACAAGTTTGTAACGACGAGTATTTTAAATGTATATAAACATGTTCTACCAACTGAACGTCTTCAAGTATCTCAAACTCCATGGATTTGGGATTTACCAAACCATTTATGGTAAACATGTGATGTATAGAAATATCATACTTTTAAATCAAAATGTAGATTAAAATTTTGCGTTAACTTATTGAACGAACGGATTGACCGCATGCCGAGAATTGCATCAAAGCATGAATAAATGAGCAATATTATCGTGTAAAAAATAAAATGTTTTCATATATTTTATAAACAAATTGTCACACATATAACAAATACATAGTATTAAAGTCACACGTAGTTTTCATATGGAAACCATGTGGTAACCACGTGAATTTTACATACGGACAACGTGGGAACCATGTAAAAACCATGTGTGATTTTGCTGTGAGATCTTAGTAGAATCCTATATATGTTTCCTAGGTGGTTCCAACGTGAAATTTATGTGGTCATCACAAGCTACGCGTCTAATATAATTTGACAGTATGCGAATTATGTAAATGGTAACCACATGGGAACCACATAGGGACTTTATTGAAACCATGTGGTTTCCATACTAATAACATAAAAATTGGCTGACTAAGCTTGAAAATTCCTCTTTTTAATATAACTTTATTTAACAACAAAAAATTAAAAATATTATTACGATATACGACCCATGTAAAATTCACGTAACACCACATAAAACCATATGAAAACCATGTGTAACTTTTTATGTGGCTTTGCTTGCGATTCGCTTTCTATTATGCCACGATTTATATTATTAATATATAATGAAGCTGTACGAAATCATGAATTCAATTTCGCTTTTGTCCTATTTTTCTATCAAATTTTAGAATGCTTTTATATTTTTTATCTTTCAATCAATAAAATTCGTACAAATATTTCATTTGATTATATTATAGTTTTACCGAATAATTATGATTTGTAACTCAATAACCAAACACTGGACATGTATAAGTAGGTTTCGCGAACGGATTCGAGCTGTCCTACTGCTGCTGCACAAGGACACTGTACTAGTATGTAAAGATTAAAAAATTATAATCTTGTAGCAAACAGATTCTCATATTCTGATAGTGATAACATTGTCCTAAAGTATAAAGTTATAGGTAGTCTTTTGTACTACGTCTTCTTTCTACATACATCAGAGCGCTTATAAATTATCGCACAAAACTCGCAGAAGTCGGCTCGAACAATTCTGGTGGTAATAGTACTTATAGCGTAAGAGAATCGTTGCAAAATAGTTTCATCGAACTGTCACATAGTTGAATAAGAATTGTTGCCATCCAATAGTGTGGCTCAAATAGCTATGTCTGTTGTTGACAATTTTTTTTTCCGTGCGCTTAATGTACGAAATATTTTTATTGTATAAACGCTCGTTATTTATGACATATTATTGTTGTTGTATCTATTTTTATGAATTTAAGAAAATATTTAATTAGCTGTAAGCCAACTGTAGTTGATAATTGCGTACTTTTTACTGCGTGTTTTACTTCGGTGTAAGGGAAACTACTTGGTTGCCAAAGAGTCAAGTTAAAAAAAAACGTGATTATAGAAATTACGAATTTTTTAAAAATCTCCAAGGTTTATACACATAATATACGTTGATTAAATACATGTATTGGTAGCAGCGCACTGTTGCGACAAAATTCTGAATGTACCGACTCAACATTCTTTTACGTCCAACTAGTAGCACAAATGTAAAAAAAATTTATGTTTGCGTAATAAAAATTGATGGGGTTTATGAAAATGCAAACACACAAATTTATCAGTTTATAAAGTCGATATATATTATTATTTTTACCGATGTTTGTCACCTCACACTTTAATGATTTCTGTTCAATAAAGTCATTCTCAGAAAAAAAAACAGTTGCCACATGTTTTTACAAAAATTTAAACATTTAAATTGATTAGAGAATTTTCAATTGCTTACTGCACATAGAAAATTCAGTTGCGAAAGCAGTTTAATTAATAACAATTAAACGCTAGTAAAAAATCAATGATTAAACAAGTTCAGCTGTCAACAGTTGAAACTTTTGCTAGGATGTAAATGAATTGCAGGAAAAAAAAATTGCCAGCAACTAAATATTTACATTGATTGAACAAGGCCCAAAGTTTCTTCTTTCAAACATTGTGAAGGAACTTTTGCATTTGCTACTGCTGCTGCTGCAGTGTCCCAGAAGAATGTAAGAACAACAGCGGGAAGTAAATTTAGAGTTTCTAAAGTTTTCTCAAAATCTACCTCCATTAACTTTTCTCTTGTAGCGGTAATTAAATAAAACGGGAATTCCTCGTTCAACAAATTCTCCTTAACAAATTGTACTACTTGCTCAAACTTTTCATCTACTGCAAACGTACCCTGCAGTATGATATTATCTGGAAATCTTATCCTTATCAAACTAAATCGGTATTTCCTCTTCTTTTCTTTCATCAACTTTTCTCGCATAGCTTGAGTCATCAACATTTGATTTCGTTCTACAGTATTTGCCCTGAATAATTATGATTACATTAACTTTTAGAAATTATTTTCTACAATTTTAAAAATCTTAAAGCAGTCAGTACGCATACCTTTCAGCTTGCTCACGCTTTATATCTTCAGCTGACAATGAGTAAAATTCTGCAGGCAGTTCGCTTCTCTCTGCTGCTTGACTAGGAAGTAAAACTTGTACATTTCTATCAAGCAAAAGTTGTACTGATTCATCAGATTGTAAGGCATCAACTAGTGTTGTCAAATTGTCAATACTGGATCTTTCAGGACTCCACACTAGAAATTCTTCCTCGTTATCTCGATGCATCAATTTTTCTTGAACAAATCCAGCGGCTTTCAAAAACTCCATTGTTCCTCTCAGTTTTTTAACATTTTCCTGCCCAAAGCATAATTTTAATAATAATAATCATATTAATAATAATAATTAAGGATCACCATCAACAGTTCAACATACCATAAATATTTTGTTAGACATCCTAATTTTCCAGTACTTTGTCTCTGTTGGATCATTTCGTATATTATCCAAGTACTTGCAAAGTATATCAATGCACGATTTAATTCTATCTGCTCCATCATTACAGCTATGAATTATCAAACAGGCAGACAAACCAGCTTCATCATCTGATAGCTGGGTGCCGAGAAATTCTTCAATTTTTTCATACCACGTTTCTTTGTCTAAGACTTCCTCGGACACTAATGGACAGCGATAGTACACACCAGTCACAGCCAATATACGAGGTTGTGGAGCTGTTTCTTGGATACTTTCTGCTGTTGCTGTTGCACTAGAGGATTTTGCATTTTCAGCTGCTCTAGACTGTTTTGCAAGATTAATTTTCTCCTGTTCCAATTCCTTCTTTACACGTGCTTGTATAGCTGCATATGAACTGTAAAAAAGTTACACACATTACCACCAGTCTCATTAACTAAGGCTATCAACTTGCATGCACATTCATTAAATAGAATCAATAGTTGAATTTAATATGTAACTGCGCTCTATACTTACGTATTCAACTTTGGAGCACTGCTTTTCATTCCCTCTAGTCTTGCTAAAGCAGCTTGACCAGCTATTTTTGCTTCATTAGTTGGCTCATGCCTCTTTGGTACATTGGCTGGAGTCTTAGATGTTGATGCTGCTGCAGAATTAGTCGTTTCATTCAACCTAAATGAACAGGATAAATAGACATCAACTGTAAAAGCACTACATATGTGTATATTATTATACTTACTTGTAACCTTTTCCTGCATGCTTGAACTTTTCATCCTTAATCTTCTTCTGGAAGAACGACTTGATCTTTTCAGCCATAGCTTTGCGTTAAGATAATTGCTGCCTATCGCTTGTCCTCACTAAATAGAGTGTTCCCTATGAATACCGCTGAGAGTGCTCCTTGGGAAGCTTAAGCTGCAAAACTTTTTGTTTAAGCTCTTCTGGCGATGTATCTACAATGCATATAAAAAATATTCTGTCTAGCCTCTAGAAGCAGCACAGCTCGCATAGTTCTAGCTAGAAGCAATTAATTGCTGCTACTCACTTGGTGTCATAAAGCGCTCCGAAATTCTCGCTCCGTAGATGTACCAGGCAAGGTATATTAAACAGACGTTGCTTAGAATGATAGCCAGAAAGATCTTGAGCAGCAGGTACTGAAATTCATCAAAGGCAAATAGCACGAGGGTTTCTTGCCAGAGCTGCTGGGCCAAGCTCGGCAGCAAAGTCTTATCAGCAAAGGCAGCAGCAGCAGCTACAGGTACCGGATTGGCGCTGGATATCCCGCTATTCGCGTCACTGGCGTGACTGGGAGCTTGATCTGGGGTTAGGGTCAGGCTCGAGAATATCAGGCTGGCTACGTCGCACGAGAGTTTGTTGATCGCTTCGACGAATGAGCCGGTCCAAGCGTACGAATTTTCCAGCACGCTGTTCATCACACAGGTTTGCACAACGAAAGCACCCCTAAAGGTTTATTTATTTTGCACCTTGATTGCTCGCTGTGAGTGAGGGACTGCTGACTTGATCTCCTTATATATATAGGTATAGCGTGGCATCAGCTGTCATGCGCGACACAATCTAATACGTGAAACTTTCAGAGTCTAATCTAAGATCTTACTTTGGGTTTGGGTACACTCATCACTCATAGGATATACTCGATATAGGTACCCAAGTATAAATACGTCATCGATTTTTCTGCTTTTGTTATTATTATCATTATCATCGTGAACCACCTGAAGTTAGCTCCACAACCCGCGATGTAAACATGGCCAATGCGCATGCGTGGGGATGAGAAAAATTAAAAAATCGCCGTGCTGTAACTTTATACCTACATTATTTCATCAATATTAATACATGACTGGATGTGTTGTCTCTTGGTGTTTTTTTTCTAATTACTATGGGATTTTTATATTCATTAATAGTAGGTGCGAGTTCAGATTATATAAATTAATATAACGTCATTGAGAATTTCGAACGGAGCGACCGCAGTACCCTCTGCGCAGTTTGCACAATGAAGAGGCGCGAAATTGAGAAAAAAGCGTTTTTCCTTTTAAAAACACTACACTGCGCGCGTATAGTGAGATGTGGGATGTGGGGTTGACAAGTTGACACACAAGACATTAGCAACTGTTTTAATCTCCACCTCCGCTGCTGTTGACTCTAATTCTGCAAAAACTTGTGCATCTAAAAGATCAAAAGGTACGATTATTCTTCAAGTATTCCTAATTCCCGCGTGTTTAACCTACAAGTACCTACATTGTGTTTTGTTTTTTGCACACAAAGAAATGTCTCAACGAAGGACACAAAAGTCACAGTCTCAGCCGAGCACGAGCTCGGGAGTGACTCACGAGGAAGACGAGGAAGACAATGCACCCAGGTCGCAAAGTCAGAGACACAACAAAACTTTCTCAGATGCAGAACATGCCCAACATGTAGCCAATGCAGTGAGATATATACTAGCTGCTGATCAATCCAAGGCTCCTATCGCCAGGTCAGCGGTGAGCAAAGCCATAGAATGCCATGGTGTAGGATTTAGAACAGTGATGAATTCTGCTGAAAAAGTTTTGGAGGAGGTAAGCATTATCTCTCCTTCTCCCTCCCTCTACAGAATTTTATATTCATCTATGGTTTTGCTTGTTTGATTTGAACGATAGGTCTTTGGATACAGGATAGTAAATATTGAAAACAATGAAACTAGCACTGGAAAGTTTATTTTAGTAAACAAACTCCAAGAAAGTTTGCCGTATACAGCTTTTGATAAAGAAGTTGGAGATCGACATGTACTACTTTTCTTGGTGCTCTCCCATATCTTTATGAATGGTGAAATGTGCAGCGAAGGTATATATACTACTTGTAACGGATTTCTTTTTTTTTTCTCCATATGAATGTCAGCAAATACAGGAAATACTGTGTTCTAGCTTCACTGATGAAATTCCTTCAAAAACTAGGAATTCTTGAGGAAGGAAACATGAATCATGAACTGTACGGCAATGTGATGGCTTTGATAACAAATGCAAGTATCCAACATAAATATGAACAATGTTGTACTTTACATCTGTTGAATATATTTACAAACCTTTTATTGTCTTTTAGGATTTTGTAAAAGAGAGATACATAAGAGCAGAGGCAACTGAAAACAGTGAGACCCAAGAAAAAGATTTTTCCTGGGGCGAACGAGCTCTGGAGGAGCTATCACCTAGAGCTGTTATGGAGTTTGCTTGCAAGGTAAATTTAGCATTCAGAATGTCAAAATCCATACTTTATGATGAAAATTTATTACATTTTTTATTTACAGATTTATGGAGATAGAGAGTTGGCAAGTTGGCCGCAACAGTATGACAGGATGCAGACTCTTGAGGAACAACATCATCATACACGGCATCAGGCAGATGGCATCCTTGAAAATGGCTACGAGTAAATTAGCTTTTTCGCATTATTAAAAAACTATTAATAATTTATTACACAAGTTGATAGCCAAATAAACGACCGCATTTTTTTTAAGAAAAATAAATATTTTTATAATGGCATAAGAAAAAGCCTTAGCTTTAATATAGCTCTTTGTATAGAAGAAGTAGACAACTTTTAAAAGCTGACTTGTACTATTTTTCGCGTTTGACGCGGCGACATCGCAGTCTCCGCGATTTGCCGCGCGAAAATTCGAATTAAGATGCGTAGATTGATTGTCTTGTATTGGTTAAATATTGAATGAATAAAATTATTCAAAACTAGAACATTGTACGATATCAACAAGTTTTTGGCCTGTATAGACTGCCCGGCCGACATTGGTAAAATTCAACTCAAAGCAAAACTGTATACGTGCGCGTATATATCTCGCGCACAGACAGTGTGACACAAGTCATCCGTAGAGTTGATTGTAGTTTGCAAGAGCAACAGAAGCCATAGCATCGCGATTAGATTACAGGTGTAGCGTGCAGCAGCGCATAAACACTTTTGCAGCCCTCCGTTCTACTATATGCATCTCTCGATATACATCAGTTAAACACGCCGCTGCTCAAGTGGGTCAAAGTCACACACAGCTTCGTTTAGCCCATGTTTAGCCGAGCGCAGAATCCCGTCGCCTGCAATACCTACTATGAAAAGAAAAGACCCTGGCAGATCAGGACATCAAGTTCAACTCGTTATGCACACTACAGTAGGCTATTCGATGCATGTGTGCAATTATTTCCAGGCTCTCTCACAGCAATACACGCTCGCGGTCATGTGCCAATGTGCGCAAGCGCGTTGCAAGGGTGCAAGCACCTTTGCGGTGCATATACTACTGGGCGCAGGAGTCGCAGTGGCAGCAGTTTACCTCCTGCAAGCGCTCGGAGAACGCGACAGGGCCTGACCGAGGTGACTACGAGATCAGTCCATCTCTTGTGTTTTCCTATTTACACGCGAGAGGCTGTGTGTTTATGACGTTCATCTGGGGCTTTTTCTTTTCGTCAAAAGGTGCGGGAAAAGGTTTTGAGAGAAACTGATGTGGGCCCGGGAGCGGCTTTGGAGTGATGTAGATTGACGGGTGCCTTTGTTAAAGTTGATGCCAGTTTGCCAGTTGTGTTGTCTGCAAGAGGATTTTCGGAGTATCGTGCAGGTGCGCGTGAAAGCATCTGACACCGCGTTGTTTATGGTACGATACCTTTTGTTTAATTTGATTATTTTTAAAGTGAACAATTGTTCTTGTACTAAAATTGACAGAATATAATAGTAATAAATTTTGCTGTATTTGAGGTATACGTAAATGTTTGATATAGATTTTTTTTAAACGACTATTAAAGCCGCTTTACTCTGTAGGAGGACAGATTGGATTTAGCACAGAGAGTGTGTGTGTGTGTGAGAGAGAGAGATTTAATCTACCGAAGTAGCTTGAATGCGGAAAACGCTATCACTTAATTTTTATATTGATTATACCTTTTCTTAAAAATTTTGCAACGTTGGCCGGCGGGTGCCAAGTAGAAATAAATGTCAAAACGCTCGCGGCTGCTTTGAGAATACTCAATTCCTCATAGCAGCTGATAAAACATTGCAGCGTACTGCAGCAATGCATCACAGGCGCAGAAGAAGAACGAAAGAGTAAAAAGTAGACGCGGTCAAAGGCGGATCCAAGATGTTCACATACTACCAGAACTTTAACGCGCGCCGGGAAGAGAACGAGCTGCAGCGCGAGGCCGAGTCGACGGGCCACGACCGCTTCTGTCAGTCGCGGCCCGGCGTGACGACCCGGCGCAAACGACGGGGCCTCACCAGTCGCCGGACCCAAAGCGCCATCGAGATCGAGTGCAACAACGACACCTTCGCCTCGGTCCGCAGTGTCCTGTTGCGCAAGGAGAAGAGCGCCAGCATCGAGGAAGATGAGACCGCGCCGAGCAACGCGGCGTCCTGCTGCACCCCCGACGAGGAGAACAAGGGCTACTATCAGCTCACCAGCAAGATTGACAGCCTCGCCAAGATACTCTTTAATCGGGTCTACGCTGTCAAGGGCTACAACAAGGACCATCAGAACGACGCGCAGAGGTACTTACGTTCGAACTTGATTTTTTTCTATTACCGCGCTTCAACATACTTATATTTAAAGTCGCAAATCATCGCAAGTGATTGCTCGCGCGCGAGAATAATGTTATTCCATTATACCATAAGTATAACCATCAGCTGTACTCTCTAACTCGGTCTGTCTTTGCGAGTCGAATCGCTGAATCATTCCGCGACTATCAAGTTTACGCGCGGGCATGTATCGATCGAGGAAGTTCGATCTCCATCGACAGTGTGAACAATCGGCTGCAAGTTCTCGACTGGCCCATCACGATCTTGTACTGAAAAAGAGATATTTCCGAAGGTAAAAAAAGAAGAAAAAGTAAGAGTATCCTCTTATTATTATTATTATTATTATCGACAACTGCAGAAAAGCTCGCGTCGTCGTGCAACTCGTCGTCACCTTCAAGTAATGTCGTTACAATCCAAACAAAGTCATAACATAACGCTCTCTCTCACCTCTTAATAACAATATACATCGCGCGGTAGCTTGGCTGCGGGTTATGAGTATTGCGCCTTATTGGATCACGAAACCCTTGCAGTGATAGTAGTAGAACAGCCTGGCTGCAGCGACGGAGGCGCGGTCAAAATGCTGAAAGCCGCCCAAGAAATAGCTTAATTAGTGACGACGAATTGCCGGCGACGGCTAATTCTTGGCTCGCTGAGGTAATCCGCTTTTCGAGTAGTCGTACAGCAGCTGGAAACAATTTTCTGCATCATTCTCAAGCATCAAGATAATAATCTTGCTATCGTTATATCCTAATGCTGAGGCAGCCGCGCAGCCGTTGCTGACGATGTATTCATTATACCATATTTTTTCCTTTTTCATGTGCGGACGTTCAGAGACATTCAATTTTTTTCGTCTTATCTCTATAATTTAAATGTTTTTTCACAGTATAATAATATAATATAGCCTGCAGTTTAATAAAGAACGCGTGCGCGAGACCCGCGGGGTATAGCAGCGCATATAATTACGATTTCGGAGCTCGCGAAAACAGGCTTGTCGCGCACGGTCTTGAAGTGCAAACCAATTTATTCTGATGAATAAAAAAGAAATTCGATGCCAGAAACAATGGCCGTCAACAATACAGAGTCCTGGAACAACAAAGCGGACAATACCAGCAGCAGCAGCCGCAGCGTCTCAGCCACGGCGAGAGTAGGGCAGCAGCTTCATCGTCGGGCCAACTTGGAGGAGGCTACTCGGAGAGCAGCAGTAGCAGCAGCGGAGCCGAGAGCATGGAGATGGAGAAAAGATCGAGAGATCGTGCTCTATCGATCTGTCGTATCTACACTCGAGAAACTCCGCGCTACAGCCTCCTGAAGCATCTCAACAACGTCGGTACGTATATTGTATACTCGCGCCGCGTTCGCTCTCTCAAAGCTTTGTTATACACGTAGCACACCTATACATGATACAATACGAGAGAGAGAGCGCCGGCGGCTGAAGCCCTTTGCGAATGTGGCACACGCGCGCCCGCCGTCTCTCTTTTGGCCGCCTTATATACCTGCATGCGCGCGCTGGGCTCACAATTAAAAGGAAAAAGAATATAAAGAAGGCGCTTACATGAAGTGGGTATTTCTGAGTCTGCGCTCTCTCTCTCTCTCTCTCTCTCATACCTAGCTCTTTCCCTCATGGGCTTGAGGGTATATTACTCGAGAGTGGACAATTTTCGTTTTTCCTTTATTTTATAAAGACCAGCACGGTTCATATATAAGCTCCGAGAGATACCTAATCTAAGCGCAAAAAAGTGTTGATGTGCATCGATTATAATCATCGATACATTATTATTGATTATATAACCCATTTATTATAAATATGTACAAAAGTAATGTCGCGTCGTCACAGGCTCTCGTATGGACAAGCACTGGTTCGTGGTGCGCGACAGTCTACTGAAGACGGACCGCTTATTAACTCTGGCCCCGCTAAATCGCAACTGTCAACTTAGCATCGGACCCTCGACGCGCGACGTCCTCAACAAGCTCTTCCTCACGCTTCAGCACCCCTACATCTGTCCAATCCTCGACCTCGAGTTCATCAAGCACGAGAGCCAGGATTACGTGGTTCTCGTCCAGCCAATCAATCAGGGCAGCTTGAAGGACATCATTTACGGAGTGAGTGCAGCGGACTTGATTTTCCTTATTACACTTACTAATATACATGTATATACCGCTCTAATAACTTGTACAACTTTCTGCTTATACTTTGCGCGCAGATCGAGCGAAACTGCTGGAACGAAGACTGGTCGCAAAAGTACGGCAGTCGTGGAAAGGGCCTGCCGATCTCGCAGATCCAGCGAATGGGCCGACAAGTGCTGGAGGCCTTGGTCTTTTTGAAGGAGCGCGATTTCCCCACCGTGGCTCATCTCCATTCGGGCAACGTTATCGTGCAAAACGGCGTCGCGAGACTGGCGGCTCTGGAGAACAGTCTGCTCGGTTTTACTAGCAGGATTCATCCGATCATCGCCACGACGCTGCAGACGGCTGGTAACGGCTGCAAAAACCAACAGTTGGTGCCAGAGTCCATCGACACCGTTTGCTTCGGTGCTTTTTCCTTTAATTTTCATACAGTGCGAATGGTTAGAAGCCAAGAGGTGACTTAACAGTTTTTGTTGGTGAGATACCTATATACTTTTGGAAACGTGGCTGTTGACCTATTGACTTCTGAGCATCTCGGACATTTAACGTGCACGCCACGACTCAAACGCAATGCTTTGCTTCTTAGGTCACATGCTTTTTGAAATGACCGCTGGCTATGAACTGTGCACTTTCGAGCCGACTGCGGTAAATCTTTCCGATATTCAAAAATATCCACAGGTACGCTGCTGACACACTATAAAAATACTTATCGAATTTTGAAAGACGGCTTTAACTGCCAACTAATAAATACAAATATTTTTAACCGCGCGTGAAGAGAGGTGTCGAATTACTTCTATCGAGGCTTCTGATTTTTTAGGTATTGGAATGTCTAAGATTTATATTTGAGCGACAAATACAAGGATCTAGATATCCCACTTTAGAAGAACTAATATTTCATGATCTCTTCCGTAATATTGATCTCCGAGAAATGCGGAACGCTTCAGTGAATGTGAGTTTTTTCTTCTTCTTATTTTATAACACGTCTAAACGTTTATAAAAACATTCCAGATTTTCCGTCCAGATGCTACGATTCCAATATCGAAAATACTCGATGGAATTAAGTGTCAAAAAACGCCTGTTAAACGGTAAATTTTTCTTTTTAATAAGCTCGCACAATTACCGCATGACAAATGTAAACATTTTCTTACGTTTTTTCGTTTTGCATGCTAGCCGATATAGATCACATTCAGCCACGAAACGTTGGTAATGAATAATCCGTAAATAGTTTTTGAAAATACACAATTCTTTTCTACTATGCACCTCACTAGGATATTCATCAAGCTAATTTTATATAGGACATTTTATTTTAATTCGCAGATTGGCAGAAATCGATTCCGAGGACATGATATCGCTGAGTAGTCCCGACGAAAGTGAACGCAGTGAAAACGGCTCATTGCTGGCGCAAATATACAAAGAACTTTCCATCACGTCTGTCTAAAAGAAATCTAATTTACTTATTATATATTCATAATACTATGGGAAATGTCTTTTCAATAAAATAAAAACACAAAGTTAAAAAAGAGGAAATTAATTAATTTTATACATTTGTAGTCCTTCTTGGAATCGTGCTTTACATAAAATTTTGAGTGATAAAAATATAAAAAAAAAAAAGAAAAAAATTGATAGTCGACTTAGTAGTATTACAGTACCACTTTAAAATGATATTAGGCGACAATCTCCAAAAAGAGTTTGTTACAACAACAGTTGCTTGTTATGTAAGTAATCAAATCTATGTACCTGCATGTCTGATTTTTTATTTTAGAGATATTGAGAGACCTCTAGAGAATGAAAAACAATACTTAACTAAAATTTTATAATTAATAATTGAAAAATACATATTATAAAGCTGATATTTGCTTACGAAGCTCCAGCTTCAAGTTCACTGGCTGGCGTATCAGGTTCTTCGTCGTTATAAATATTTTCGGCCATTTGCCATACTTGCATAATATTATCTTCGGATACCGAGCAAATCACCCATGGTTCGTTTGGATTCCACGAAAAGTCGCTAATCTTGGCAGTATGTCCACCGTGAATAAACTTGAAAACAAATTTTAGATTAAATAAAGTTACAATTAAAAAATTCAAGTCACGTAGGTGAAACAAATATTAATACTAACCAGTAGTTCAGGTGGACCATCTTCAGCATCCTCACTAGACTGCTCTTCGCCAATTTTGCTAAGATCCCAAACGTGCAAACGCCTGTCAGTTCCACTGCTTGCCAAAATTGTTTCGTTATGGGGTGACCATTGAACTTGGAAGATTTCATCTTTATGCGATTCAAACGAGTGTAACTTTAGTTTCAAGTTTCTCAAATCCCAAAGAGCAACAGTTTTGTCGGCGCTACCAGTTGCCAAAATGAACTCTGAGTAAGGATTGAAGCTAAGGCAATTCACTTCTGCTGTGTGAGCATCAACGGTGTGGCTGGGTTTACTTGTATTGTTGCACCTGAGATAAATCATACAATTATTTATTAAAATATTTGGAAATTTTCAAGGAAAAAAAAAAAAACAAAGATTACCTAGTATCCCAAATCATTAATTTTTGATCATCTGCCACAGAGCCGAACAATGACTCATGGAGTAAATGCCATGCTACATCTTCCACAACAGCTGTGTGTCCAGTAAAAATTGTTTTGGCATCAATAACTCTGTTTTCTTTAGGAGTAGCATTAATGTCCCAAAGACAGATTGTGTGATCATCGGATGCACTGAGCAAGTAACCGTTGAGATTTGGATTCCAAGAAAGACCATAGCCTTCTTTTTGATGTCCTCGTAGCCTTTATGAAAAACGTTTTTATTAATACATGAGTATAATAATCCGACCACTACACACAACTATTAGTAAACATTAAACTCTGGCTGTTGTTAAAATACCTTAAATCTGGATGGCATTCTCCATTGGGGTCTGGTTTACTTGGATGCTTAGTGTAATCAAAAACCAATACATCACTGGAAGGCGTCTTTGTGGCAATAACACATGGGTTTTGAGGCATGTATCTTGCTCTGTTGACTTCTCCCTCATGATTGATCTTAATTTCTATCTCAATCTTACCACTGACCGAGCCAAAACCTCCAAATTCACCTTTTTCATTGTCGTAATGAGAAGCATCAAACTGTGCATCTTCATTTGGCAGCTGAACGCTCGCAATCAACAAGTGATTCTGTTCATCGGAAGTGTGCGTGCCAAGGATGAGACGATGGATAGTGTAATCTTTTCCCTCTGGTCTGGTCACATCAGGTAACCACTGTGCTGTCAGTGATGGCCATTCCAGAGCATGTGTCATCACAAGATCATAGAGAAAAGGTGTATTCTTTTTCCATATTTTGTACTCCTCATTGATGACACGCTCTTCTACTGCATCGTCGAATGTTTCTGCAAAGGAAATTGAATTTAGTAATACATAACAGAATAGGAGATAATTAATAAAAATATAAATTGTATTTCGAGTACCCTCTTTATGAGCATTAATATCAAGTCTCATTTTGCGAATGCGTTTATTGTGATGGTTAGAGCCCAGTACGGGAGTAACGTATAACGAAGGGCAAAATCGCACAAATATTAGGTTATAAGCCGATGCCAGCGAGCCCCGGTAGCCCCCCTCCTAATAGCCGTTGTGCAAACAATAAATTTGTGAACCTCAGCACAACTAAGAATCACATCCACATCCAACGAGGCCAATTTCTCAGAAGCTTCTAGGAGAAACACAATGCCGGCCGAATCCTCGGTATTTACCGCGCGGGAAAGCAAGAGACGCAGGCGTCCATCGCTGACGCGCGCCAAGAGACGCTTGCGTGCGTTAATCGGAGTACACGCACAATTTATCGGGGAGAGGGATTATTATTGTTTTTAAAACTCACCGCCGTCCTTGTCGGCCATGCTGAGGCTGCTGCGAAGGACTTTTCGAGGGTCCGTGCTGCTGCGAGAGAGACGAGTCAGACGAACCGAGTTGTTTACGTGTGTATACGCAAAGAGTTTGGATATGAGCCGTGTATGCTTGTGACGACAAACCCGCGCCAAAAAGATCGTGCTCTCGCACAGCCGCCCAGTGCTGCTGCACGAGCGCTGCGGACAGCGCTGACTATGTAGGCCTGCATGGTAGGGGTAGGCGGGTAGGGTAGGGATAAACCAAACCGATGAAGATGAAAAAATATCCAGATGGGTATATGCCCGTATCTTTCCTACTTATGCACTTTTTGAAATAAATTGAGTTAAAAAATACGCGCATCTATACAATTATACATATGTTGCATTTTTTAAATTTGTTTAGAGTGATTTCGATTATTTTTTGTATCTTCTAACTGCTTCGTGTTTCATATGTAACCTTTCGCTATTGACTGAAGTACCTAATTGGTATTTATAATACATTTGGCATTCGTTAAAACATAAACGCATTATATCTTGCAATAAACAATAACTATAAAAATTAATTAAACCATTCGAGCGTCTTATGGGACTGCATATAAAAAAACAAAATTAATACTTTGACATCAAAAAATGATGAAAAATTAACATTGCTAAATATAAGTAATTATTTGTGATTAAATCCAGAGTTATATATGTACATATATATTTAAATAATATTACAACTACCTAGTACCTATATACACATGTACATTTATGTATAATACCTATTATACCTAAAATTTAATTATAGCGCGCTACAGTGGAATATCGAACGCTCGCGGCGGGAAGTGTAGCAGGCGGCAGCGGCGAAGGTCTTTTCCGGTTCTGTTAACTGGTGTGCACTGCAGATCACAAAATGGTAATAAAATAATCTTTAATTTTCAACAGCATCTTCGCGAAATAATGTTACAAACTGGAGTTCAGTGACAAGTGAATAATTCTGTGTCGACAAATTATAATATTTATCAAGATTTCTGTCTTGAAGAATGTTAAATTGCATTGAGTTCGTGCGCGACTGAAGTGGGGTTATGTTATTGTCTCGTACACAATATTCGTTTGTTTATTGTTAATATTCAACGTTTGTTTTAAGAACGTTTGATTGTCGTTGACAATGATAGTGCGCGATGACTTTTCACAATTTCTATTTATATCAACGTTATCGGCTTTCAAAGTTCTGTGGCTAGCTGTCAATTAAGGGGTTATGATGCTTGATTGTGGTTGTTGACAACCAATTCTCATACAATATTAGTTGTTAATTTCTTAAAATTTATGAAGATTCGTTTACACTTTTGTATACATGCTTAACGATTTTTGTAATATTAATAATTTTCTTCTGTATCTGTGTGTTTAACAGGCCAAGCGTACAAAGAAGGTTGGAATCACTGGTAAATATGGTACTCGATATGGTGCCTCGCTCAGGAAAATGGTCAAGAAGATGGAAATCACACAGCACAGTAAATACACCTGTACCTTCTGTGGAAAGGTAAATAATCAAGTTCCAAAATTTATGTAAAATACTGTGTATTTTCAAAAAATAGTTTCAACAATAAAAATTTTTGTGCTTTCAATTGTAGGAAGCAATGAAACGTAGCGTTGTTGGTGTCTGGTCTTGCAAGCGATGCAAGAGGACAGTTGCTGGTGGAGCTTGGGTGTTTTCCACAACGACTGCCGCTTCAGTCAGGTCTGCAGTTCGTCGTTTACGTGAAGTGAAAGACCAGTAAATCAATTGAATAAAAAAATTATTTAAAATAAACACATTGCGTTCATTTCTTCTACTGCATGCGCACAATACCCGAAAAATTTACTGAAAGAATTGGAAATGTTTTGACGAAGAGTATTAAAGTTTAAGATGGAGAAACAAAAGATATTTATATTAACTTGAGTAAAAGTACTAATGAAAACGAATAATAACAATGTAATATAATTTGTTTTGAATAAACGTGCTGCATGACATACATCAAGGTACCAGCAATTGATGCAATTGCTAATTCCTGCAAAACAAACTGTTGATGCACTATCAGTATCAGTACAACTAATTTTTTATTTTTATCATTAATATTTCTAGCATGATAAATATCAAAATCGAAATATATATTAAGTTAAATCTTTTTTTTCAGCAAGCTTTCTAACATATTTTACTGAATAAATCAAGTTAATTTTGAAATTTTATTATAGTATTGATGATTTTCAAGCATTGATGATTTTTCAGTATCCAAAATATTGAAGCAGCTTTTTATAAAATAATATAAATACTTCTAAAATGATCGTTAATGTTTATCTACAAAAATAACACATATATAAAGAATAATGTAGTCAAATGTGTGAAAGTCAACCCAAATAAAAATACAAATCACACACAATATTTGTATTTTTATTTGGGTTGATTCTCACACATTTGAATACATTATTCTTTATTGTTTATCATGGAAAGTATACAACACGATTTTCCTTAATACATATATATTAATTAAGAAAAGCTGTACAACGCTAACCTTGTCCAATAATAACATTTAAATTGCAATAGTACTGGATTTCTGCAAACCTTTGTATTGTAGTATATTAAAGAATTTTTTTTACATATTGAAGATCAACTACATAATCTTGTGATTTTATTGACCATAAATAAAAATATTAATAAACCATCTTATGTTAACATGAAAAATACAATCAGTCAACTTAAAGGCCCATTAAAAATATTCATACTCTTAATTACCAAACAAGTTTTATGTTATTATTAATACATTTTCTTTTTAATAAGTAAATAAAAAAACTAAAAACCTACAGAATTTAAGCTACATTGTAGTATATAATTATTTTATGTTTCTGCATTTTATTCTTTTTTTTTATGAAAAAATTCAGTATCGTATGTATATACATACCTATACATTTGTAATTAACAAATTTTTTAAGGAAAAATAAACCGAAAACATTTTATATATTACTTCTTAAAAACATGCTACTTATATTACTAAAAACGTCTTGATTTGGTTTTGTATAATCGCACATCGAAGAGTCGGGCATTGGATCGCGCAGAACGGACTTTTTTAAACACTGTCGTGTATGTGTGTAAA
This sequence comes from Cecidostiba fungosa, assembly GCA_900474305.1. Lineage (NCBI taxonomy): Eukaryota > Metazoa > Arthropoda > Insecta > Hymenoptera > Pteromalidae > Cecidostiba > Cecidostiba fungosa. The sequence continues at coordinate 24,087 of UCOJ01000006.1, forward strand.
ATATTTTTAGTCGTCACTGTGAGACAGATGTCAGTAAGTGCCGACAGTACATGATTAATTTATGAATAGCGTGAAAAAGTTTTAGATAATTAAATGTAGGTATACTGAGTCGTTGACGACAGTAATTACATCTGGTGACCACAACGCCGTCTTCTGCTGCTCCTGAACACAACTAAAAAATTAAGAAAATGTTCTTACACGCATCAAAAGCCTCGAAGAGTGTCAGCAGGTATATTATATACTCACCGACAATCTAATACATCTCAACATGATTATAATATTCGCAATGCCTGCACGAATACCCGATACTTTAATGTATATTTTATACAAAAACGCAACTACATACGCAATATAAGATAGGAGCTTACATACAATAGAACGATTAAATTTCCGTAATTTGCTTTTATTTAGGTCGTTCTGTAGTTCTGAAACGCATGAGTGAGCTATAAAAAATATATTTACTGTAAAAGTGTATTTCAGCTCGGCCTCGATCAATTTTCAATCGGCTTTAAAAATATTACCTTATAGTTTATCTTATAAAAACAGTATGACATCATACTCTGTTTCTGCACTTTTCGTGAGAATAAACAATACCGACTCTTTCACTTCTTTTTAATAACTCACTCTTCTCTTTCTATAGAAAAAACGCGTGCGTACTCAACCAAGCGCTGTAGATAAGTGGCGTAAAGTTTCGGTATGTTCTAATTTCACACAAAGAAAAAAAAATTATCATAAGAACAGGACAGAAGAAAAAAGTGCTGGCGCCCAATCGCAGCCAGCGTTATTCAGCAATTATTCAGAAGCAAGATTAATAAATTCTCCTGAGCGTGAGAAATCATAGGCGTCAGTCCTTGGCCGACTCGTTGTCAACCCGGATCTCCGGCGGATTATTACAGCAGACCATGTCAGCGAGGGCACTTGCTACTTTTGTCTTTACGGAAGGGTGGCCAAAAGTTGCAGCGCACACGCTAAAGTCCTTAGTAAGATCGCGGATATCCTTGTCTTGTTGCGCTATATCACAGTTACTATTCGTCAGGCTGACAGTTGCACCGCCGACGCTGTCATCGCTCTCGCTACCGCCAGCAGCAGCAGCAGCGAATGGCACCGCTAACGAAGCGGCTGTGGCGGACGTGGCACATGCCTGATGGTTACACTGGGCCAGAGCTATCAAAGCCTTTTGACTCTCACGAGCATCGACCAAGAATATACTCTCCTTTACCTCTTTTGCATTGTACTCATCAATTCTGTAAATTAAACGTACCGATTACTTAACATTGATACAATAAATAACTATGTAATAATGTGTTACCACATACTTATCATAAATAACAGCATGTAAACCGAGTTTCTTGAGATGCTGTATGGTGTCTTTGTTGTTATTATCGTCTCCCCAGCAAAAAATAATAAGTCCACGATCTTTCACCAGCTTAACTTGGCTTGGATCACGTAGAATATCTTCAGTGTGGACATTAATTCCGAGAATATCAGCGGCTAGCGCGTGCCTCATAGCCATGGGTATGGTCTGGCATCTCGTATCGTGATACGTTGGGTACTTAACGGTGACGCCTTGCGTTAGGAAGACCACTGGATATTTATTTTGCTTGAGTCGCATCATCGCACAGATGTCCGGATTGAACGACGAGAACACGATTTTCCTGTCACCGCCATGCTCCAGCACGTCTTTAAGTATGGTATCCAAGTACAAGTTAAGGTCAAATGGGTGATTAAGTTCAAATGTGCCATCCTGCAGAACAGTTGAGTTTTGGATTATAAAGTAAAATGGATTCAAAAATTTTTTATTGAAACTTACCTTGAGCTGCATTGTCCACTTAATCTCAATGTTAAACCCAACGTGTTGGTCCAGATCCTGAAGTACTGTCTGAAGAGTGGGGAAAGGCTGGTGATCTTCCAGATCCTCATCGAAAAATTTTGGTGTCTTTTCTTTACTTTCTTCCAAGTGATATAGCTAAGAATAGAAATTTTTTTTAATACAAGTATATAATAATTTAAATATTAAAAAAAATAATAATAAAGAATAAAACTAGATGAAAAGGCCAAAAGATCCATTGAGGCTTTGGGCATATGGTTTATTTACGTTGCTTGTAAGCAACTCTTTTCTTTTATTTTTCTCTCAACTCTTCAAAAGCACGCAGAAAATCACTCAGATAATAATAAGACTCAAGAGAAGGTAACATTGCCCTTTGTTTTATTTCTTTTTTTGTGAAACTTGGATTCATGCTGCTGCTGCACATGACGTGGAAAGATGAAGCGAGTCGAATGTGCGCCACTATATATTTGAAAGTTGATCTTAAAATGTCGTTCTAATACGCATAATTTTGAGCATCTATAGAGGATCAATGACTTTGTTAAATTTTAGTGATAGTACAATGCAAGGGTTTTTTCTCGAGTCTCTCTCCAATACAGTTATACAAAGTTCGCTTTAAAAAAGCAGAGTGAGAGAGAGGGGGCTGGGAGATTGGGCAGTTAAGATGAAGAAAAAGCCAAAGAAAATCTAAACAAGTAGCAAAAGTTTTTTCGAGGTAGCAGTGTATAAACAGACCATGTTGAAATGTTCTACTTTATAGAGATGCTGATTATTGAAACATGAACGAACCAATAAACCTTCATTATTATTGGATTTAAATTTTTAGTCATGAATGAATATATTGAATTATATTCGATAGAAACATATAAAACTTGCAAACATGCAACTACCTTGATGACCACCTGCTGCACTGTATCGCGAAAGCAGAGTAGATGAGTAAAATGTTGTTAAATGGTAGATATATTGAAAAAATATGATTTGCATGCAATCAAGTTTTTTTCCACGAGACCGACTTAAAGCTCACCAATTCGTTAACCCCCTGCTGCTTGTCTTTATCAAGGTAATGCAGCACCTTACCCAAGGAGTCCCCTGGGTAATATATATCCTGTCAAATTTTGAAAAATATGGTCGTTTTTACTTTCTCTGTCACATTGATCTTTTTTCTTTGTTCTGAGATTTACACGATGAAATACACGGGAAAATAAATGCCAGTATAGAGAAGGAGAGAAGAAACAGTCATGAAAGACCGGAACCACATAATAGTACTTGAAAATATTTTGAAATAGTACTTGATAATTATATGTTATAGTAAATTGGCATTATTAATATTTGAATATTAATATTTTTACCGGTATAAATAGCTTTGTGACATATGTACATGTTATAAAATTAATAATATTGTATCAAGTTTGAACACGTACCTTGAGCAAGTGCAACTGCTGCAAAGTGAGGTCCTTTACAGGTATCTCCAACATGTCCATAGCATCTATTTGCTTTTTACGCTTCAATGAAATGGATACATAAAAGTCATGGTAGATAACGGGAATCAAATCCTTGGACAGTTGCACGTCGAACTCGACCATGTCAGCACCGTGGTATGAGGCAGTTTTTAATGATGCAACTGTATTTTCTCGAACGTTGGCGCAACTATTCGCGTTACAAACAAACAATCACACACGTTAATTGAAAATGCCTATATAAACATTAATTTATTTAGAAAAGCTGAGTATAATGGATTACTTTTTCATTTCGCACGTGAAAGATGTTCCAAGTCCCCGATGACCAACGTCCAGTCCCGACCACCTTTGTTCCCAATGCTTTGCATAAGAAATACTCATGTCCCAGGGAAAGTCAGGAATAGGTTTTATGGTTACGTATTCTACAGTTAATTGACCTGTAATCAAAAGGAAATTATTTAAGTGTTTAGGCTCGCCAAAATAAGTCATTCGACTTTCCATAATAGAAAAAGTGTTCATCACCTATAGGTCTGTGTTTAGTACTAGTTATGGGAACTGTTAGTTGTCCAACACTGGACTGTAAAGTACTAGGTAAAATGTAACTGAATCCAATGTGATTTGGTGGTTCTCCAGGAAAAGATCTCGTTGTGTAGACGTAGTAGTCCACTAAATAAGCCTGAAAGAAAAAAAATTATGAAGAATTGTTGTCTTAAAGACTTTAGCAATCACGTAGACGACATTGAAAAAATTATATTTGCGTTATATATTATGAACTTGACAATTTTAACTCTCAACTACTGTCACGAAAATTACGAGTGGCGTTGACAATAAATTAGAACCATAATGAATGCCGTAACTTTCAAAAAGCCTAAAATGTGTTAAGTTCGTGGCAGAAATTTCATCATTAATCGTAGTGACGAAATTTCTGACCTTGATATAGCAAAGCGTTAAAATTTTCAAGTGCATTCACCGATCGAAGATAGCAGCGTCAGTTGATTCCTGCAATTTTATCAATTTTTTTTTCATGTATGCTTTCATTAAAAATGTACGAAAAAGATGGTAAGAGAGAAACACAGAGATTTTTAGCCATCTATTTTTAGATATCACATTTGCGTTCAACAATAACCTCAGGAAACAAGAAATCGCACGACTCAACGACCGTAATTTGGCAGAGCTGCGTATCGTATCTTCGATCGTCTTGTCTTCGAAAAGAAGCAAATCATAGCGCTCTAATGTGTTTTTCAACATCAAAAAGCGCTTAAACATAAAATACGATTTGACTTTCGACACACAACTGTTGCAGCAGCAGCATTGACCGATACGATTTACTTCTTGACGAAAATCTAGCAATAAACCAGACCAATTGTATGCCAAATATCACTGTTTTGACTGCCGAATGTGTGAAGCGCTGTCGGCAACACCTGCTGATGCCTGAATCATTAAGCATTAATTTTTCTTTACGTATTTTTATGAATGCTCGAATTTGGTTTTTGTATCAACCAAGTTTGACAGCTTTTTTTATTCTGGCATTGGCCGCGCGATGGACCCCGTTCGATTCACTAGAGTTGTTTACAGCTAAAAAATAATAGCCATACACTAAGTAGGATATAGAGGACTGATGGGAATCTCACCATTTTCGACGCACACAGATGCGGATACGAGATGTGACAGCGTTGATATCGCAATTATTATTTTTTTTTAAGTGCAATAGACCGAGTGAGTGACGAGAAACGATGGCATTTTTTAATGATTTTCTTTGAATAATTAAATCGGTCAGTTAATGTGGCAACATTCTAACCAACATTATTATTGATTACATGTAGTAATGTATTTTTAATTATTTATATGAATGAAAGTTTTTTTAAAAATAATAGTTCGAGATGTTCTTTGTTTTATTTAACATCAGCGTTGAATATTACCATCTTATTATTAATTTATTTACTCAAAGTTAATAATTAAAAAATGCCTTGTTTTCTAGCCATTCACATTGCCTAATACACTTGAGGAACAACTGGAGGTCTAGGACCCACGTAAACCGCCATGACATAAAGTTTCTGTTGTTTTTTTTTCAGATACGCGGCAGTGAAAAACGCAAATGCAAGATCTATAATATGACTGAAATATCCTGTATAAATTTTTCCTCAGTCTCTCTATTTGTTTTTGAGCTACAGTTTTTGTAATACAAATATATATCTCTGAATTTCTCCGTACGCTCTTTCTCCGCCTGCGTTACGTAACACACAGTTTACGCGAGAGCCTAGGCCACTAGGGATGGGAGTGGGCGGGATTTAACGACAATCAAAACCATCATATCTCCGTGCGATGTTATGTGCGACACATGATGCAAAGCAATGTGCTTAGCATCGGTACATCAGATTGATCATGTTCTTGCTTTTGTACACATAAGTCAAAGGCCAGCTTTCTCAGCTCTCACATCGGATTGTCCAACACACTGTGGATGGCATCATCATTGTTGGTCTCCGCAATCTTAGGCAACAAGCTGCTGGACAAGTTTAATAATAATCTTTTACCAAGTTGAAAATAAATTAAAATTTATTAGTTTAAGAAGACTCGGCCAGCCTACTCGTGGTCTCTACTGAAAACTCACATGGTATGGTCAATGTGTGCATTTGATGTGTATATCTATTTTGTTAATATTCCACTACCTCCAAGTGTTCTTTGCTATTTTTTAATTTTCAAATTTTCGCAGCAAATTTTTCGCACAACATCGAGTATCGATTTAAAATACTTACTCTTACAAATTATAAAATTTTCAATCAAGAATAGCAAATTACACTATGAGGGATTCACTCGCCTATTCACAATGTTTGCCTCCTGCTTGTTAGATATATTATAGTACACTTACGACTGTTTCTGGATATCGAACTGCTACATTGAAAATGAGAAAATCATCCTCATCGTAAACTCTGCCAAATTGAGCTTGATATTTAAATTGAGCCTCTTCATCATTCATGACCTATAAAATTAGTATAATAAATAAAATTCCAATTCAAATTTTATAATTATACATTTATTGCATGATGAATACTTACAGCTATTTCTGTAATACTGAATGCTGGTTGATCAACAATATCTTGAGTATCCATTGAAAGACTGTCATCAACACAATCACCTCCAAATTGTTGCAATTCTAATGAGTTATGCCTTACCAAGTTTACTGGGGTCATCTAAAATGTGTAATCTCTTAATTTCTGCACCTTTTTTATAACATTAAAACTATGAGAATAAGTCTTACTTTTATTTGAACTTTCTTGTTCTGTAGCCTACTTTTCCACAGTTTAATAGGATTATTAAATAGCTTAAACTGGATCACTGTTTCATCTGTAAGCCAACCCCTCTCAATCTTGCGATACCCATTGTGATAGCCAAATTTATCTGGGTCTGGCAAAGATTCTTCAGCAATGTTACTTGGTACTGTGAAAGGTATTATTAAGTTATTTCATCAGTTGATAGTTACAAGATTCAATATTCTTACCATCCTTTCTTATCTGCCTTGGTGACATGTGCGTTTCCCACTTTCTTATAATAAGAGTTTTTGCAGAATTTTTTGTGCCATTTGGTTGGCAAACTACAGCTATGAAGTAACGAAACTGTACATCAGCATCAGAAGGTAAAGCAATTTTTTGCGAGAATATCCTGCCTCCTCTGAAATGTCAAATCAGGTATTGAACTATTTGAATTTTCATCTCACATTCACCAGAAGCAGCTATTGACCAAGTAATTAAGTACTCACTCTTCCAAGTTCTCAGCAGAACAATCTCCAACCGAATCTGTACCATCGCGTGAATTCCCATAGAAATCTGCAAAATCAGATAATCCGTTATTTTCAAAAGCTGTTGGAGAAGCATCATCTGTGCCATCATGTTCTCTTGTCAATTGTATGGCCTGGTTGTGGTTCCAGGCTCCCAATTCCGGCAGATTGCCCACCACAAAAACAACATCATTTTTCTCCAGGCCAGGCACCTATTAAAGATTAATGAATTAATTAATCAAAAGTAAATTACATGTTCTAAGAGTAAACGCAATAATTATTCAAGCAGCCACATGACTTCAAGTCTGCTCTAAGGCTACTGATGGTCATTGGAATGGCTAGCACTACTATAGGGTTTTAAAGCAATTTTATATCATACCTGGACCCTGAACATCCAGTCTCTCTTGGAGGCCCTCATGTTTTTCCTTGCTTCCAGAGTTAAAACAGCTGTTGTCGATCTCCTAGCCACTGGCTGATGTTGCTGATGTTCCCAGCTGCAGCATCAAGCATTTATTGCATATAAATATATGCGTCAGGAAAGCTCTGCTCCGACAAACAGTACTGCAGAGGCAGCAGTTGAAAGAGAAATACGCGCATCAGCAAATTATACAAGCAGCAAAAAAGAAAAAACCAAGTATAGTATAAGCGAGTATCGCGCGCAATCGTCTATACCAACAACTGTCTGTATCGCAGACTTATTCCGACACGACTCGACTCTCCTGTGCGCGTATCCCTCTTATTATAATACTTGTAAGAGTTGTCAGTATACTCGGCCTGCCGCAAAATAAACGATTATTACCTATAGGTAGTTGCAATATTTTGTTGTGCGGTGAAGGGAAACAATTTTTCGATGATGCAACCGGCGTCGTAGCTAGCACGCGGGGCATTTATATATCGATTGTGACCGCCTATACCTACTGCACCGAACAAAAGAGAGCTCGAATAAACATCTGTCATTGTTGCTGCTTTTCAGCTTTCGTATAGGTGTATGTATACAGCTTTTTTCGTTCGAATTCGGAGCATAATATTATATACACAAGTGTATGTGTACGTATACATACACCTCCAACGGAGATCAGACGCGAGGTGGCTTTCGTTTTCCAATTCTGTATTTTCCTCGTCGCAGCGAAAATGCTCTCGTTGACGAAGTAAGTACTTATAATAGACATACAGAGTGGAAGAGAGTTTAGAGTTCATAAGCTACGAGATAAGTAAGCGCACGGCATAAAAGTAATAATGCAGATTACAAAGGGATAAAGACTCACGTGCGAGAGGCGAAGATGACGTCTGAGAGCTGCTGCTGCTGCTGAGACACAGGAGTTGAAATTTCAGTAGCTGAGGCACTCTGCCACTACAACTGATGATGATGATGGTATGCGTGTGTGCGATGTACTTATGTGCACAACAACAATAAGAGCTGGCTTAGCTGGCTAGAGGCCCACGACTTATTTATCGTGTCACGCGTCTTTGCGCGGCTCTGGGCCAACTGTTATTTGACAAAGGCACGGGGCAGCTTCTGCGGCGTGTCGGCGCTGCTCATCAACGACATCGTCGGCGACACCCACGATTCCCACGAATCCTCTCGTAATACCTTTATAAATAAGGGCTTTCGTGACCTTTCGTCAGCCAGAATCCGAAGCTGATACCCTCGAATTCACTGATTGCAGCACACTAGCACAGCACAGTGCACACTGCTGGACACTGCAGTACTGCACACGCCACGCACACAACGCACACTGCTCTTGTATCTCTCTCTCTCTCTCTCCCTTTCTCGTTCGGTTTTTAATATGGCCGACTTCGATGCAGAGAAATTAGAATGTGGCGACTACTGCGTTATTCGTCGAACAAAGCTATACGGCCAAGTATACAATAATTATATATTAGATATTAAGTATATAGGAAAGGAAGAGAATGAGCCGAATGCACGGACGGACTGCGCGCTGCTCGTATTTTAGACTGAGGACTGCGCTGGCGTTCTGCTCGGATCGGCGTTTGCGCATTGGCGCTTTCGTCGTCGTGAGAGGCGAGAAGCAGAGAACATAATACCTACCTATAGGTATATCACAGCTACGCAACTGTAGACTGTAGTAGGCATATATAGGTATACCTAGCTATATTTATAAGTATATAGGAGATAGCCTGAGACTGCTTTGAATTCGCGCTTTCGGACGGTGGCGAAAGGCGTCATAATTGTATAGTTTTATATCTATGTGTGCACCGATCGTCATTTCGTCATGTCTCATGTTGTGATCTTTCTCCAACGACCGAGTCGCGCTTTTTTGCCAGAGTGATTATTATTGTGTACATCATTGTACAACATCAACACACTACTTTGTGATGCACCGACGCGCATCAGAGTCAGAATTTTGGAATTCCTATTGAACGGATTTAGGTATGTTCTTTATTGGCTTTTCTAAGCTACATGGACGAGTAAGCATCGGATTGTTATGTTTAGGTCTTCTATAGATTAGGAAGGACATCAGGAACAGACGAGACCTGCTGAGCGGAGTTATATATGCGAGCAAGGTTAACATTCTCGATATTGGTAAGTCTGTAAAGGAATTATTGCATGTGTAAAACTAGATTTAATAACTAAATAACTATAACAATATCATACGCGCAAGTAAACAAGTCGACCTGCGGCATGCACTCCCGTATCTTCTTTTACGGCCTTTCGCGCGACCGGCTAAGTATATAAGTATATAAATATGTTAGGAGCGGCGACGTCTCGCGTTCCGTTGTTTACATTTGTGGGGGGCACGTAAACGAAAAAATGTATACAACTTATAAGTATATGCGAGGGCTTCGGATCTTTTTTTATCTGAAGCGGACAAAAAGATGAGTCGACGTTCGCAACTTCAGGGGAAGTCGGAGCTAAAATTAAAAGTCTGATTGTTTCTAGTTTTACTAAAATGATTCTTTCAACTTATATATAAGAATATTTTGAGGTTAGGTGAGCTTTTCTCTATTCGCCAACCACCTGCTCGTATTTCAAATGTCGAAAAAAAGTAGAAGTCAATCGACCTCTAAAACAATGATTCATTAAACCTAACACTACGCTTGTAAGTTTTATTTAAATAGAAAAACCGCTTTTTAGCTATACGAGATCCCCTTCAGGGGCAAAAAAATTTGGTGGCATAATTTTGTTGTATGTTTTTTGACGTAAATGTTTGGCGTTGTAAGTGTTTTTATGAAACTGTTATCGTCAGAGGTGGACAGAAAAATATAGGAAATTGCAGTGACGTAAGAGAATTTCAACGTCAATTGACTTGGGTCTGTATTGCGACTTCTGAGTGATAATGATGAACTCGATATAATGAAAATATAATATTTATGTCATTTGCTTGTTTGTAAACTACTTCCTCCTACTATGAGCAATAACATCGCTCGACTCAAAAAACAGTACATTAAAAAAGAATTATTTTCCACGGCTATACCGGCGTTTCTGATAATAATACACTATAATATAAAGCCAAGTATAATCACATTCTATGTGTATATTATATTATATACGCACGTAATTATATATGAAAAGCTTATTAGCGCTGGATATTAATTCAATACAATTTTCGCTATCGACAAACATTGAGACTCTAAGTTTTAGCTAATATACGAGATACGATAATATTTTTGTCTTTTTGTTTGTTTGTACTAACGATAGTGCGCATCAGCGATATCTCTCGGTTTTTCGCAAGTCATTCTCGCCAAGGTTAAAAATACGAACAATCATATTAAAATGGTTTTCGGATGGCAGTGTATAATATGGTTGAATTTGAATATGAACTTTGATTATATTTTATATATGATTCCAAGTTCGCCGACAGTTGATATGGCTAAATCTATGCCTCATCTATTTATGATGAGTATGTATATTTTATTTCTAACGTTGCTGCGCAAATAAACTCTATTGTATTTTTATACACGAAACACACACACACACACACTCTTTCTCTCACAAAGCACAAAGATAAAACAGCGCGAGCTGTATATAGCGAGCAAAGTTAATTCGCGTAACTCTTCGGAGAGCGAGCTCGATGCTGCAGTCCGTAAGTCTTTCTGTCCGTTGTACGCCTTGACTTTTTATTAAAAGAGATAGGAAAAGTAAGTGCATCGGGTCATCTTCGTTAGCTGCAGGATTAGCGCTTTTGACATTTTGACAGAGTGCCAACTCCGCGCTATTCGCGCTCTCGTTGTTTATACAGATTACTACTGCTGCTGCTTCAGCCGAGTAAACATGCGGTTTACTTTCACCGAATCCTTTTGTTCCGACTTTCGTTATATGCTTCGACCGCGACAGCGCGACTGAGGATTTTACCGTCATGTCATTGTAGGCTCTCGTTGCTATAGCTCCGCATCAGCTAGGTGAACTAGTTTTTTGAGAACCGAAATAAATACCCGGCAGAATACAGTGGGCTGCCGGTTTTTTGCCCGGAAACAGATTATTCGGTCAAATTAATAACGCGCTATTTTAAAATGAGATCTGTTGCAAAGACTCTTACATGTGCCTCAGCCTTCATCAGCCTATTTCATTGCACACTTTTCACGACATTATAATTATATTCATTTTAAATAAATAAAAGTGCAGATTTCTTTTCATTTCAAGATGATTATCAACGCATAAATATAATATTTTCCTAGAGAAAATGCAGTTCATAAAAGTATGTTGAAATTTGGCTCGTCCTCGGAAGACAAGATAAAAATTTACCAGTTAACGGGAGTTGCGCGTATAGCCTCGACTTTTATCAAAATGACAGCGCGCGATAGCTTGTCAGTTTGATGAAAAGTTTAGGAGCCGCGCACCAAAGCCGGAAACTTGCCGAGTATCTAATGGGCTTTCATTTGACGACGAAACTCGATTGTTTAGGTACATACGGACTTGAAACTTATTATAAATTCAAAAGTACCGTGTCCTCGCGGGGAGTATAACCGCTTGCTAGAAGAAGAGCCCTCGGCGATGCAGAGAGCGAGCGAGAGTCGGGTAAATTTTCGCCCTGCCAGCGCCTGCACTAAAACCCCGGACGCGTCTCTGGCGGAGCCCGATACATTCCCATGTGATGCATGCTAGCTCTGAAGCTGCGTGTACCAGGAGACATAAAAAGCCAGCGAGCGGGAAACCTCACCGGGACGCTTATAATACACACAGCATGCAGCTAACCCTTTAAACCCTTTCCCTTTCCGGTGGCAAATAAGCGCCACACGCTAATAAGCAGCGCGACTACTGACTGCGCTCGTGCTTTATCGCAATGGCCTAAGCTGCTAATGTGTGTGTGTGTGTGTGTGTGTGTGTGTGTATCTTGTTGCCGTCGGGTTTACGAGGTAGCATATATACCTACTCAGGCTCGGTATGCTCGGAGCACGTGGAGAGCTGATGTTCGTCTCTATTTTACGCACCGGAGTGAAAACATCAATTAGCATAGCTCTCGCGACGTTCATAGCGCTTTAATAGCACATACCTATACCGCGTCTCTCTGTACACATTGCTATAATACATACATATTTATATTACACACTATGTAAATTATATATAGTGCTGATACTCTACGTATAGGTATATGTGTATGTATGTAGCAAGCAGTGTATCGACAGCGGCCGATTTACCTAGTACGGCGAGCGGGCGAATTTCTTCGACGAGGCTCCATATCTACCGGATGCTGTTAATACACTGCTGTATGCAGGTGTGCCCCTCGCGTCGCGTCTAATGATATAGGTACACAAGCTATGGCTGGTGTGGGCTCGTGTGGGTAGCGCCAGCATTGCTACACACCGTGTGTCGAGAAATCGATTTTCCTTCCTACAGCAGCAGCAATATAGCAGCTATACCATTCAGAAAAGGGGAAAAAGAGAGTTGGCACTGTTGATGGCAGGTATGCGCGGGAGCGCGCACGTGTGTAGGTGAAAATTGATATGAAAGAAGGTCTCACGAGACGATGGCTGATACTTACTCGACGACAAAACACGTGGAGTCAGCTGTGCTCCCCATCTTATCGCTGGATTTGATCCGGATGGAAAATTGGTGACATTCTCTTCCGCAGGAAAGGTACCTATTGTTTTTTGCTGAAAATATCGCGTACTGTAAATCAATACACACATTTTTTTCCACGATCGGAGCAATTCGATTCACTTTTTCAAAAAGTGTCTGCCCCCTATTCGACAGCATGAAACATATTCATGGGAGGTCATTCGTCAGCTGCTGCAGCGACAGAAGCCTTTGTGAAAGAAAAAACAACTGGCGACACAACACTGCTTGATGAAGGCCGCGGGTTCATCATCCCGCTATGCCGATAGTGTATAGAGTATGGAGGGAGGGAGAGAGACAGAGATGCTACCTCTACCTATATGACTTAACAATGACGCGCTGGGAAAGCTCACGGCCGTAAATTCTCCAATTGCGAGAGTGTTTACGGAAGTACCTACCTACTACCACACACGCAATGCCTCGGTAGCAGCGCAGCTTCTTGTTTTTCTGTTCTATAATTGATAAGATACAAATAATGCTGATAACTTCGCGCGATTATATTATATAGTTCTCTTTACGTAATGAGCTTCGCGATCTGTTATAGACAGTTAGCAGACAGCACATTTTCTGTAGGAAACAGCCGATTACGCAGCTGCGCGTCATGAGCTCTACTATATGGACTTTGGCCGCGAGTATAGGACCTACGATGTGACGTGATAAAGGTAGTTCTGCGGAAAGGGAACGGTTTGCTTAGTCATGTAGGAGAGCTATAATAGCTCTTTTTTCCCGCGAATCTCGAGCTTCCGTACACCTACGATAGTTCGCTCTCGGAGGAATAAGCTCTTTTTCTGACCCGTTTTATTTCTCTTTTTTACTACGCGGTCACAAGCCAGTTGCGCACTGTATACCTATAGGTATATGTAGAGATGATGCTGCGCGCAACGCGCGGGAGATGTTTGAATGACCTATAGGAGATCGATGATTCGACTGTAACAAATGGCAGAAATAAAATAACGGATAAAACGTGCTCGAATTGGCTCGCGTAAAACATTCCAGCACAGTATAGGCGTCGCGCGTCGGTGTGAAAAGCTACTTTCTTCACTGCATCAGCAATGTCGGCATATACTTAGATCACGATAATAATAATACATAATAAGTCTTTTCATATCTAAAATTGCACGACTTATTAGATGTAAATACTTTTTGCATGCTGTGCATCGTCGTAAAACTCGTCGGACTCGTCTGTGACAGTAAAAAAAATAAATATACTTCTTTCTTTTATATTTCTTTTGCATATTGCAACTTGGAAACTAGCATTTCCGGCTCCATGCGCAGTCTTTGCTTTATTTCATCTTCAATTCCGTTCTTACTATTTATGATATTGCTTGAATTGAGCTTGTGGGGCAAAGAAGCTCGTATATATGCGACCTGTTGAAAAGCTTCTGCTCTTATCGTCCGATGGACTATACGGACTACGCACAATGCACTTTTTTATGGAGGTGTTATACTCGCGCAACTCCGCGGCACTTTATTCGCGGCATCAGCTATAGAGTTTTGCGATAAATCAGGCCGCTCCCCCCCCCCCTCTCTGACAAATATAACGCCGCGTCGGCGGGAAAAAGCTCAGAGACCGAGATTTTTCCAATAAAGCGCCTTGCAGAGGCAGCAGCAGCAGCAACAGCAAGTGCGAGGCAAACAATCGGCGAGCGGTGACTTTTAAGCTTTACGAAAGACGTGACACGTGCCGCCGCCGACTTCAGCTTTTAATTTCTTCGTAGAGGAAGCGCTGTACAAGTCAAGCGAACAACAAGTGGAAAGTTTTTGTCTGAATCCAATTAGTGGAATCGATAGGTTCGACACTCATAGATAAGGGACGCGCGAGTAGCACAGCTAATTGCAGCGTCAAATTCCTTCCTCGAGCTCTTCGATGTTCGCGGCTTTTTTATATAGATAAACGACGGAAATTGATGATGATGATCATAACTTTGATTGCGCAAGTTTTAGCTTAAACAAAGCGATGCGTCAGCGCGATATCATTTTGAGATCAACAAAAAATATATAAATAAATAAAATAAAATGTAAGTGTTTGGCTTACTAAATGTTTATCGTATCGCAGCGCGAAGCAGGCGTGTATGCGTCAGGCTCTTTGACATTGTTGCAGCTGCAAATGTTTGCTCGCGACTGCTCTGTGTGTAATTAATTATGCTTTCGTTCCTCATTGCGCATCAGCGGCAGTCTTTTGTACTCGCTCTGCAGATTTCCATATAGGAATCGCCCGCGAACTGTTATGCTCTCGCACAAAGCGATACAATTTAGGATGAAAATTGCGCGCGCATTTTTATATACTCGCGACTGGCTCGGAATGCCGTTTCTACTAGTAGAGAAAGGCGCATAAATGCAGTTTTCTTTTTCCGCTGAATTTTTACAAAGTCACGCCGCGCGACCGCGTGCGTCATCGCGCAACTATATTATACAATCATATACTTAGTTAGTGTGTAACTCAGTTTCTTTCTCTCGTTGTGTGCGCATGAAATTAGACAACGAGTTTTGCCTTCCTTTCGCGAATCGGTCTTTGTGTCTTTTTCCATCCCTCTAGCTCCAAACATATTAAGTGCGCGCGCGCGTTTGATAAATATACTGCTTCCTCCAATTCCAAAGTTATTTTTTAATCGGATCGATCTTAGGATTCGCAGTATTAATCACCCTTTTCAGAGCTCTTGAATGATATAAATTTATTATTACTAGGACCTCATTGAATTTTGTTAGTGTGGCGCATTTAAAATTTATGTCTTTTCTGAATTGTATTAGTTTTCATTAGGAAAGACGATATCATCAGGGAACCGACTGTATATGCACTATATATAGCTGCTATGTACGACCACAGCCGCCAGTCGCAGCGGGATTCGTCTGTTTTTCATGCGAGCTCGGGGCTCATTCGTACTGATGCTGCTACTGGGATTAACGAAATTAGCGATGAGTCGAGTGTCGATAAAGTTGTTTATTGCAGCAGTAGCAGCAGCAATGTTATCGCGCGACGGTCGTTGCTCTGCATCAGCATAAGTAGAGTTTGATGTTTAATCAAGTAGTTGAAAAATACAGCGACAAGTCGAGGAAGTCGCACATTTACGGCGCACTGAAAGAGTCACGAATGATGTTGTAAAAATGTTTATTATACTTTATTTAATTCATTAATTTAATTTAATTTATACAAAATGTACATTTGCTGGTACGCAGACGCAGCGGAGCTTCGAATCTAGGAATGTAAATAAATATCTGCAGTATAATCCATAACAAAGAATATGATTCACGGAATTCATTAATTTAATTTTCAGGGCTGCCGTGTGACTAGGCCGCGAGATTAGATAAAAATGCGAATGCCGGACAAGCGCTTATCATGCTATCATTGAATAAATATATTTTTACACTTTGATCTGTCGGGCGAGATTGGTATAGATTAGGTATAACTATTATACAGCTGCGCGGCGCGTGACAAATGATTTCATCATCGGCGATGTAATCGTAATCAGCGATTGAAATTATTCGTGCAGCGTGTCTTCTTTAATTCACCCGATACCATCTAATGCTCTTCTCGTGTACTCTGTATTTACATTGTGCGGAAAATTTCTGTATACAATCGAAATTTTGAAGTTGAAAATTTCTTTACCGGCGTGCGTCATTATAATAACTAGTTTAGCGCTGATACGCTCGATTATTCACTAATATCCACATATATATGCACAGTATATACCTATGTATAATACAAGAACCTGTTTTATAAATTAAAACATAACAGCTGCAGTGTGCTTACTCGTGTTACAAGTTTTGTGATGCCTTCGCCTCGCCTAGCTATAATAGCAAAATTATAACATGCAACTTGAAAAATAAAAAAAATTATAGACGAATTTCAAGGTCGACCGCACGCAGAGCGTCTATGTTACAAAAGTATAAAATTAACGTGATTAAAATCATTAGGTATCTACGTAGGTATAACAGATTAAAGTCGAGGAGGGCTGCATCAGAGCTCGGTCGTAGCGACACCCCAGTACTGCTGCATCCTGGAGGCGTCTTGCTCGAGCGAGTCGAGAGCGCCTCTCTCCTGGATAACCGCAAAGTCGTATTCGAGGTTGTAGGGCATGAGTCGCTGCAGACTGCCGAAGTAGGCCGCATTGGGTCCACCGTTGAGCGGACGTCGACCGCTACCTCCGAAGGCCGAGCGGAGCATGGGCATCGGCTGATGGATGACCGGTGCCGGTTGCAGCGGAGCCGCAGTGCTGTTGTTGTCGAAGGACCGGGCGCTGCCGAAACGCCGCGAGAGGAAAGGCACGCCGGAACTGGCGCCCAGCTGGGGCGTCGAGCGCGATTGACCTGTCGAGCAATTTCCTCATTTTATTTCCGCTCAGTTTTCTGATCAAACGTAAACCGCAGAGTTATCAGCCCGCCGCGTCCAAACGACTGCACGATATTTTAAACGGGATTTAAGTACTGCAAATTGTAAGCAGCTAGTTATCGTGGTGAAAGCAAAAGTCATTTACCACCTCGTCGCAGGGCAGAGTTGCTCCTGGGTACGCTCGTCAGAGTGTCCAGCTCCTTGTCGAACAGCAGCTGCGTATTCTGCTCGAGCATGTACTCCCAGCAGCGCAGCTGCTCGTCGCTGGGCGGCGGCGTTCTCTCGGTCTGCTGCTGCTGTTGCTGCTGCTGCTGCTGGCGCAGCTTGCAGGCGCTGGCGCTCGCGGAGCAGAAACGGCTGCCTGAGGCCCGGCGCCTCGAGCGAGGCTCGAAGAGACCCGCCTCACTCGTTTGATCGGATTGGCCGCTTGGCGAACTTCGGTCCTCGCGTTGCTGCTGAGGGTTCATCGTCGAGGCCTCCTTCGACAAACGCTGACTGCTGCGGCTGGATTTCGCGCTCGACCTGTTGAATTGTGTTAATAATTAATGGATTAACGGATTTAAATTAAACTGTATATCGCAAGTGTGTACCTCGCGCTCACAACGTTCCTCAGCACGCCGTTGAGGTAGAAGCCACCGACGGAGCTGGCGGCAGCCGCGTGACAGCAGCAGGCCGCGGGCGCCTCGTGCGTCGACAGTCTCGGCATGCAGCACGGACACGTGCATCCTCCCTGCTGCTGCTGCGAGTTAGCCAGCAGGGCCTTGGAGTGGACGGCCTGGCGCAGCTCGCGCATCAGTAGTTGGCCGAGGGGCTCGGTGGTCGCGGGGCTGGAAGCCGCGGTCAGGGTCGACAGCCGCACGACGATCACGCTCAGGTTGTCCTCGGCGCCGTAGGCCTGGCCGAGGTCCTGGAGACGCTTGGCCGCGAGCACCGGGTTGGCCTCGGCTCGAGCCTCGCGGACGGCCTCCTGGATGCTGAGGACCTCCCAGAGCCGCCGATTGCCGAGTATCACGAACTCGTCGTCGTCCTCGAGGATCACCTGCGCGGATGGGACGGATCGAATATGTTAGGTATATTATAAAGTAACAGTTATAGCCGAGAGAGCGCTGCACTGACCTCCTGACTGGTGGGTTCCGGTAGGGCGATCGGCAGGAGTCTCTGATTGCCCGTTGATTTAGCCTGCTGATCTCCCTGCAGCTGCAGTGCCAGGGCCGCCTGTAGCCTCGGCAGGTACTGCGAGGCGCTTGCCCCCTTGGCCAGCTGCAGCGGTCCCGAGGCCCGACACAGCACGGCCCGGGCCTCGCCGCAGGTCGCCGCCGTCAGCAGGAAGCGCTGCTTCTCCTCCCCTTGGCCGTCACCGTCCGGCGGCGACGGGATCCTGCTGATGTGGACGAGGGCGGCGTCCACGCCGTACTTCTGGCCCTTCTCGCGCAGCTCCCGGTGCGCCGAGAGCAGGGTGTAGCGCAGATACTCGCTCCGGGTCTCCTTGACGGTTCGCTCTTCCAGGAGGAGTCGGGGGATCATCTCCTGGAGGGAGCTGGGAGCTTCCTGGTTCGAGCCACCGTCGAAGAGGCCGAAGAGGCCCTCCGTGTTGCAGAAGGCCGGCATGCGCACTTGGCTCACTAGAAGTCTGCGCAACGATCATTTTTTGTTATATTAAAGGTGATGCGGCTTTAATTGAACCCGTTCACTTTACGATATTTTAGCATATATTAGAAATTCGAAACAGTGGAAACAGTTTCACTCGGAACTTTCACTCGCGTCTCGTCTCGACCGACTGAATAGTACTGAAAAAAATCGTAAGAGCAGCATACATAAACAATAATTCACACTATCTGCAACTTTTAATCCCATTCGCATCTAACGCGCGAATAACTCCTTTGTAATAAAACTATAAGTATATAATAATTATACGAGGATATACTGTATAGCCCGCGCGGCCCGCAAACTCTGTCTAAAGAGAAATGAATACCTCTCGCGGGTGCCGGCGGTCTCGGAGAAGCCGAGCCTCCAGGGGAGATGTAACTCTCCATCGCTGCGCCGCTGCTGTTGCTGCTGCTGCAGTCCCCCCGACGAGCCGTTGCTCGACGATCTGCTCTGGCCCGAGACGTCGACCAGCGACAGAGGCCTGCGAGAACTGTTGTACGACTGGAACTGCCGAGGGTCCACGTGCAGCCGCGAATTGCACGAGATGTCCAGGAACTGGAGCTGCGCCGAAAGAAGGTTGTCCAGATTCAGCCGATCCAGGTGGTTGTGCGCGAGATCGAGGACCTATTATGCAGCAACAGTTGAAAATATTATTTTTCAAGTCCCAATTTTCGCACACCCTCGCATCCAAAATGTAATTGTTATTTTCTTATTCACAAAAATGCGCAATTTAAAAAATCATCATGATAAATGTACGATGTGTACGTTTTTTAGTCCTAAAAAGTGGATTTGTTTATTCTCGAAATTTGTCAATCATAATTAGCATCAATCATCAGCTACTCTCGAGCTCGGCGAGAGGATTTTACACGCATAAATTATTCGCATCCGAATGCCTTCCCTGATGTAAACCGATAAATATTCAAGTTGAGCGAGGCGAGGGAAGCTGCCTGAAGTACTAGTAGTATTAGTAGACTGCAGTAGTAGTAGTAGTAGTAGTTGTCGGCATTACCGAGGCCAAAGCGGCTTTACGTACCTTGAGGGAGCAAGTTTTGTTGAAGGCAGGACAAGTCAAAAGTCGATTGGAGTGAACCCTGAGGACTCTCAAGTGCGCCAGATTCGCCACGTTGTCGGGAAGATACTGAAGCTTGTTCCCGGACAGCACCAGCTCCTCCAGCTCCTTCCACTGGGCTATGCAGCTGCGAGAGAGCAGGCGGTAGTTTGTTCTCAATATTCTACGTCACCATCGTTGCAAATTTATGCGGCTTTTCGCGATCGAGCCAGTGGCTCGTATTGCAGTTAATAAAGTCGGGCTTAATAAAGTTCATTTTACTTATACCGGTCTATATATTATAAATCTGTCGCTTCCCGGCAAAACACTCAAGTCGGATTTTCGCGTTTTCGAGAAATTGCGATTTGAATGTTGAGCTATCTTTCAAACAATTACACTGGGTACAACAAATGGGTGGTTGTCGTTATTTATTCATCGTCTTGCTGGGGCACCTCGTCGGTGTTAAATTTCAAATCCAAAAATTATATTAACGATTGAGATAGTTTTTTTTTTGAGTTATAGAGTTGTAAGCCACATAAATATGCATATACATGTATACGCGCATCATCCAGCGACAAGACTCACTTATAACTTGCTTCTGGCAGCGCCGCGGCGTATACGCAATAACAAAGAGCGACTTACCTCTCGGGCAGCGTATCCAGTGCGTTGTAGGCGAGGTGCAGCACTCTGAGCGCGCCGAATTTCGCGAGGGCGTCGAGGGCGGTATTCGTTAAAGAGTTTCCCGTTAGATAGAGTTTCTCCAAGGCTGCGGACTCCTGTCTACCATTTCGGCCTCTGGGCTCCTCCGCATAGTTGCAGGGCAGCTCCGATAATCGATTATTGGAAAGATTCAGGACTTTGATCCTGCGGCCATCAGGCAAGAGAGGGAGAGAGAAAACAAGCTTCAGCACGCTCGCTCGCAATGTAAATATAAACGCAGGGATCTTGGCGGGAAATTGAAAGACGAGGAGATTGCCTGCTGCTGCTGCTTTCGCGTGATGCGTATATATGTATAGGTATATGAGCTCGTAAATTCGGCCGAGGGATTTCAACGCGGGGTCTTTAAAAAAATCTACAACATATACGCGTGTCGCAGCTATGAAAAAAAAAAAAAAATGTGTACAAGCTGCAGGCAAATCTCCTCGAGGAATCTGCTGCTCTCGGAGGTATGGTATACTCACTTGAGCGTGTTGGCGAAGAAATTGACGGGCAGGGCGGTGAGTGCGTTGCCCTGGAGCGTGAGGTGGACGAGGCCGAGCTGTCGTCTGGGTGGAGGTAGCGCCTGCAGCCGGTTGTGCGGCAAGTGGAGGACCTCAAGCCGAGAGGCCACCGGCTGAGATAACAATCGCTCGGGCAGGGCGGTCAGAGCGTTGTGCGAGGCGAACAGAGCCCGCAGCACCGGCAGATCCGGCGTCCACTCCGGCAGGCTATCCAGCTCGTTGCTGCGTTATTGGTTCGTCGGATCGTCAGCCGTTAGATATTACAACAATACACTCTACACCAACGTTGCTTTACACCGCTCTAACCGACTTTGAAATTACACTTTACTCGCAACTTTGCTAGCGCAGATGAGCGGAAAGAGAGTTTCTCATTAATTGATGTAAATAGAAAATGTGGCCTTTGAGGGAGAGCGGTATTAAACCAGTAATGTTCTCTCCCTCGATCTATATCTGAGAAATAAAAGATTTTCGAGAGTTTCGAGTGCGCGCGCGTAGAGCAGTGTACGCTTAGCTGGCGATCTAACGGTAATTTCGTAGTATAATTTTCGTTACTCACTATGAAACATCCAGGTGCTCGAGGTTCACCGGGGCCGGGACAATGGTCAATTTTTTCAGCTCTGCTCATCACACGAAAACAGAAAAACAAGCTTATAGGTCAGAAGAGTTTAAAGAACCAGCACACATCACATGTATTTCGCTCCTTACTGTTATTTCCGGCAATAAGCGAGACGAGGCTGCGGCCGCAGAGAGTCAATTCCGTCAACACGTTCCTGGCGCACCTCACGCTCCGCAGCTCCTGCAGGGCGCTCAGGTCGAGCTTCTCGATACTGTTCTCGCTGAGGTCGAGATGTGTCAGGCTCTGTAACGAAATTATTTTTTAATACAACGAGTGCGCGGCAGCTCCTTCATCTGAGGATATAATAGCCTGCAGATATCGAGTGAGTTTTTCGCCTCGAAGGCAGCTCTATACTTTCTTTCTGCAGCTTTCCGTCGCGCTGCCTGCGCTCGCGGATAATATTCTCTCTCATTCGGAAAATTTACGAGCTCGGCCGCGCGCGCGCGGTATATAGCTATATGGCCGCCGGATTTATAGAGGCGCGAATTGGTTCGCGTTTTTCCCCTCTTTTTTATTTTTGAATAATGGGAAAATTTGCGTGCGCGCAAGAAAGATTCCGGCGAGAGAAATTTTAGTCCGCGTCGTCGTGCGCATCGGTGATTCGGTAAACTCGTCGAAAAGAAAATTTAATTAAAGCGGGGGCGAAATGAAAAGAAGAGAGGAGTGCAAATGAGAAGGAGAATCCAGGAATTTCCCGGCGAGCGCGCTGCCCATCAGAGAGAGAGAGAGAGAGATCCAAGAAAATCAAGACTACTCGCTCTCCGCTGTGTATCACTTACCCCGTAGTTGCCGAGAATGATGTTCCCTTTGAGCTGGTTGTTTCGCAAATTGACTTTGTAGAGACTGCTGCTCCCAGCGCTGGCGCCGTTGTTGTGCAAATTACTCTTTTCCTCGGCGGTGGCTTTGGCAGCAGCCTCCGCGCCGGCTGTCCTGCCGCCGCCTGCACCAACCAGTATCTCCTGTCGGCGACAAATACCAAATACAGATCAAGCGTATAAGAGAAAGAGGGCAGTTAGTCGATGCAGCGCCGGTGACCCGGCAAAATAAACTCGAGGCAGCTCTTATATACATTTTATATAGCTGTGTATACTCACGCCGAAGCCGAGGGTGCGCATCTCGAGGAGGAAGCCGGGCAGGATCTCGATCAAGTTTCCCGCCAGCGAGATGTGCTGTAATTGGCGCAGCTCCCTGATTTCGTCCGGCAGTTCCTTGATGTCATTGCGATCGAGTATCAGCTCTTTCAGGCTATTTTCCCGGATGAGAGGAGCCAGCCGCGCAAGAAAGGAGAGAGAGAAAAAAAGGTTAGACGACGATTACGCGGCCGTGACTCGCTTTTTATGGAGTTTCCTTCTCTTATTTCTCCTTTAGCTCGCCGTAAATTATAGTAGGACGCGCGCGCGCGACAGCTCTTGAGGATCATTTTTGAACGCGAAATTCCGACGCTTTTTCTGAATTTCGATATGTAGCTGCGTATTTTAATATCAGATCAATATACGCAAAAAAACTGAGCACTCGAATTGCACTCGCAGTATCGTCCTCCAGTCGAAATCCGTCAAATTCAACGAGCAAAGGAAAAAACAGGCTGCGCAATCAAACGTAAAAATCTGGGCGACGGTCGTTAATTCCCGACGCGTATATAAAATAAATGCATGGGCAGTCGCATCGGCGTATCGAATTACCTTTCGCATCGATCTTCCAAATCGTCAATTAACCTACATATTTCGCCGTTAAAATTCTAGAGTCGCGCGCGACTTTGGCCTTTTTGCCGCCAAGCGATTCAAGTATACTCATGCGAATTAATTCCAGAAGCCAGCTTCGGAAAACCCGAACATCGGCCTCGTCATATATACCTATGCGTAATACGTATAATACGCGACGAAACGACCAAAGTAGCCCGCGCAAACTAACAAGTACCTATATTGCGGAGTAAAAAGTTAAATTGTGTGCCATTGGCGATGTAATAATGCGATTTTAAGAAGCGGCGGCTGCCGTCTCAAGAATGAATTTGAAATTAATGTGTGTGTGTGTGTGGTGTGATGATTTAATTAGGAATCAAGAGCAGCGGAGCGGCGAGGTTGCATTAATTGTGAATTAGTGCAGGCGCGCGGTCGAGTCGCTCCGTCCCTCGCTGGAATAGCGCCGCAGAGAAAAAGATCTTTCGGGCTACGGCACTGCTGGTCGAGGCCAAAAAGTATACAAAAATTGCTCGCTGCTCCGCAAAGCACCGCGTTGGTTAATGCATGCGCCGCTTAAATCGTTCCTATTTTCGCTCCGCAGCCCCCTGTCGTCGCCGTAATTAATTAAGGAATATGCTTCTGTTATAGCATGAATATCGGAGACGAAATGGAAATGTTATATTTTTCTCACGGCGCGATGAGTATTTGTTAATTTTTATGAGCTGAGTGAAAGCATTGAATATTGCGCATGAATTGCAGCGATCATCCGCTGCAATTGTGTGTAATTTCAGTTTACGTTCTTTGCGCGGCCAGAAGTGGAAAGCAGCAAATCGGGGGCAAAAAATATTCCGACGCAGCAATAATAACTCGACTGCTTAATGCTGGTGCTGCGATTAAAAGAAGCAAAATTTTTCCTGTATAACGAAGCGGCTCTCGACTTGGTTACGGTTATAAATTCGACTAATTAGTGCGCTATTGTAACCTGGTAATTTGTTACTCGAACAAAGTATTGCGTTACGTGCAGCTAGTGGCTCTCTATGGCATTCTGCATTTTGATCGAAGCCTTTCATTATTATAGATATATGGGTATATACGCATGACAAATTGCCATTGCCCTTTGATCGAGTTCTGCCGCATGTTTTTGCGCCTGAGTAATGAGTATCTTATATACTAATAGAGTACAAGTCTCATATAACTATATACCAACACGTTAACAGCGTCGAAAAGCCGGCGCAGTGAGCAGCTTCACGATGAATAGTCGATCGCGCGCCGGCGGCGGTTCATTCAGCATCATCGGTCACTCGGCGAGCGATCCGATTATCTTCCCACGAGCGCGCACGAGCACTGCACGCACAAAGCTATATTTCTCTCTCATACAGACACCGAGGGAAGCTGACACGATAACGGCACAACTGCATGTCGCGAAAAACTCTCGGGGGCCCGAAAAAGCGCGACGACCGCACTCCACAACCGCCGACTCGCAACTCGGCTAAGCGCGAAACAACTATGGCTCGCCAGCAACGAGCGAGCTGTAGAGAGAAAAAGAAAGAGTAGTACATCACAGTCGGCTGCACGAGGGCAGGAGAGCGGCGGAGGAAGTCGAGTAAAGAGAGGGGGCACGACGAGCAAGGATGCATGGGCTACTCATTCTAGCTGGCCGTGTCTGATGTAACAGAACGAAATTACAGAGGCCCCCGAGAGACAGAGAGAGAGAGAGTCCGGCGGTTGCCGGCGCCGAGGAGTATAAAGCGAAACCGTGTCGCTCAACTGCTCCTCTCCGAGCGAGCGCGGACAACGACTTTACTCGCTTTGCTGTGCGGGGGCGAGAAGTATACTGTGATGGACACTTGACCGCGGATGTATTGGAATAAGGCCGATGCTGCACACGTAAAATGGAAGGAGTTGAGCCGCTATGATACACTGTACTGGAATTTATAAAAATAATAAAAATCTCATTTACACTCGTACACTGTTATCGCATTGACTAATGTATAGATGTCAAGCTCATAATAGATGCTACTTTGCATTTATATACGTATACCTATAGGGATGGGTGACGCTGCTTTTTTAACGGAGTGGCTCTCGTGAATAAATAAAGCGGCCGAAATTGAAAAAGCTGCGCTGAGAGCTCTCGCGCAAGTGTATAATATAGTTACTCGAAAACAATCTGAGTCATAAATTATTTTTACGGCTATCCGCGCGCGGCAAACGAGTGGCGACTCGTTTAATCCTCTCTCGCCGATTGTACCCCATCGAGCGATTAACGTCTCATTAGTTCCTCCTTATCTGCACTTGCACTGCGTATGGAGCTGCAATAAATCCTGCCTCTCTCTTTCTGTATATATGCAACTGCGGCACAGAGGAAGTGTATATACCGCCGCCGCAGAGAAGATCCGAAGGGCAGATCTCGTGTGTACACCTCCTTCTCCTTTTTTCTTTTTTTTTATTCGTCTATAAGGAGAGCGGCGGCGGCACGCACGCAGCGTTGCGTTGCAGAGCGTAGTTCCTCTTTCACCCACTCCAACACGAGTAGTGTATATAAATACGTACGTATATATATATATGTATCGTAGCACAGGACGAGGTAAAGACGGAGGCTAGAAAGCACACTTTTCAAAACTTGCGTAATCTCGGGCCGCGTACAACAATCCGCTCGGCGAAACACGCGCCTTTGTACTTATATATACTACGTACGTATCCGCGCGGAAAAGACTCTCCTCGATCGGCTGCAGACCAATGTACGCGCGCACGCGCGCGATTCTTTGTTCTTTAGTTATGTGTGTATATAATATATATGTGTGTGTGTAACTGTGACTATCGCATTTATCTGTATCGCTCGATTGTACTTTCCAACAAGGTGCTTATTGACAAAATTGCATCCGTTCAACGCGCATTTTTGAGGTATGCTGCGAAGACCTCTTCATAGATTTTGCCAGCTGCGGACCGTTAGCTCCATGAGCACGTCTAAATTTTAATCTTTTGTTTTTGTAATCATTTTTTATTTGTACTGTAAATTATATTGTATTGTAGCTGTGCTACTTTATTTTAATAAATTTTGTAATCAAAATGTCCAGAGAAATGCCCAATACGTATACAGAATAACTAGTTGGGCGAGCCGAGCTTGAGCGAATAATATCCGGATGTTATAGCAGCTATTTACGTACGCGAATGGAAGGTGGCTGCTTCGTTATGAAAGTGGACTATGGAGGAGTAAGCGAGTAAGCATTACCACGCACGCGGAAGTTGCATTGACACCACATATAGTTATATGCCGCCTCCGTGCCGTTTAAAAAAAAATCGTACTTATATAACATAAAGTGTTGCCCGCGCTACCGGCCCCGGGCAGGGAATACTCTTTATTTGAGCTGCCAGCACATCTTTCATCTTTCATCTCTCGACAATGTATGCCTATAGTAGAGTGCACACATGCACACATATCTGCTTCAAATAAGTATAATACTTTTTTATGGCTTTTTTTCATTTTTCGCTGATGAATTGTTGGGGATGATTCTTCGTTTGACATCGATCTCGACAGTCTAATGAAATTAATGAAATTTCGAAAATGTAGAAGAGTACTCTAGCTCGACATCCAATTTTAGCCGCATGAAAAAATTGCGCAGTATTACTACAGTATAATGCACTTGAGCAATAACTCTTGCATAGTCGAGTTTAGACATCTGTTAATTTCTCCACATTACAGCTCGAAAGACCGAAAAATCAAAATCATCTACCTGCACTTTCTCGCGTGTCAGATTTCAACTTTCAGATTTAGCCATGCTTGTAAAGTGCAACATATTCTTCTGATTCTATATAGATCCGAGAGGTGATTGACGGGCCTCTATATGCGCTACAGAGCTTCAACGTAAATTCTACGTTATTCACTTTTCGATTCTGTTCTGTACACATAGGCATGGAACGAATTGCAGGCTTTACGTGGCGAACTTTGAATCAATATTTTTTTGCGTACCGTATACGTGTTTCATTTCGACTCGACAGTGGGTATGTCAGATAATGCATACCTGTATAATTGCGCGCAACTTGTTATGTGTATAATAATTATGTATTGTATAATACACAATAATTCTCCGCGTGTATAACGTTTTGTCGTGCAGAGAAAATGCAAAATATTGAGCTGCGTATTCAAAGGCGAAATAAAACTAGAAATTAATAGAGCCGCGCGCGCTTGGTTTTCGCGGTGGAGCTGCTTTTTTTGCATACAAATTTATTCATGTGAATAATAAATAAATTTGACTTTCAGAGAAGTATACAAATTGCGTATTAAAATGCGAGCATAAAGTCATCGTTAACTGCCATACACAGCGAGCCGAAATCATTAAAAGTGTGGGCGCAAAAGCAGCTTGTTCCTGCAATTTTCTCGGCAATCGACCCAGTTATATCGGGTCAATAATTAATCGAGTCGTCTAACCCATTAGAGAGCACAATTTGGAGAGAAATTAAAAAAAAAAGCGAGCAGCGTATACTTGCCACCGCCGCCGCGACCGCTAATATATTCATCATCCAGTAGCACTACGAGGCCGATAAATTCCATCAAACAGTAGCCGGCAAGAGCGGATAGCGAACGGCGGATTCCAATCCCGCAGGCATTATTAACCCATCTCTTTTGCGCTCGTCTCGCGCGCAGTTCCCTCTCTCGAATCGTTACAAACTCATCGCGCACTTGTCAAAGACTTGCTTCCGCCGCTATAATGAAAAACTTTGCAGCCGTCGCCGCCACCTCGACGACCGAGCTGACGATAAAATTATTCGGATAGCAATTTGCTGCAGTAAATAAAAATTTGGCATCGCCTCGGCATTCGGTGCAGCAGCGCGTTAAAAGCCGATATAGAGCGGCCTGCAATTATAAGGATCGCGACGCCGCTGAGAAACCGGAGCAAGCGCGCGCGCGCAAAAGAGACAAATAGTCGGGGAGCGACTGGCGCGGAATTGCAATAGCGCAGGTGTAGCGCCGCCGAGACGAGACCGAGAGTATAGAGGATGAGACAAATCGCTGCGCGCGAGACAATGTGATGAAAGAAGGCTGTGTATGTGTGTACGTTGTACATGTATATATACGTATATATGGGGGGCTAGACCGATATCGATCGTCCGCGAGCTTGTATGCCACGGGCGCCGCTGCGCTATAATACTATGAATTACTAGTGGCCCTTTATCCTGTTCCCCCTCGATATTAATGCCGCACTCCCGGAATCTGCATACCAAGATTGCATGCAACCGGGGCCCGAGATCGATCTCCGCGCAAACCATCATTTTTGCACATCTACCTATTTACTTTTTCCACATGATGATGTATATCAATATGTGGCTGCACCTACTCTCGTATTATGTAGACGCAGACAAAAAATGGCTTGTTTTGGCTTCAATTATTATTATATATAATGCGACCATACGTGCCATTGGACCCGCGCGAGTAAATGTATAGGCTTGTCGAGCGGAATTATACGAGAGCCGCATATAAACCGCTCTGCTTGTGTAGTGTGAGTACGTATCTATATAAGTATATACGCGACTATGCACACGACATGTACTTGTATTACCAGCGAACGAGCGAACGTATATATGTTTGTAGAGCTGAGGCGCGCCGTATAGTGGATGAAGGTGATGACAGTTGCAGATAGCGCGACGTATCTACGGCTTCGTTGAAATATTGCAGCGTGCATACGTCAACGCTGCCGCCCCGCCGGCGGGGGATATGTGCGCTCTTTTTTTCTTCCAGGCTGGAAAAGCAACTGCGGCAAAATACAACTAGCCGCCGCGCGGATAGGAAGATTTGCGCGGTTTATGACTCTCGATAGCTGTGACTGATGCACTCACGGCTAGCTGCAGTGCGCACGAGATTTTAATTGACGATTCGATGCTATTCCTTTCCAGAAATTCATGCCGCTTACTCTTGGAAATGCGGACGGGAGTGGTGAGATGAGCATCCGATAAACCGTAAAAAAACATTTTTTATTTTCCTCCGCAACTTTGATCACATCCGCCTAGTGTGTGTGCATATGGCCGTCGTAATTCAGCAAATTTCACGCTTTGAACTTTTGCACGACGGGCGAAAAACTCGCGAGCGAGAGCGAGACCCTCTAATTACACACTGCTGTTGTTGCTGCTGCTGGTGCTGCTGCTGTTCGTTAGTTCGAAAGCGCGTCTCGAATTTTCATTATAGCCGGGCATCGGCGAGTCGAGAGCAGCCAATTATTTAGATAACCTACATCTTTACGAGAGCGAGCGCGGTTGTATCGATTAGACAATTGGCATATGGGTTATTTTTATACTTTTACTTTTTGCAGCGGCATCCAGCAGGCATCCTTGTATATTATATGAAATTCAATTGTTCATAGCAACGCATACAGGCAATTAAAAGTGGCGGTGAAGTTGAACAAACCGAGCGACGAGTACGGCGAGCATAAACAGATAGGTCAGAGAGAGAGGGAGAGAGAGTATCTGCAAATTTACACTCACCTGGCCAGGGAGGCAATATCCGGCGGAAGCCGCTGGATTTCGTTGTCCGATAGATCGAGGAAGCTCAGATTTTCGAGGGCCAGCAGTTCGCCGGGCAGCTCGCCCAGCCGATTGTTCTCCAGGTGTAGCTCCTCCAGTTCCGGGAAGCTATTCATCCGACGAATCGAAATGTATCCCCGAAAACACAAAGGCCGTATATACATACAGATGAGTGTACATGTAGCGAAAGAAAAGCGCGAAGCGAGAAAGAGCTATAGGGACACGGCGAAAGGCTCGCTCGCTACTGATGCACGTACGCAATTAATGGACGAGAGATAAATCAGACTTGAGAGTGAAGAGGATTTATGGGGAGGAGAGAGAGAGCAAACTTTTCGGCTCGCGGTAAAAAGAGTCTGCGCGCTGCAGTGTGTCAAGTTGAAAAAAGCTGCGCGGTACACAGGTATAGCCGCGCGCGTCAGGGAGGGAAACTTCAAGCGAGCGTCTTTTGTGTACTGCGCGCGAGTTTTTAATTACGATTGTTGCGACGATTTATTTATGGCCGCGGGAATTTATCGCGGCTCGAAAACGTGCGCAGTGTGAGAACGCCAATGGAATCGAGAGGCGCTCTGTGTTGTTTCTTTGTCGAAGGTGATCGGGCAGCCGCCGAAAGAATGAAATCTCGCTCGCGTCAGGATTTTATGTCTATTTTCATGTGCATTATATAATTGTGCGCCGATCGAGCATTGGTCTAAGCCGGCATCGCGTGTACATGCATGTAGAGACGTACCTGAGCAGCAGTTTGAGATTGCCGTCGAGGGGGTCCAATTGGTTGTGACCCAGAAAGAATTGGCGCACGCCGGCGTAGGCGCGCACCGCCTCGGGCAGCCGCGCCACTCCGCATTCGCTCATGTCCAATTTGCCGGGCTGTTCCGCGCTCGCCGAGTGCGAGCTGTTGCTGCAGGCCTGCAAACACCAAATCCACGATCAGACTGTTATAGTATATCGGTATGTGTGCTGGAATCTCTCTCGGCACTACGACGATGCTGCAGCAGATAATGAGGCAGCTGTGCCGCGGCTATTAAGTAGAAATGTCCGAGTGTGCTCAGACGGTAGCTCAGCTTCTTGGCTATTCTGCACTCTTATAATAAAACACCTGTGTGGGAAAAAAGCCGAGAAACAGGAAGAAGAGGTATAAGCTGCATCAGCAGCTAAATAAATGAAAAGTTCTTTCGATCTCGGCATAATAATGAATTCAGTCGCTCGCGTCGTCTCTATTCATTAAAGGAGAAAGGATAAGCGCGGCGCCCACCTCGATCTCCAGCGAGTCCGTCTCCAGCTCCTCCGCCTCCTCCTGCTCTTGCTCATCCTCGCTATCTCGAAACTCCTCCGCGATGGCGAGCAAGCTTAATCCGGCATGCACCATTTTTCGCCTCCAGTCCGCCAGCGCCGCCGCCTATACCTTTGACTCGCTACTCCGACTACCGGGCGATAATTAACTTGCTCTCGGACTTTCTTCTTCTTCTTCTTCTTCGCTTCTCTCTCAGTACTTATTAGCAGCCGATCTTCCGCTCGGAAAGTGCGAGAGCGGCGTCGCGTGCGCTCTATGCAACCCTAGCTGTGGAGGAGTAATTAGTCCGAGTGCAGTGCCGGCGTCATTTTTTAATGAACCGTAATGTGGCAGCTGATGCCTTGGCTTTTCGAAAATTTCAAGGAGAGTCAAAAGAATTTGGGTTATTATGTTCACGCGGGCTCTAGCGGCTACAGTTTGCCAGATTATCTTCCTTTTGATGATTCACGAGCTGCTTCGTATAGGAGACGCATAAAAAAAAATTGACGATAAAACACAAAGAAAAACAGTCGCGCATCGTCAGTATTGACATTTCAGCTAACTGTCACTGTCACCAACAAAACGCGCGTATCCAAAACAAAAATGATGATACTTGTATACGAAGAGAAAAAAAGAGCGCGCGCATTTTTCGCTGCGCGCAACTCGCTCGGACGATTTCCGATTTCCGCGAGCAGCTGTCAATTGGCCGCCATAGCTATCCGCGTTTCTGTGTGCTGCAGTATATAGCGCCAATACCGCGCAGTGCCGCATTCCCGAGCCCGAGAGAGAGAGAGCGACATGCAAAAAGGTCCGACAGCGGAACAGCTCATTGTGTGCTGCTGCCGAGCAAGTCTGCGGCGAAAGAGATCAGCTATATACTGGGTGAGTGCAGTACAATATACGAAGCGAGTTTTCACGTGCAGCTCGAGACGCGAGCGATAAGCGAGTGAAACTGGAAGGAAAAAAGGATGATCTGCAGCGAGCGGTGAAAGTGTGTGTGTGTGTATCCAGGCATTGTTCCTTCGGTTTTTCATCTTCTCTGCTTTTCGGGCTGTATAGCCGCGCCGAGACGACCGTCACGGATTCCCGATAAATCAAGGCTAAACCATCCAGCCGTCGTCGTCCCGCATTCCCTCTCGACGGCTCCGCCTCCATTGTCTCGAGACTCTCGGCTCTCTCTCGAGCGCCGATTACACGCGATTGGAAATCCGAATTTTTCACGGCTCTCTCTCTCGCAAAAGCGGAAACGAAACGGCGCGCTTTAATTGCAAACTTGAAAATACGAGCCCGGACGTATGTTTTTTTTACACAACTGCAGGCTTCTCGAAGAAATCTGGGTTAACGAGAGAGTTATAACACCACCGTCGCGGGGGGCGCACCGATGAGAATCGTCATACACACGTGACCGCTGCACACTTTATATACACTTTGCGTTTTCAAGTAGCTCCCGCTCTTTTCCGTTCGCCAATTAATGTTTACTTTCTACTTTCCGATGCTGGATTACTGAATTAATGCGAATACACCGATATTGCGGTGATAAACGTTTCCTTTACTCGAGAGTCTTCTTCGGCCCGTCATCGCGAGTGTACACAAGTATAATTGACAGCCCGACGCGCGCACGTGTTGTCGAGATTTTTCATTATGGCGTGCAGTAACATTTTTCAATGTGTGCATTTTATTTGAGGCACGTAAAAGGAAGATGAAATTAAAAAAGTTTTGCTCTGCCTCGTGCTCTCTATATATACATACATGATGGTGCCTACTACAGCTACGGACGAATAAAATAAAGTTTCGCGCTCGAGCGTAACCGGTCGCGATCGCGAGAATAGAAAATATATTTTTTTACGTCGTCTAAATTTTAAGTGAAAAAGCCTGCCACAGTTCGAGTCGTTTTTTACAGACCGGTAAATACGCGAAAAGGCGATAATGCCGCTAGCGGCAGTGCGGAGCTCGCGCGCTAATGGCGCTCAAAGGACTAATCGCATCGAATCGACCGACAATCAATCCCTGCGGCTGTATAGCTCTCCGGCCGCCGACACACATTCAGCTGAGTTGGCTCGAAAATTCGAGCCAATATCTCGCGAGACGGGACACGCGTGTATATCTAAATATACGCTATGTTATAGGTACATGTACTATTGTACTTGTGTGTATATATAAGTCGCACTGCAGTGAGAGAGAGATTTTGCGACCTCGAGGGTGGATAATGCAAGTGGAACACGTCAGCAGCTCCTCGCGCTCAGACAAAACGAAATCGCGTTCAAAGGGGGATCCTTATTCCTCAACCCCTTTGTCGCGCTTCGAGAGACGGCTTGTCCTCTCTCTCTCTCTCACTCTCTTTCCACGATAAGATTCGCCTCATACGGCGAAAGGTAATATAAGCGCGCTCTCTCTCTCTCTCCCGTCCTCGTCTGCTCATCCGATCAAAGACTCGTTCGCGGATCGAAGGCGCGGAATTGAAAGGGAGCAGCCGGGGAAAAGTATCCGCGCGAGAGCACTGGCGCGGCTCTTAATTTTCCTTTGTCCCATTTTCTTCCATCTTCTTCTCTGCGACTGGCTCTTGCACCCCGCGCCTCCCCCGTACTCTCTCGATTTATAATGAGCTCGCTCTGTCCGTGTATTTTCCCGTCTTTGTTAGGAACTTTTATCGCGAGCGCGAAGGACTTTCTCGCGGCGGAGCTGATGGCGGACCGCGCGCGAGCCCAGGCCAAGAGACACTGGCGCCCGATGTATATCCTGTGTCGCGTGTGCGCGCGAGACAGGGGACACGAGCCGCGCGGCGGATAAGAGAGAGGATGGCACGCTCGACGCACAGCGGCGCCTCATCGTTAAGGAGACGATAACGGTCAGCGCGCGCTGTAATGGCTCGTTCGGTTTCGCTATGTGTCGCTCTTATTGTCTCCTAGTTGAGCAGCTGCTTTCCGTTTTTCCTCGAGCCCTCTCGGCGAGCGGACCAATTTTAAATTTCCCGACGAAATTATACTCGTACTATAGTATCATTACGTAAACTTGCGCTAGAACGAATTTCGAAATGAAAAATCGAACATAGTCGGGGAAAACAAAAGCGCGAGACAAGTTGAATAGCTAACGAGCCAAAGTAGATTAATTAACATGTCGCATGAGTTATTGCAGTCGCCAGTCCCGACTCGAATAAGAAGCCGCGAGAAAAAGCCCACGGAGCTCTCCTTATTAAACTGCCTGCAGCTATAGGCAGCAGCCAACAATAAGCCCGAGCTAATTGCGATACTTGGCTTATAGAGAGAGAGCGGAGTCGCTTCTTGCGCGCGAGTTATATAAGAGAGAATCTCCTCCGCCCATCCCCGCCGCAGAAGCGGAGCTGCCGTATACCGGCTGCTGCGCGGAACGCTAGGCGGAATATCCATCAAATTAAGAAGCAGCCCGGACTGAATTTAACGCTTTCTTTTTAAACTCGTCGCGGCGGGATTGAATTTTTACGGCGCGGCCAGCTGCGGACTCCCATCGCATCCCCCTTTTATGCAAACGCGTCCCGTTCGCCCCGAGTGTCGCTGCTGCACGCTAAACCCTCGAGAAATTCATATCCAATATCAATTCAAAGAAATCTCTCTCTCTCTCTCTCTCTCTTTCTCTCTCTATAATGGCTGTGTGTAAGGATGAGACGCGCGCACCGCCCCAGCCAGCGGAAAAATATGCGCGACGGAAATGCAGAGCGGAGCCTTTCAGAGACTGGATGCCAGCAAGCATCATCCTCCTTTCTTTCTCGCGGCGCTTCCTGCCGATGTCTGCAGCGCGCACATCTGCGAGCTCTTTCATCGCCGCCGGGCCGATAGCAGCCTCAAAAGGCATCAAAAGATATCTTTCGCCGGATGCCCAGCAGCACCGGTCCCGATGTTTTTCGGGCTTCCAGTATATCTCTAGCTCACAGCGATAAGCGCAGCAGAAATTCCACCTCTCTCCGTCTATACCTATATAATAATAGTGGAGTGCGCGCATTATATACAGCTTTCAGAGATCACCTTCGATGGGAATTTGTGAGCGAGATGTAGTATTCGCGGTCGCCGCTGCGGCGGGAGATTATTGGAAGCTGCGTTCCCGCGGATCATGCTTGATCTCTTGAAATTTCTCCTCATCCCGAGTAGTTCATCACTCGTCGTTGCCAGATTGCTATGTTTTTAATAAAAATAGAACCCACCTGCTTGAGCCAGCAGCGCCAGAGCTCCCGATCCCAGGGATGCTGGAAGCCCAGATAGAGGTGCCTCGTCTCGCGGCAGCTCTGCCGATGCTGCTGCTGCTGCTGCTGCTGCTGGGAAGCGCCGATCCTGGCCGGAAAGCCTGTGACCCTGAGCACGAGCTTCCCGAGCCTCGAAGGGGCGCAGCAGACCGAACCTCCAGCCGACAACTCCATCCACTCCGGTCGAGACTCCGAACAGGCTGCCGAAACAATATCGAATTAATCCAAAGCGATTGAGCGCTTTTGCGTGTTTTTGTGCTAACCGACAGCTGGCCCCCTGCAGAGGCTTCGTTTTCTCTCTTTTGCCGCCGAGGTCGGATATTCCATTTTATATACACAGTCGCGGGCTGCGGAGCTTGCAGTAGTGTTTTATGACGCGGCGCGCGCGCGGCGGATTTTAAACCGTATAGTAGTATAGCATATAACGGGGGATCGATGCCGGATAAATCGCTTGCTAGGTGATATGCAGGCTTTTGAATATGGATCACCGAACTGCGCGCCGTTTTTTTGATTAAACTTTCGAGAGCTATATGCAGAGGCGCAATATACATAGGCATATACATATAATACGTTTTTAATAATGTGGGATTTGTTCTGTAATCGTGTTCGACGAGCTCGCCCGCGGATAAATCGAGAGGATGTGAGAAAATTAATTTTCAATTTAATCGTAAGCGCGAAAGAAAGCCGCGGTTACTAGTAGCGCGAGTTGCATCCGTATAGGCGCGCCTTTTCATCTCTACGCGTTTTTAGTTTTTATCGAAATCGAATTTCGTACACGCGCGTCTATGCGCGTTTTACGTAATCAACGTGTACGGACTTTTTCAATTTGTTCAGCGCTCGCGGTCGCAAGATAAAAAGCCCGTGGCATCGTGTCCAGGTAGGTATAGGTATATAATATATAGGTATAGTGTGTAGTGTAAGCATAAAGAGAGTGCGACTGTCATACCGGGATAAAGAAAGAGCCGCGAGCCGACGACGGCGAGCGCCCGCTTTTTCCATTGCGGAAAAACTAATCCCTTTAATACCAGGGCGTAGCCGCATCTGCTGTAGCCCCGAAGCTCGTCCAGCGGCGCTGCAGGTCCTGCGTTGGTCAACAGAAAAATTACGAGAATTATTATTGCACACTTTTATAGCTCAGCCGCTGCCGTATAGTATGCGTGCAGCTGAAATCGCAGAGCTAACAAAAATATAAACATTTTACATCGAGAATCGAGAGCTCTGCTGATGATGCAGGCGTTTCTGATAATTGACATTATAACAAAATAACTTGAGAGTAGACATCAATAGTGCGTTAATTTTTCAATATGGCCCCATCATGTAGCATGTATCGACAGTGAAACAGCGGCTCCGACCCCCATGTATATGATGTATCTACGTACCCGCGTGAAATCCGATGAGATGTCGGAGCTCCTGGTCGAGTCCGAGGCGGGCCCGCCTCGCCGTCTCCCGATAGCCGAGTCTCAGCAGTAGCTGCTCCTGAAGCTCCAGCGGTCGCTCGCGTGGCGACAATCTGCTGCCTGGCTCGTCTCCGTACTGCAGCCCAAAACAAGGGGTATGTAATTATAATCGCCGATTGCAGTTTATGCGTGTTTAAGAGCGCACGCGATGAGGTGTGCTGCTGCTGCTGCTGCGTGTTACTGTTTTAGTAGCCGAGTTTGCGAGGTTCGTTTTTCTTCGGGAATCGTCGTCAAGTAATAAAAGTTATTCCAGAGCGATATAACACCGGGACAGGTTAATGCCTGCTACATTTCAATTCAATAATCAAATCAGCTGAGAAGTTCTCTCGGTGAAGAGAAACAGGACCCCAGCCGTGCACCGGTACTAATAACAGTATATACATAAAACGTATATGTATATGAAGAGTAAAACGGAACCCATGACGACAGTATAGTTTAGAAAGCCGTTCAGGGGATATGGGATTGGGATTCAGTGCCAAAGTTATTATGCATACTTAATTCTCTCATTATGTAACACATTGTTCGAAACGATCCCTATCTCTTGCCGAGGAATAGGAATATACGCGCGAAAAGCTGCGAAAAATTATTAGGGAATCGAGAAGACATCTTTTGACAACTTATTATTCTTCTCTCGCTCTAGCAGCAGCGCCCTCGAAATACACTGATACAGAAATAATTCAAAATTCCAGCATAAATATTATGTGTTATTCACGTTCAATTGCAAAAAGCACGCGTAGGACGTTAACGAGTCTCTCGACATCAAGGCAAAAGCTCGTATGATAAATGCATCGCTGAAAAACTTACTTCGTCAATAGAAATGTCCCGACTTCCCCGAAGAGGTTTTTATCATAAATCAGCAGGAAAAATTTGCCTCAGTGAGCCGAAATATCACAGCGAGGTTTCAACCTTTTTTCATAATTCAAAAATGTCTTTGACAGTCCAGATATTGGGAGCTTTGCACACCTCTACTCTGTGTGCGCTCCGCAGTCCGCATCGACTCGTACCTGTACATCGTATTTTCGGGAGTAAAACACAACTACCACCTCAACCCCTACATTCAGCATATTTTAGCATTCAATCAAGGCGATTGAACACACACGCGTTCATCAGCGTATTATATCATACTTTTTTTGCATATACGCGCTTCCGCTTCTCGATTTCGGCCAAATGCAGGTTGCGCTGGTGAAATCTCAAATTACACGCTCGACTCGATTGCTGCGAAACAGGAAATAAATGCGCTGTTTATATACGGCAACCAGGCAAAAGTCGAGTGCTGAGCAGTGTTTATTTTCGAGCAAACGGACCCTATAAAAAGATCAATAACCTCCGACTTTGGCATGAAAACTCTCGGGTTATCCGCGTGTCGGGTACGTATTTACGCGCAAAATATTGGCCGTTTCTTCCTGCAGTGAACGTCGAATACATTAATATACATACCTGTTTTATAATATGCTAATTAAAAATGAAGAAAAACGTTGATGAACAAATGGAAATGGACCTTATGCATTTTCGCATTTCGCATGATTTTTGAAAAATATAGTTCCTCTTCGGTGCAAAGTCATGACCAGTTATAAAGTCGCGTTTTTTGCTTCGTGGATTTTGTCATGTATTTAAAGCCTTTTCGGATATTAAGGCTGCAGCAGTTGCACGGAGCAAACATCATTAGCAAATCCGAAATAAATGTCCGGCAAATAACGAGCGTGGCCTCCACCCCCTCTCTACAACAGCGACAACTATCCCTGCTCTAATTATCGGAGCGTAAAAGCAAGCCGCCGCACAGTGCACAGACGAAAAGTACGCGTGCGCGCGACGAAATCCGAGATATATAGCAGGGGGTAACGGCCCTGGTGTTCGCTTTTCGCGCTTTTTCGCCCGCGGTTTGAATCGGCTAGAGGGAGCTGTTCTCGGCTGACACTGCCCGAGAGCTCTGTATACTGCTGCATCTTCTAATGCGAAGAGCCGTATAATTAAAACCCGCTCTGGTAGGGGCTACTGGCTGGCCCGTCTACCCTCTCTATATATAGTGTACACCGCCTCGACTTTCGTCGAGAGAGCTAGATAAAAGGACGTGTCTTCCGAGGCTTTGACATTATATTTGCGACGGTGGCGGCGGCGGCGGCAGCTATTTTTCTTTATCTTGCCTGCAAGCTTGTAGAGCGAATCATCAGGCTAAATGTAGCGCGAAATTACTTTTTTGTCGGGCGCGAATTTTTCGAGGCGGTTGAGCAGTAGTGTCGCCGCAGTTATTTACAGAGTTATCTGTGCTCTGGTTTCTCATTAGATTATGAGTTTTCTTGCTCTTATCGTCGGCTTATTTTTCTTTTATCGCCATCGATATTCATATAAACGAATAGACAAGAAAGCTTATTATTGTTAGAAATATAAGCGAGAGAGAAAGAAGCTATATACGCAAAGTCAGTGGAAATTAAAATAAACTTTTTACAATCACATTGCGGCAGTCGTGGAAAGGTAGCGCGTGAAGGATTCCCGTCGAGTTTCGAATAAAAAAGCCCGGAGAGTTTAATATTCCTGATGCCCGGCATAGCACGCGAAGAAAAACGCAGCTTGACCGGTGCACGTTATAGTTTCGCTCATTAATTTTGGATTTCCCGGGTAAGTGCGCGACGAGGTCCGATATTAAGCGCCAATAAAGTGAGGAAGAATCGGCGGGCGAAATTCTATTTTCCTTGCGGCCAGCGACGTAATGAGAATATTTTTCTGCCGGGCTTGCACGACGGGCGAATTGAAAAATAAATTGCCGCTTTTTGCTTTGAGCGCACACGGCGTAAAGTCTCTTTAAATCCGAGGGGTTGCGTTATAAGCGCATTGTACCGCTGCAGCTGTGGTAGAAAAATTTCTCCTTCCAATTTGCCCGGCGCGTCTTCGGCGGCGCTAATCTTTTTTATCGAAAGTCAAATTATTCATTTGAATTTACTTAATATTTTTCGACTGCTGTACACGCACCCGCAGTACTAATATTGGCAGATCGTTATATGGCCCGGGGTAATAAAAGAGGAGCAAGAAAAACACACTCCGCTAATCCATTTTCCTCGAGCCGCAACATTTATACGGACTCTTTCACAAAGCGCAAGCGAGCAAGGTATATACGTATAGCGTTATACACGCGAGCAGAGCCCCCGAAAATCGATGTTTCGAAACTAGATTAGAGCAGCAGCCTCGGGGGCGGCGGCACTGATGGCAACGGTTCAGCATTGATGAATTGAGTAATCAGACCTTAAATGCGCACGTCGCGCACAAACTCCTCTCCGCGCGTTTGCTCATCCCGCGATGCTGTAAGTATAGCGCGCGCTTAGCAGCCGTCATCAGTATACGGGGAAGAATCGAGCGAAACTATATACCCCTCTCTCCAACAGCCGCCGCAACACCTGTTACCTGTTAGTGCGTTAGCCGGAGCGCTCACAAATAGAAACAGATGCTATAGCTCTCTCTCTCTCGCTATACTCGACGAGTGCTGCAGCTCATTTCGACAAGTGGGGAGAAAAGGTCGACCGAACAGGTGCGTCAGCTGCAGGATATACGCCGAGAGCTGACTCTATACTGCTGCAGCTCGCAATGAAAACACGTACGCGGGCTATAGAAAAGAGCCGAAACGACCGAAAGCAGCGATATATAGATACGTGTATGTCTGTCTGTATGTTGTGCTGCTGCAGAGACGAGCTTGCGGATGGGAGCGCGCGGAAAAAGTCCTTTGTCAATTTGCCCGAGTAAACATGGAGGCAGAGACGCGGCTGCTCAGCTCGTTCTGGAAATCAACAATTTTCTCCGAGCATCTCTTTCTTTGTGTTTTTTTTCCCCTGTACTCTGCTCTCTTCTCGTATATCGGCGCAGCAGCAGGATAATGGCGGCAGAGTATCGGACTTTAGGATAACCAAATAACGTATCTATACACGTCGCGGCGGTCGATCGATTAATTATAGTCGCGGCGCTGCGCCTGACACATTTGAATTGGCCGCGGGCGAGTGCACAGGTGTTTATATGCGTCGTTATAATATAATCGACGCAAGTAAACGCGCGAGCCTTTGTTTGCAATAATGGCCGATAAATAATGTATTTAATGAAACGCGCTCTCGACGTACACTGGCCATTCAATTATTATAATCGGATATATAATATCGCTTAGGTAGCGTCAGCGAATATTGCAATATCGCAGGCGACGTTTTTTATACAATATATAAATGTATAATACGACGAGCCAAACGTTCGAAATTGTTTGCGCACATATCGCTGGGGATATACGATCGCCAGCAGCTCTCCTATACAACAAATAATGACTTTCGTGCGTGTACTGCGGAAATCCCGATTTATATATATATATATACAGATATATATTATAAATTTAATTTAATTCCCGTTTGATACAGCAGGAAAAAGCAAAGATCAATCACCGGCGCAGATAATCCTGTGTGTATACGTACAAAAGAACTGCGCTTTCGTCTCTAAATAAATCGTGCTGCATATATACGCATAACGCGTGTCGTATATATATATTGTATATTGTATATTAATTGTTTAGCCGCGCACCGTTATATATACGCGTCGCTTCAATTAAAATATAAAATACTATCGCGCGCGGGCTGCAGAAAATCCAACAGGTATTATATTGTGTTTCTCAAATCCGTGAATTCTCTTAGTTTTCATTTCATTTCGTGCAGCGGAGAGCGTGTATAGCGTCGCTGTTAAAACGAATTGCCTCGCGGCGACGCGGTGGCGACGGCGGAGCGAGAAGGAAAAAAGACTACTGCGCAAAAATAACGGGGCAAACCAAGCGCACATTTATGCGCAACTCGTCTCTCTTTGAAAAATTTTGCCCTCTTAATTCCTCTCAAACGCATAAAACAGAGACGAGGAGAAGAGTCGTCCTCTGACCTGTGTTGAGGAGAGGCGCAATAATATAATTATAATAGATGCTACTGAGACGCCAAGCGAGAGAGCTGTCTGGTTGTTATATAATATAGCTTTCAACTTTTTGAATGTGCAGCTCTGTCGCCACTATTGCTACCGCCTATATTATATGATTTAATTATCAAGCTCAAGATTGCATCTGAATTTGACGAGCACTTGAGAGGCGGCCCGCATGCAGTTGAACGCTGCAGTTTCTTATATTGTACACTCCTTTTATCTACCAACAACAACACGACAACAGCAACAGCAATAGCAACATCCGCAACATTAAAGTCATATAATCAATCATGTTTTTGAATAACACATAGATATTGGAAAGGTGCAAAAAAGAAAAGATAATACGTGAATTCGTCACCTGAACGAAGAGCGCGAGATTGTCGGACAGGAGGAGATCTCGGCAGAGGTCGGCCGCGGTGGTCTCCAGAGTCAGATAAACCAGGCTGCTGTCGATTCCCGTGTGGACGCGCAGCCAGCCGGCGCCGGTGGCAGCTTTGGAGCTGATCTCGGCGCCGACGCCCGAGTCCCAGGAGGAGTCGTGGCAGCTCGTCGTCTTGGAGCCGTCGAGACCGGGGGCGGCTGCGGCGGTGGTGACGGGTTCCTCGCGCTCGAACCGGTCGATCGCCTCGTTCAGCTCCCTCAAGACGCTCTTCTCCTGGGCCAGCGCCGAGGACGACGACGAGTCGAGCTCGGCCGTCTCGGGCAGCTGCGGCGCGGGACTGGCGCTGCACCGCGTGGCCCGCTGCAGCGTGCAGCTCGCTACCGATGCTGCCGGGTTGTCCGGAGTCGCCGCCGTCGACTCGCCGATGGGCAGGCTCCACTCGCCCCCGGCTCGCCGGTGAAAGTTCAGCTTCTCGCCGAGGGCCCTCCTGCGCTCCTCGACCAGGCCGCCGGATTCGTTGTCTGCCCTCCTTTCCTTCCCTTCCCTCGGCTTCCAGCGATTCTTCCGATTGGTCTCGTGCATCCGGTCGTAGTTGACCAGGATCTTCCGGTTGAGCTCCTGGATGACCGAGAGCCGCTCGGCCAGGGCGTCGTTGGTCCGCTCCAGCCGGGACTTGGCGGCGTTCCATCTGCGCTGCACCGGACTGCCCGCCGCCGGCTCCTCCGCGGCTCCGATACCGGCTCGGGAGTTGCTGCTCGCCGAGCCCGCGCTGCTGAGGCTTATGCGCTCGTTCAGCTCCCAGTTGATGTGCGCCTCCTGCGCCCACCGATGGCTCGTGCGCTTGCCCTTGCTCACGACCATTTTTCTTCTACTCGCCGATCACACTTTTCCCTGCATTTCGTAGCGGTGCACTGCCAGTCTACCAGTTTAGCGGGAGTGGCATCTGCACCTGCATCAGCATGCGCGATGCGTCCGCATGCGTCGCGCGCGCTCCGAATGCCATGCGCCTTTTGTTCGTGAGAAAATTCTCCGGCTGCACAACTTTCGATTATAACGATCGAGACGATTTTTAAACGGTTTTGTATATATTAGACCCGCACAGCACTGTGCACACTGTTTAAAAATTTTAATGCCCGCGGGAGATTGATGTCACATGACGTTCGCGCAGTGTACAGTATACACGTAATACGCGGGCTATATGTGAAACCGGCGATGTCGGACAGTCGGTATGTATACTTATGCCTACAGCGCGGCTCGGTCACACGTATCGGACTGGCTAATGTGCGCCACAGCTGACCGATCTCCGCTACCGCTGGCGTGTCGTCTCCCCCTCCACGACCATATTTTTACATATTCCGCTTCTCTCCCTTGCCCACCGCTTCTCGCCCCTCCCTTCCTTCCCCACCTCTCTTTTCCTGCTGCTAATAGCTCTCGATGTATACGTATGCTCAGCTTCTGTCTATATCTTTTTTTATCCTTTGTGTTTGTTCTGCGCCACAATTACGCGCTGATTCTCTTTCTCTGTGATGTGGCGTCGTTTGGCAATGTTATTCTTGAATTTCCTTTTTATCGAAGGACGATGCGCGCGAGCGTTGCCCAACCGATCGCAGCCAGTCGACGCAATTTCCCTATTCCGGAAAGTACGTAGGCGTAAGAAGAAATAAAAGTTTTCACTCGCCAAGACCTTGCATAGGTGCAGTAACGCGTGTATACTTAGCTCCGCAGTTGTGCGCGGGGACGGGACACACGATGACACGATATATCGGCGGCTCTTGGAAAGAGAGCGCGAGTATGAGCGAGGAGAAAGGGAAATACAACCACATCCTATACATAAGAGAT
Organism: Cecidostiba fungosa; assembly: GCA_900474305.1. NCBI lineage: Eukaryota > Metazoa > Arthropoda > Insecta > Hymenoptera > Pteromalidae > Cecidostiba > Cecidostiba fungosa. The sequence goes on from UCOJ01000006.1 coordinate 68,279, forward strand.
ATTCTCATGCAGGCTCATGGGGGAAACGCGCGCGCTTGTGTGTGCAGTCGAGTCCGTCGGGGGAAGGATGTACTTCCGTCCCCTGCGGAATTCCCTCTCTTTTCTGTCTCGCCGTTGTATGCACATATACTACTGCTCTGGGCTACTGGCGGCCCGTTAAACCCGGAACGCGTCGTGCGGTATAATTGTTGCGCGCGTGTGCTCCACTGCGGGGATTCATTTCGCTTTTCCAATTTTCACTCTGTCTCTCTCTCTCTCTCTCTCTCTCTCTGTTCAGGAGAGAAGCTTGATTGATTGATCGATTAATTTATTTATATCCGTTTGTTTTTATGCACCGCTGAGCAGCTGCGGACGAGAGCCGCGCCTGCTCCGGACTGCGACTGCACTTTTTCGACGACTCTTTTTTTTATGGCTCGATCGGGTATTCGAAATTTTTAAAATAGCACGAGGTATGACCGGAGAAGAGTCGCTGCGAGCTTTTCCGGGAGCGATTTAATTAGAGGCAACGACGAGAGAGAGCTGTTGCATGGATCGATGTAAAAAGTTCAGGCTGTATATACCAATACTGTTCCCAGCTTTTGTTTAAACGCAAAGTAATCACTGACCCCTTCATTAGCTATAAATTGCAGTAAATAATCGACGAGGGAACTCCATCATTATTGTCAGTCGCGTCAATTGAAATCGAATGTACATTTGCAGCCATAGCAGAGAGAGAGAGAGAGAGAGAGAGAGGTCGCGCACCGAGAAAAGGAGAAATACGCGCCGCAGCAGTTGGATTGACGGATATCGCGAAACTTTTAATCGACGTCGAGCCCGACTATCGGTTCTCCAGAGCGTGTACCTACGTATACATATATACATGTATATAGCCGCGTCGGTACGCGGGAAAACGACTAATGGCTTTCCTGACGCAAGCGCACCCCTTCCCTCTTCCGACGCTCTTTGTCGCGATCGTATAAACGTCGCGCACTTGAAGCCTAAACGAATTCCCGTGTATACAGTCGGGGGCCATTTCGCGCAAATCGTTCGAGCGTTGCGAGAGAGCTCGAAACTTTTTCGGGACGCCGCGCGTAAAAATAGGCGAGATCGATCGGCTACTGCGAGGAGCCGACGAGTTACGCAGTGAACATTTTCAGACAACGATGAGTTCGATAAAGATCGAGTACTCGTTGGCGGCTGCGTAATAGGCTGAGCAATTTGCAGTCGGTTATTCTTTTATTCTTTTGTCGAAACTATATACGTATGCGCGGCCGTCGAGAGCTATAATATACTATATATGCGCGAGTAGGAGTATACTTGCGCTCAACTTTGCTGCAGTATATAATGGCTTGAGCCGTGCAAGCCCGGCGCGAGTTTCGATCGATCGTCGCGCGTATACGTAGCTGTAATTGACTGTTGCACTCGTATTCGAATGGTATATACCTACACTTTTCCAATTATTATTATTGCTCGTTTGCCTTGGAAATAACCTACATATACGACACACAACAGCAATAGTATTGCGCTGGGCCTATCGAGGGCGAAAATTTCATGTATGGTCCAATAATTACAGACGCGCATGTCACCTCACCTCTCACCTTCTCGCTTCTCGGCCTCAGCGGCGTCCCGCAATAAATCTTATTAAATAATGCAGGGGGCGGCACATATAGGCGCATAGCTGGAAAATCCGCAAGTGAAATTATTCTTCGCCGCGACTACAGGTATACGCTGCAGCCCCAGACTGGCGCGCGCGCCTTATGTAATTAGCTGCTCTCGTAAATTGCCTTGTTCTGCCAGCGCATATCCTACGCGAGTTTTCTCCTCGTCGCAGCAGCAGCAGCAGCAGACGTGTGCGTATACACGCGCGGTCCATGGAACGGGTATATGGCGGAGACGCGAAAAATGTGGCCCGAGGTAACGAGATAGAAAAGTCCGTAGAAATCCTCTAACGCGAATTCCGTGTAAAAATTTCTAGGGCGCCGCGCGCGTCTCTGCGCGTGATCTCTTCTTTTTTCACTCTCTGTATACACATATATATATACGTGCGCGGTGTTGTCCCGCGAGCGCTGTTTGCGAAATATTCAAGTCGTGGTAATTGCTGGAGACACATTTTTATTTTCGTTAATGAGGACATTTTTTAGGTGCTGGAAGCTTTGGTTTTTGCATTTTATTTCGGTATTGCGAGCTGAAAACTGCATTTGCGCCCGCGAACAGTGCAGTATGCATAATCGTAACTCGATTCACCGCCGTGTTAGAGACTCGTGTAATTGATTCGAATTTGTTGTGCACGCGCAGAGCGACGCCGACAGGCTTATACTTTATAACGAACTGGTTATGCGTCCTATAATTTAAGCGCCGTTAGCGAGAGCTGGATAGCAAAAAGATAACCGCCACCACCGCACGCGTCGGGAGATAGATAAATAGGCGAACAACATTAATTAAGCTCTCGGGCAATTGGCATAAATTTTGCAGAGTTTTGCATACGCGGGGGTTAACGTATACTGCTATTAATATACTCGGGGGCGATCTATCTGATTACACTCGCATGTTTGTCGCGCATTTTCCGTATCTGCATCGAATTTCTATTACTCGTCGTTATCGGCGCGAGAGGTGCGTAAAAGTTATTTAGCCGCGTGAGTTTTAAGCGTTTTTACGTTTACTAGTTTAAAACGAAGCGGTCTCAAGTCTCGTAAGACTACCTGCATAACGCGCGCGGCATCAGGAAGCTTCATCAGCCGCATCATAGCGACGTCGGCTTCAGCTCTTTTTTATCTCGCGCATAAAGCATGATTATCAAACACTTAAAGAACAATGCAGAAAGGTAAATGTTTTCCGCGAAGCACCGTACACTGCAAGAGACAAAAAGCAGCAGAAGAATAAGCAATTGAAACACAGCGAGAGGGCGAGAGAAGGAGAGTAAAACGGCGCAGCCCCGAGCACGACAGTAGGTATATCCTTAATTCTGCTATAGCGCAAGTGCTGCGGTTGTCATCGTAATAGCCCCGCGCGCCAAGCCACTGCACTCTTTCTCTCTCTCTCTCTCTCTCGGCTTCTCCTTATACTTCACTTCTCGTCTCTTCTCTTACGTAGACGAGTATCTTTTGTTAAACGCCGGCTAGTACGTACACACACTGTGTATACAAATTTCCGCAGTTAAAGCGAAATTTGTGTTTATTTTGTCTGGAAATATCTATACACAGAGTAAATAATGGAAAGCTTTGATGATGGTGTTTTTGAAGCTATACCAACGCCAACATTGGTAAATAAACTTTTAGAATAAATAGACGATCGCGCGCGCAATGTTTTACACCGAATCAAGCCGCGTATACGAGAGGAAAAAATCTAGCTCACCAGTATCATTATCGCGATATCGCAGACTGCGCACAATGACGAGGGAAAGAGCTCGCGAGGCTTATTCCCCAGCAAAAGTCCATTAACTCCGACACGAGAAAGATCGCGCTGGGGGGATGATAGCGCCGCGCGCCAGTTTCCTCTGTGTGTTGGATAAGCTACTGTATGCCGCATGCACATCGCAGTAGGCTATATAGCAGCTGCTACAGCATCATCGCACAATGCATCGCAGGTTCACGCGAGTGCAGTTTTGTATGCGTTCTGAATTTCTTGGAGTGCCAACTCGCAGCTTTGTTCGCCTCAAAGCAGAGCAGAGCAGCAGCAGCAGCAGCAGCAGGCATTTTCATCGGAGAGTGATGCGAATAGTCTGTCTGCCACTGTATGTGCAGTGTCGCAAAAACCGGAGTAGGCAGGCTGCGAAAAAAAAAAAAATGAAAGCTCGGCAAAGCTCTCGCGTCTATTATACGCGAGCTGCCTGCAGGATGAGATGCGCGCGCGCGCGAGAATCTTGTAATTTCGCTTTGATGCACTGTGTACAGTGTGGAGCATGGGACGAGCCCAAGGACGAGAGGACGAGCTGCGCCAGGGAATTTCATACTTTTGTTTGCGCAATTTTTCACGCTGGAGATTCGTTTGACAAAATTCGCGGAAGGCGTATACCTACGAGTTTGTCATTCATATTATACTTTGTCGTCGCTGCTTTACTTTGCGCGCGCGCGTCAAATTTTCTCAGACTTGCGTAGGTATAATAGCAAATTGCAGTAGAGCTGTATATATACGAGGAATTTCAAATTTATTGTCAGTCTTTTCTCGTTGGCCTTGCAAAGTTATTCATAGAGATAGTGCCCCCTGTTACGATCGCTTATGAGGTTATTAAAAATTGATTATACAACTATAAGCCCCCATCGTGCAATTAAGCGAAAGCACGCCCGATAATTACGAGAACTCGTCTGCGAAAACTTGAACTTGAAGTTTTTCGCCTAACGAGATATGGGTACTGCAGTTGAGTTGAGCCAAATCAGTGTAATGGTGTTAAATAATTGTCACTTTTTCCGGGAGCGATTTTTAGTTTTAACGAAGGCACTGCACTCGAGCGTGCATTCGTCGCCCACTTGATGGCGTCAATTTGTGAATCTGATGCAATAATGGAGGAGTGTGGATTTTGAGATTCTTGTAAAGACACACAGTGCACATACGGCTAGTCGTATTGATTTATTTATTCATTGTATATACAGTTCATTCGTCTTCATTTTTTTGTAATTTTTTTCGTTTCTAAAAATCATGCATTCGCAGCGATGGAAATATAACATTTATACATGGATTGGAGGTTCATAAATCTGTACCGATCTCCCTCCACGTGGCCCGTCAGTTATTTTCTATGGCGATCTATATGCTATATTATATCATACTATATCATAATACGCGAGAGACACAAATTGAAAAGAATTCGGTTGCAGGGACGAGTAGCCCATTTCGCGTGGAATAAAAAAGAAGGAAATTGTGTGGCATAAAGAGAGTAAGAGAGGGGGAAAGGATGAGATGTGATTCGGTGCAGGAGACGGTCCGTCTCGTGGTGTTCAGATGATTTTGCCGTCGCAGCGGCAGGTGGCCCGGCAAAACTGCTTGCGCTCGCGGCCTTGTTCGGTGTCGGTATCGCAGAGCCAGCCGGGCCACGTGGCTCGCAGCTGCTGGCAGTTGGCCCAGAGGTCCGCCCAGGGACAGGCGTTCTTGCAGAGCTTGCCGAGCCTGCAGTGCTCGCCGCACGCCGAGCAGCTCTCGCCCATCACGTACGGCTCGCCCAATGTGTCCTCCCGATTGCCGCTGAAAGCAGATGCGCCTCGTTCGTTCATCTGTCTCATACCTATAGGTCATGTAGATGCTGCTCTCTGATTAGGAGAGTTTGTGCCACTGCAGCGACAGGTGCGCCGGATGATCTTTTACTTTCCACTTTCGAAATCCGAAAACGTAGTCAAACAAAACCAATCTCGCGCGGGCTGTTATATAAGAATTGGTAACGCTAATTTTGACATTTTATTTTTCGAGTTTTAAATTATTATTCAAATAAAATGTTACGCAAGCCTCCTAAAGCCGTTGCGTAATACGAATGGATGAGCCCTTATGAAGAGAGCGAATAAAAATTTAAGCGCGGGCTGTAAAGTGCGCGATGGTTGCGATAATACACACAGTATAAATTCCAAGTTTATAGAGACACTTTGTTTAGTTTGTTTATCTCCGCGCGTATTGCGAAGAAGGAAGGAAAGGTTTTCTCTTATACACGCCGGAGTGCAGTAGTCGCAGCTAGTAGGCGCGATCGAGTTTATTAATTTATGCCGGGAGTGGGCTGTAAAATTGTTATCAGAGGCAGTATCGAACTAATGCCGTTTTGTTTTAGTGCACAGCCGCGGCGCGGGCGAAACGCTCGTGGAAGTGGCGTAAAATGCGGCCATGAAATTCTACTTTACTCCCGTAGCATGAGCGGGCCGTTATTGAAGCTTTTAAAATTGTTTGCAGCGAATAGCGGCTCGAAATGAAAGGACAATGAAAATGGACTTACGCAGGACAGTAGTTGCAGACGTAGCTGAAGTAGGGTATGCCGCGGGGGCCGCGCTTGCCGTCGCACTCGGCCCAGCCGCAGCCGACGAGGTGGCTCGTCGCCCAGACCATCTGCGTGTAGTGGCCGACTCTGCTGAGATCGGTCTCCGGAGAGCCGTAGGTGAATAGCCGCTCCTCCGAGAACCACGTCTTGATGGCGAAGAACCTGCAGTGTTGTACCAAATATGTTAATACCTGTACGCCTATAATACGACCCACGCATTTGTAATATTTATTGCGTCGAGCTATATTGTGCGTGTGCAGTGTGCTTACTGGCTCGGCGCCAGGAATCCATGCAGGATCCAAAGTACAGCTCCCCCTTGGCCCTCGCTCGCTCGCGTGTGATGCGCGCATACGCGAGATTAAGAATGTTCGCCGGCGTGTTTGACGTGTATAATTTCTTTAGGGTCGCTTCGCTTGCGGCCAACTAGGTCAGATTCTGAGTGGTTACTAGCGGTGATTAGTCCATCGCTATAATATGCGGATCGATTGATTCCGTATACCCCAATTATGATGTTTTATCCTATCGAGTATTACTGCTGACCGTTGCTCGCGAGGAAAGAGCATTTCCATTTAAAGCTACGCGTATATGCATATTGGATAATCCGCGGGCCGATTCTGTCTGCGGGCATTACTGCTATTAAAAGCTCGACAAAAGTAACGCGGCACGTCGGCTAATGGAATAATAAATAGCTGGTGATGCAAAATTAACGGTGTAGCACTATCGGCGGGCACACATTAGGCATTAGCGCGCTCACCAGGGTACTTGAGCCGTCGAGATGAAGATGTTTTGGCCGCAGCTGCCGAAGGCGTCGGTGTGCAGCCCGGTCGCGTTGTCGTGCGTCAACGCGTAGCAGGCCTCGGCCCACTTCTGCGCCGCCCTCGCCGCTCCTGCGTGCCATTTCTGTGGAGAAACGAAAAATCATCCTGTCAGTTGAATGTTGTTTTCCATTGTTTCTCCGCCGAGCTTTAAAGCCGCGACCGCTTTTAGCTCTGTTCCATTTCTTTTCTTATTTTCTCTTCTTTTCTTGCGCATTGTCGCGCGCGCGTCTACTACAGTATGAGAGCGGGCTAGGTTTCTTCCTCAAGTGTGCAAGTGCGGTATAGTAGCGGAACGTCTCAGTGTTTAGAGCCGCCGCAGCGACGGCCGAGTAGTAGTAAGTCTTTCACGGAGACTTTTCTCTCGACGGATTTTCACGGATTTAGGTCGATTGCTGTAACGCGCGCACGAGTGAATTAAATTACGGATTCGCGCTTTATCGCGAAATGCGCGGATGAGTAAATGGCCGATTATGCTGAATTTTAAGTGCCAATAAGATTCACGTAATATTCGTATGACAAATCTCGAAAGTCAAAGAAAAGTTTTATATACTTATACCGACTGGGGCGGGAGCGGGCTTTATATGGATAGGTTAGCAGCATTACTGTGTGGAATTCAGGTTTTCCGACTTTACGCGCGGCGCGGTTCTTTATGCTATTCATAAATTCAGCCCGCGCGCGCTATCTACTGTGTTTGGTAAATTGCGCCCTTTCGCGCTTCTCATCTCGCAAAAGTTTGCTTTGATTTAGCAAATGGATCTTTAAAAACTACTCGCCTCTCATCTCGCTCTCGACATCAAACAATGCTGTTTACTACCAAGTTCTCCTGCATAAAGAGCACGAAATCTCAAATTACACACGCGCTTTTCCTCATCCCGTCGCTTTTACAACAACGTCTAATTCTGCAGGTGCTGCAGCGCAAATCGGGTGAGCGCGAGAGATCTAATGCGGATCGCTTAATTTAACATCATTTCGGCGGGGACTGCTGCAGGCGGATAGATACCTATATAGATCGACTAATCCGCGGGCGAATTACGCGCCAATTGCCTTGGAGAAACGCGTTTACCTCTAAACTGCTCGATCAACTATTTTTGCAGTTGTATTATATGTATTAGGTGTCTGCAGGCACAACATAACAATATTGATGTAAAAAGGGGGCTATGCGTGCAGTTGTGCTAATTATATGATATTGATTATACGTTACTTTAGATTGCTTTCGCGGGATTTTACCAGAGTTTTTGTATAATTATGAGAAGTTGATCACTAATGAATTTTGCATTCTTCTAAACGCTTCCTTTGTTACTGCGTGCATAACATACGTATATTCTTGATGGATTCTCGCGACTGAATCATGCCGCATCACGGTTTCAATTATATACCTGGCAGCTGCGATGATGCGAGTGTGTGTGTGTACAACAGGCTTTCGTAGCGCGCGCATGGCTTTTCCGCGAAACCAATTTTCACCTATATACTCGCGCTCATGCAGGCGGCTCAGTATATAAGAGGAACCAAAAATAAGATTGAGCCATTACGTCGTTGGAATCTGGCATAGGTATAGGCGTACGCAGTAAAAATGTGCACTTTCAAAAAATTTCGGTTAATTTCATCATGTGACCGCTAGATCATTGTGTATCCTTGAAAATTTTCAAGCACGTACTTATTAAGCACTTAAAGAAAGCAGTAAAGTCCAATTTTTCAAGTATACCTATTGTGCACGTATATATGTATATATGATAATATGATAAAGGAGAAGCTGCATGAAGAGTTGGAAAAGAATCTCGGCTGCAGAGCTTACCATGACGAGCATGTTGGCGGCCGGCGGATTGACGCGGCTGCGGAAGAAGTTGTGATAAAGGACGATTTTTCTTTGAACCTTCTTGTCGCTGGTAGCCAAGACCCTCCTGGGAATGCTGTCGCCGTATAATCGAGGCACTGAAAGAGAAACGGCTGAAACTCTCTCCCACGAATCTCTCTCTCTCTCTCCTTTCCTATTTTTCCTATTTCCTTCTTTATCTCGGCCTTTCCTGTGTTTTATACCGCTCGCTATCTCTCCCTCCTTTCTTTTCTCGCGACTCGCGTGCGCGGGCGCAGCCAGTACCAGAGTACCTATACATATATATAGAGAGAGAGAGCGAAGGAGAACTACCAACAAACTGACTGGCGGCCGCCGAAACTATCGAGCGCGCTCGCGACGACGACTGACAATCGATATCGAGCTTTCCACTTCCGAAAATAGACTACTTTTTTCCTTCTTCTCGCGAGCCAAACTTTTCCAACTTGCTTACCTCTTTCTCTCTCATCGGCCCCGTCATTTCTTATCTTTTTTTTTTCTTTTCTTATTTCTACTGCCTATTTTTATCACCCTCCAACTTCCGTATCTGTCCCTATCCCGCGCGCGACTTGTCCGTATTTACGACTCTTTGCGCGCGCGCCGAGGAAATTTCGCCCAATCGTTTTCCACTTTCCTCATCCCCCTAGGTTAGCTGAGTCGCGATGAAAAGTAGTCGGCCGCCGATATCATTCGAGCGAGTTGTTGTCGCGCGGAATATCAGCCGATAACACCCGCTCTTCTCTCAACGCTCAAGCACGCATTTTTTTATGAAAATTTTAATTAAATCGCCCGTTTTTGTTTGAATATCGCGACGAGACTTCAAGTCTCATTTTTCACTCATCTTCATCTGCGCGCGTATACACAATTGATTACCGAGCTGCAGCGCCGGCGTAATTTAGGAGCAAAATTAATCGAATTATATGCGGTTGGAATCGCAGGAATTCGTCCGCCGGCGCCGACAGGTGAAAAATTCCCTCGAATAATCCGTCCTATCCTCTGCGCAGCAGTATTCCTGGTATTTCTCCTAAAAGGGCGCCAATCCGTTTGAGCAGGAAATTTAATTTTGCTCAATTTTTCATGATTAAAATATTCCGAGTGCTGTCATCGGTAGAGCTTGAATTTGAAAAAAGTATATCAAGAGATATCCCGGCTATAATAATAGAAGAAATTCATCGCCCCCCTCCCGCGCGAGATGAAAGAGTAAGAGGAGCTGAAAAAAAACTGCCGGCTAACTGTCCGCTTTACTTCTAATTAAAGTTCCCGCGGCCGAGAAAATCGCACCCCGAAGATTTCCGATCGCTCCTCCGCGACGTATATATATATATATAACAAAGACTCTATAAAGCAGTGGAAAAAAAACTCGAGCTTCCCGTACTCACTATTTTCCACTTTCGCGAACAAGTTTCACTTATATATAGGTAATTGGCTCGCCGTGAGCCCGAGCCGCGCGGTCGAAAGTTTAATTAAAAGAAATCTAGCTTTGCGCGGAGCTTTCGCGTGTACGCACCTAGTCTATATGCGTGTATATCGATCTGACTGTATCGGAAAAACTCGATTGCACGCGATACGCATCATGCAGCCTGGCTAAATAAATGCAAACTGCTGCTGCCGCTGTTTTATAAGCATACCAGGCTTGTAGTGCTCCTCGTCGTCGATGAGCTGTTGCTCCTCGGCGCTCTTGGAAGGCGTCGCGGCGCAAGCCAGCACCACCCCCAGCACCAGCAGCCAATTCATCCTGCCGCTGCTGCTTCTTCTTCTTCTTTGGCTTGTACACGGTACTGGCAGTAGCAGCAGCAGCTGTAACGAGAAAAAGCCAAGGACTAAGAATCGACGTTCGATTCGTTCGCGTATATATACACACACGTATACAAGCACATTTATAAGCTCGCATCCGTATACAGTGTGTCGGTGTGCAGTGTTTGCGCGGTACGTGCGATGTGTCCAGTCCAGCGCGAAGGAGCCGGAAATGAAAGAAGCGACCGATGCTGGAAAAACGTGGCCGTGTTTTGCTCCTCTAGGTTTTTAATTAAAAAGAGACATCAGTGCTGTCGTCGTTTTCATTCGCTCTCCGGCCACTTGTGTCTATATTATCTTGCGCATGCAGGTATTATGGCAAGTTCAAACTCTGATGTGCGCGTTAAAACTTGATTCCCGGCTCCTTGGCAGCCGCGGGCGGACTATAAATTATTCCTCTCGGGGAAACGCGATAAATTCCGCCCGGCCGATCGGACGTATATATATGTGCGCATTGTACAAGTACACTCGTATATATAGCGTATACGTAGTGTGCAGGGTAAAAAGCTCGGCCGGAAACTCGCGTATAACAAGCGGCCCGAACAATCGATGGAGTAGCAATCAAATCAGCGCGTCTCTCTTCGTCGGCAAACTGCATATGCAAAGACTCTCGGGCTGCAGTAGCTCGGAAAAGAGCGGAATCGATGCGCGGATCTCGAGTGCGAGTTTTGTATACACGCGTAATATGCGCAGTGAGATTGCATGCAACTTCTCGGATGCCGCGGCAGCCTCAAAGAGCATTAGGCGAGTAGGCGGAGAAAGTTTTCACCTGCTGTAACATGTGGAGGCGGAGAGCCATAATATCTGCATAGCCTCGTGTATAATAGCCAAACGCCTCGCGGTGAATATCTCTCGATATGCGGCAGCATTGGCAAGTATAGATAATGTATGTGTATAGCTCCGGGGGACGCGGGCCGCCGATATAAATCAAACCGCTTTGTGCGCTGCGGGCGGCGCGTCCCCTGCTCCCCCCGCGCGCTATTTCGGCATTTAATCACATTTATCTATTTATCTGCAGCCACTTTGCCCGCGATCTCGCGACGATCTTCTCTCGTGCTGTATGCGTTATTTGTGCAATACACTCGATTCAACTGTAGCTATTCTCGATATATATATCCGATGTCTCTACTGCACCAGTAAACATCAGATACAAGTTACCTGCGAGAATCGCGAATATTTGTGTGTGTGTGTTACTTGAAGCCTCGATCGATCTCGATTGAATGCACAATGTATATATTGTGCACGGACGCACGCGGCAGAAGACTTTGATGGCGGAATCCTCCACTCTTCTCTCGATCGGGATCCTTTCTCCCTTCCTATTTCTTATTCTGTTGACTGACCCGCTTCGATTTACGCTTTACGCGCTAGCTCTACCCTCTTTGCGTATTTATTGCTATATTATATGTATTATCTATACATCATATTATATCGGGTAATTGGAAAGGTGCGGAAATTTTTTTATCGATTCTCGCGCGAATTACGAGTGCTCCGCCATTGGGAATTTCTCCGAAAGCGAATAAATGTATCAGATATATGCATAAAGCGTTGCGTAACTGTACGCCGCTGCGAAAAAAAGAAGAAAATTTCCGGAATCGTTAAAAGACTTTCGTGTTTCGCCGCGCGTATAAAGAGACACGATTGCATAATCCACGCTTCCAAATAAAGCGCTCGTGCATGTCGACTTTCTTGCAGCAAAAAAGCGGATGAGCTGAATACGCTTGTTGCATTTTTCAATTTAATGCTCTCGCAAATTTCGTTCTCTTATTTTCAAAGAAGGTATACGTACGAGGAGCTGTATTAGTATAGGTATAGCTATTGCGCGATCGGGTTGAATTTAAAGCTGCGTAATTTAACGAGCCGTCAGTCAACTCTCCTCTCCTCTCATCTGCACAGTGCCGACTACTCTAGCTAGCGATACAGTTTAAGGAAAATATATCCTCTTGCGCATTCGTTATGTCGCGTCGTATTATGGGACAGCCGATGCGAGAAGCTGCGCGGCGAGGGAAAAAAACCATAGAAAAGACAGGCAAAAGTAGCGATATTCGCGTTCCGTTCTACAACAAGCGCTAGAGTAGGAAAGAAAGAAGAATATCGCAATTTTTACGGCTACAATAGCTCGAATTTACAATTGAAATCGCAATTATGTATACCTATTAGCAGCTATATACGCAAAGTTTATTATTGCCATATTATATTATAGTGCCGCGCGGCAGCGATTACTCAATTTTAATGGGTCATTAACACACGCGCGGCGCGGCGGCGATACACCGCGCGTCGAGAGAGAAAAGTCAAGATCCGCGCATTGTAAAGCAATCATCGTCAGCTGCAGCGATTAGGATCGTAAATATACGTGTATACAGATGTATAGCGAAGGACTGCGTATGCAAAGCAGCTCTCTCGTCATTGGGCGATGCGAGTGAAAAATGAATGAAAAATACGCGATGAGCAAGCTCTGCGAAAAAATCTGAAAATTCCTGCTATGTGGATCAAACAGCGGCACGCGTACCTATACCTAATATAAACAACTGCCGCGGTCCTGAGCCTTGAGCATCAGACGCGGACCACAAATTCTGTGCTCTTTTGAATAAATTTCAAACAACGAGTACAAGCCTAACGGCCGAATGCTCAAAAGCAGCCTTTGAGCTGTGCAAAGCGCTTCTTATTATTCAAAGCCGCCTAGCTGCTTCTTCGCCCTTCGGCTTTCCATGCAGCCTCAATGAAGTGGATATTGCTAGCTGCAGTCATTGTCGAGCTTTTTTCTCGGTTCTCGCCCTATACTGTGCTGAACACAAGCTACCTGCGTAAAACAGCTCGTTTATTACAGAGCGCGAGAGCTGAAAGAGATTCATAATTCTACTGCAATCGGGGAAAAAAGTAATATCCCTTATTATAATACGCTATACTAGCACTACGGCAGCGCAGTCGGGAGAGGAGAAGCTGATGGAGAAGAGGCTTCACTTTACCGAGAGCAAACACAGTTCAAAAGATCGCTATATAGCTTCTTCTCATACATGTATAATTCCCGTGCATGATGCATGGTATACATATATACACGCGTACGGAAGTAAAAAATAGTTTCGTATATTAAATTGCTGCGTTTTCGCTCTTTTTTCTCCCGGAGTGTATTGAATGCGAAAAAAACTCGTGCTTCCCAGTGCACGTTGCTAAAAAAGAAAATAAAAATAATGTTTATCGGAAAAATGTCCCACGCTCATTAGTCATATAGCTACAGTCCGCCGACGCCTCGTCGTCTACTCGCCTCAAAGCGAGCTCATTTTGCGCTATTTTTGCAGCCTTCTACTTGTATAATAAAAGAGAAACTTAAAAGCATTAAAACAGCATTATAGCTTCTTTTTCCAACTACCCCCAGCTGTTTTCCGGATGGATAAACAAAGTTGTATGCGTATAATAAATAAGAATTGTATATAGCCGCGCTCTTACACTTTGTAGGCAAGTTTCGCGCGCGCGCGAGATAATCGTAAGAAGCTTTAATAGAAACGTTCGTCGTCGAGATTTCTTAAATTTATAGTGTGCAGTAGGTATTCGGTGAGTAGCAAGACATTATGCAAATTTGCGCGCCCGCGATAACTTTTCTCTCGGCGCGCGCAGTTAAACATTTCTATGCAAAAATACGAATTTTCTTTTATATGCGAAATGTGTTCTTAGCATTACTAACGACTACTACGCCACGCAGCCCCTCGGAGGAAGAAGCAGCCGCGTGCATTGTTATGGCTAAATTTACACAGCTCGGATAAGTTACAAGGACATAATGTAATACGTGTCTTACTAGCTCGAGCTAATATTTTTATAATATTCGTCAAAGATTTTGCGTTGTCTTTATTGTATGGAAAAATTCGCAACGCCCCCGGCGGTAAGCGTTGCAAAGGAGCCTGAGTATAGAAGGGTCGGAGGTGTTCATCATGCCGACACAAGGTGAGCGTAAAAGCAATTTCGGAAGCTAATAAAAATATTTGTTTTGGTCCTCAAGTTTGACATACAAGTTGTTTCGAGTATGGAGCGTAGGGTAAATAACGAGAAAATCCTCGATTGAGCGCGAATAAGCCAATATTCAGTGGAAATTTTAGCAATATACGTAGTTGAATGAAATCTTGTGTGTGTGTGTGTTTGTGTATTCACGGGAAGAAGTGAAAAGAATGATCGTAAAGCTTTTGCTGCGGCGAACTTTGCGAGGAGCGACGCCGACGGCGCTGCAGCCCGATTTTCCACTTGAGAACTTTTCTTTTGACAAATTCGCGCTAAACTTTGCGCTCGACTTGGGCCCCGACTATTCTATATACAATTGTACATATAGACTGCACAGCTAGAGTTTGAAATTATCCTACGGCTCCAGCGAGTTTAGATAAAGTTCGATAAGGAAAATACAGGCTAAACGAGGCACAAATTCGTTCCTCATCGCGTTTCATTGTTCCCGTATTTAACATAGGCAGCAATAACTTAAAAATATTAATTAAAAAGCTTGCCGGAAATAGTCACGTTGTTTCTATAATAGGGATAGCGATAATAAGAGCCGAATGCTCGAGATGGGAGGCGGCAAAAGTTAAAAAAGGTAAACGCGAGAAATCAGGTACGCCGCGGAATTAGGAGCAGCAATAACAATAAGTACGTGTTGCGATAGAAGAGGAAAAGTGTATCGAAAGCAGCCTGCCAAGATTGTAGTGCGGGGCAATGTAAGAAGATATAAGAAGCTATATAAGAAGAAGAATAAGAGACGGGATCGACTCACCTAGCTCTCGCGAGAATTCGGTGCACGTGCTCGGGAGGCCGGCATCAGCGAGGCTGCGTTATCTCGCGCGCGTGCCTACAGCTTTTCCCAAGATCCGAGCGAGGACTGATAGGTATGCTGCAACCGCTTGCACGAGCTGGCGCATATATAACGCGCGAGAAGATGCCAATTATTGTGACTCCGCGTTAATGGATGACGCGCGCGCGGGGAGGGATGAGCGGCGACGTGGGGGATTAGTTCCCGTTAATTAGACGGACGATTCGATGCGGACTCTTCTGCTATAATGCTACTGCAGCATGACGGGCTCTCATCTCGCGATATTGTTCGAGTATATGTACTTGCGATTTTAATTGATACTCGCGCGCGGCATAAAGCTACTCATCCGGCGGCAATATAATACTTGCGGAATAAGGATAAGTGCAGCCTCTTTGTGCTTCGAGTAAACGAGAGCCCGTCGTGGCGGAGATTCCAATCTTTTGAGAGTAGACAAGCGAGATTAAAATGTAGATAATAATTATAATTTCAATTATTCCTCAATATTTTGCCGCTAATGAGAAGCTGATACTGCATTGCGCCGGGCTCATAATGGCTCCGAATAATTCGTTATGTCAAGTCTCCATTGTTTGAAACACGGGGCACACGCACGGAGAGGGAAAAAAATTAATTACGACGCGCCTACTGCGCGTTATTAAATTAAAAGCGAATGAACAAACGTTAGCGAAGGAAAGCTCTCGCGCGATTGTCTTGCGGCGCATACATTTTTTTACTAGAAAACACAGCTATACACAGCAGCACACATTTTCATCGTACTAATGAAAATTACTTGAACGAAAAGTCAAGTCCTCGGCCCGACCGAGCTGCCCGGCGGGGGAATGAACATTGCACTCCGAATTACAAGCCGTCCTCCTCTCTCGGCTCTCGACGCAGTATTTATATTAGAGAGAAAGAGAGGGCGAATTTAAAGAGCCAGCAAAGGCTGTTGTACATGAAATTGCGCGCACGTCGTGAATAAAAATTTTAATTCAACGTAAACAGACATTTACTTGTAGATTCTCGTCAAATTACAAGCTGTACCTGTGAGTTTGGGGCTATAATTTATATAAAAAATATCACCGTGCGAGATTTAATGAATAAATAAGCAGAATGAACTTGTGTATATCCGACTTGAATGCCCGGAACTTGCTCCTTCCATCTGCAGATTTATTATTCTTTCAGGACATTCACTTACTGCTTTCTATTCCGCGCACAGCCGCTTATTTCAAAGTAATATACCATACAGCTGCTGCACGAAGCAAGCAAAAATATTCATGCATATACTTTGTGCCGAACGTCAAAATCCTCCTGCAGCATGCACTTACTGATGTTCAAAGCGAGCGAGCAACTGATTCAATCCGACTCCTGCAGGAAACAAAATATTTATGTATATCCGACTGCAATTAGGCGCCTTTCCTCAGATGCAGTTTTCCGTCGAGCCAGATCCACAGGAGCCGTCGATCACAGATCCGCCGCCGTCCGAGTCCCATCTTCCGCCTTCGCAGTACCACATAAATAGAAAGACGCAGAAAAAAGCTCGGTCAGCAGCAGCAGCACTTTCAACTTGTCCCGTTGAATTTTCAACTCTCAAAGACTGTCGCTCTTAACACGTAGACAGCTAGCACACGCGCGGCGTATCGACTCTCTCTTTCGGTATATGCGGAGCTTGCGGCGCGCGGTCGGAGCTTGCGGAGCCGACTGCGCGCGGCTCTCCTGAAGCTTGAAGCAGCAGGTTCTCGCGCGCGGCAACGGCGGCAGCGGCGGCGACTCGGGCACGCGCTCTGTCGCCTATATTATGTATATTGTATATGTATAATGCGCGCTGCGGCTTGGCTTATTTCGAAAAATCAATTAGACCTCCTCGCGGGGGTGCAGCAACACGGGACAGCAGTAACAAAAAACGCTCGCAATTATTGCCGGGAATCGACAACTAGGTGTGCTATTCTAAAAATAGCCAAGGAGATTAATAATTGGGGAGGCGAGAGAGAGAGCACTGTAATGTATCACCGACCATTTCAACGCCACTGAACGTTTTAATAAATTTCTCGGCTCTTTGCGAGGAACTGCGCTTTATCACTCCTGTCGCGCACTATCGCGCAAGCTGTGATCTTGCGAGAACCTGCATGGAGGCATAATAGTACAATTAGACTAGGCACTGATGGCTCTATGAATTAGAGTAGGATTCTGAATTTCGTGTAGCACTGGTGCAGTGTGAAATATAAATAGCTCGAAGCCTTTAATTCTCCAATTATGCACAGCTCATCATGCGGAGCGATGCCAAATACTTACATAATTATATTGTACAGTCGGCGTTTACACCAGAGCAGCGTTGGCAGAGCGGCGAATCACGCGCGCGCACTAATCCGAATAATGATCCCGAGACCTCATTAGGCGGGTCCTAATCACCCCCGCGAGCTTCGACCTTTGGCTTTGAAAAATCTTCCGGGGTTACTGCATTACTTACAAGGGGAGGCAGGTTGGTATGAATCACCGATTTCCATGCAATTTTCCTGCTGCTGGATGGATGCAGGGTATCAAAAAATATTCGACGCGTGTTTTTTTTATTTTTACCAACTCGCTGGTATGGGGGGCTAAAACCATCCCCGAATTGATAAAAATAGGTATTTTCTATCAACTCGGGCGTGCGTTTATCCCCCTAAACCACCGACCTGCCTCGCCTCGTCAGAAAGTCATCACCGAGAATCGTAATCCCTGATGTGAAACGTAAGAAAACTGGCATACTCTTGATAACATCACAATATAATAGATAATACGCGCGTACACTCCATTGCGGCTGCAAAATCGCGCGAGATAACGAGAATTATCAGTGTCATTATCGCACGAGGACGCGCTAGCTCTCGTGTATGCAGCGTATATTGTATAATGATAATAGTTGCTCTCCTGTTATATGCTCGCTGATCACGTTATCACTCCTCTTAATCGGCTCCGCGCGCCAGTCTGCCATCAGCCATATTTATAATAGAGGCGCAATCTTGGCACAGCTCTGTGATGATGGAGCATGGAGCGCCGATCATTCGATCCTCGATCCTCTTGCTCTGCTGATGAAGACGCAGCTCTGTCATTGATTCGACGACGCGCTTCATTATTTCATATGCTGCGCACGCGATCGAGGCGCGATTATGTATACCTATTATACCCGCGGCTTATTTAATGAGTGTTCCGCGTTATGGAGGATCACTGCCATGGATCATGCCGGGATATATAGTATAGTGATATATGCCGCAAATTATTTATTGCTTTTTCTCTCTTCTGCAGTAGTGTGTGAGATGAGCGCGTGTCATTAGGGACGTTCGCGAGTCCGGTATGCAATTAGCGAAATGACATTTCCTGATGAATAGCAATTACGATTTTTTTTATTGCATTATTACGGAGCGTGTGCCTCGCGTTCGTCTCTGCGTGCGGCAATACTTACGAGCTTTGCGATGAAGCTTTTCTCCTTATATACCTAACAATAAATAGTTAAAAAAAATTGAGCACTGTCCAGTTAATAATGGAATAGTTTACGAGAAGAGCTATAATCGTAATTTGCCTGCAATCCGATCATCAGTGCACGAGGCCACTGCTCGGTCGGTAAAATAGTTTTTTCCGTCATTCATGCAGTTAACTACTCAAAGGAATACACGTATACTCGGCTTTCGGGAGGAAAGCTCTCGTTATTGCGAACTATAAAATTAATGTGGTTCATTTCCACACGCGTATTAATATAGGTATAACTCTCGAAAAGATAGAATTGGACGGCGACTAATTTCAGCCGCGATATTAATTATAAGCCGCTCTGCGCGTAGAGCGCGTGTGAAAATTAGTCGCCGGTCCAATTTTTGCCTAATTAGGGCCAGGTGTTACATTGCTAATCATTCCGCGCAGAAGAAGAAGCCAAATATACCACTTGCCGCGGCAGCAGCGGTGGCGGCATCCAGAATTAAAAACAAACAAGAGAAAGCGGTCCGCGACAAATATAGGCCAGACCGGCTGAAAGCATACGCCGAGTGAAAAATGATAAAGACTGCTCTCGAATTACACGCGGCGGCCCCCAGGAAGCGCATTATAAATCCGCGAGCGCGCGGATGCAGATCTTTAATGCGCGCGAGCGATATATATGTGATGCCACAATAAATCATGCGTAAGTAGTCGCGCGGCGGTGGCGGCCGCGGGGACTTTCTCAAAAAGAAGCGAGAAAAAAAAGGATGCCCCCAGAGAGATTTGAACTCTCGACCCCTGGTTTACAAGACCAGTGCTCTAACCCCTGAGCTATGGAGGCCCGCGGCTCACGACGACCAGCGCCGCGTTATTTCCAGGCGACTATCCCCATCTCCCTCGCACTCGTGCATTCGTAGCTGTACGATGGCATTACTCGCTCTTGGGAGCCTCCACTGCGACTGCGCGCGAGCCGTCTGCCGCGCGATTCGAGTAGTGGTGGAGGGGCGCTCTCGCTTATACCTATACTCGCTTTACTTTACTCTGGCGACGACGAGAAACTTCTAATTGTTTTTCATACTTCATGATAATCGAGCTTGTAAGCTTATTAAAGAACAAGTTCGATAACATCCACGTGCAGTCCTCTAGCTAGTGCGCTGCTGCTGCTGCTGCTGCTGCTGTTTACGCAACTTATTAAGTTTCGAGAACTTTGTGCATTATTATGACCCGCTGCTACTGCTCCTTTTTGCAGTACAGGTCTCTCTCTCTCTCTCTGTAGAGCCTGGAGCCCGAGCCTGTGCGTTGTTATTCGTGTGCTACTGGAAAAATGATTGCCAAGGCTACAGCGCTCCGTCAGGATGCTAATTGGTTGAATTTGAAATTGCTTTTGTTTTCTATTTTTTTTAAATTTTAACATTGATTTTCTTTTACAATTTGTAGTATTTTATAACGTTTGTATTCTTATTTTATAAATGTTACATTCGTATATAAAGTTTTGGAAAGGGTTGCGAAGTCCGTTAAATCTCAATAAATAAATACTGCGGATCCTCATAAGTTTATACCTTGGTTTTTCGATCAAAAAAATGTTACGATCAATGTCGTCGAATGGCTGGGCGCATTTTTCAGAAATTCACGTCGTCGAGCTCTCTTGAGAGTTGGAGGGTTATTTCCAAGCAGTCGCTGTCAGAATGCCATTTCGCCGACGAGCCATTAGGATCAACGGGAAAGGGCGTTGGCAGTTGCAGCCGATATCTACATATCGATCATGAAAAAAGGAAGGTGATGAGGCAAACAGAAATATATAACTTTAGCTGATGCATATGTGTGCGGGAGAAAGTTTGCACGCGATAAATAAAATATATATTATATTCTTAAATTCTCATCATAAATATGTTGTGGTCGTCGAACGAATCACAGTGAAATAATTAATGCGGCAACCGGAGGCAAAAAAGCTCCAAGAGTTCTAAGAGAGAATCTTATCAGAGAAAGTTCTTAACGAGAGAAGATCGTGCAGTGCCGCTTTGAAATTCGTCGCGTTCATGCGGAAAAAGCCGGCGCGGGAATAAGCCGGGGAAAGGATTGGCCGACAGACACGAAATAAGAGTATAGGAAAAAGTTAATTACTTATCTTATCCTCGCTTTTAAATAAAGGGATTACAAGCTTTGATTACAGCGTCTCACCTGGGGCTGCGCAAGTCGACGACGTTGGACTCGACGGATAGCTCGACTCGCTCCCTCTTCTCCTCGGGAAGACGCACCAGTAGCGTCAGCCACTGGCAGGAGGCAGTCGCCGGCGTTTTCAGGTTCATCTGTAATTTATACGCCAAGGGGATGAAATTAGTGCTTCCGTGCAGCCCGCGCGGCTTATCGGCCGACCGCATGCGAGGCTTACATATATTATTGTCTTTTATTCGGTTTGTCTCTTTCTGACGCGGCAGAAGATTTGTCTGTCATTTGTTTTATTCAATAAGTAAGGAATCGTTTTTACGCCTTACCAGAGATGAAATATTTTTCTACGTTTTCTAAAACGAGAATTTATGCACGACCTCTCCCGATGGAGCTTTGTCAGAAGAATAATAGGCGCAGTGAAAATTAAATTTATCAATTGATTGCAGAGTCTCAGAATAAAATTTCCATAAACCTTCAACGATTATGCTATGGAAGCGCCGTCATCATTTCATATCCTACTACTTATTTATAGGTATAAGAATTTTCTCGATAATTTGAGTGACACAAAAGATGATTCAACTTAAAGAAATAACTCTGATGCATTATCATGATTAAAGTCCCATGTCGCGAACTATTTATTTTATGCGCTCTCCTTACCCCAAGAAAAATATCCTCGGTCCCAACAGCTTGTTTGAATTTCATCTCGTACTCGGGAACCTCTCGTGGATCCTCGCTTTGAAGATCCGCGATCGGGTTCACCTCGGCTGGATGCCATATATCTGATGAATCGTTGCTACTTTTCGGTGCAGCCGCAGCCGAGAATGCGGAAGCAGAAATATTTGCTTTGCCAATATCTCCCGGACCTAAAGATTTGACCATCATATAATTGAGCGGCTTCACTTATAATGCGACTATAATACAATTTTCATTTAGCATAACAATACGTACAAATTTTTCTGCGAGACAGGCGCTGCCTAAGATTGTCATCGTCGGAGTCGGAGCCAGAATCGTCTTTGGGAGGTGCGATTAGTTGCTGAAGTTCTTTTATTTGTTTGTAGCTGAATCCATCCATTATTTAAACGAACGCACTGTCGTCAACAGTTATTTGCTACTATAGACATCACATGAATCGATATGCAGTCTCCAATTCAAAATTCAACAATCGACGGAGTCATAGCAACCGTGCTATATGTTTTACGTATACCTCCTGCCATCTTTTTAGAATTTGTAGAAGCTATACTTATAGGCTATAGGCTGAGTGAAGTGAAGAATAAGGTTCGTGTCCGGGCTTGGCACCGTGGCGCTAGAGGCTAGCAGCGACACAAGCGCCACTGAGCTCAGCGGAGGTTTTTGTCAGATGAAAGTCTTATTGCAGCATCGTGCTGCACAAGATGATTCGAATATTCGAAATGACCGAAGCGCCCCCTACATGTGATTTAAGCTTCAACTGGGAGATGGCACTAGTCGTTGTTGCGTAATATTATACCTTGCGCTATCTTGGAAGCGCGAATATTCAAACAGAAAAGAATACAATCCAGTCTTTATTATAAGCAACGATCTCCTTCCGAAATTTTCCGGCATCCGCACTAAAACCAATAAACGCGCAGATGTCCCGTTATATCTTTATTGCGAGGAATGGCAATTCGGACCTCGGGCATCCGAGTTCTTACCTGAAGCGTTGGTTCGAGCATCGCACTCTCTACCTGGACCTTACCCCTCCCCCTTCTCCAAAAGTTACTTGATGAGTAGCCGAGAACAGCTGACAGGACTTCAGTCCGCATCGGTCTCTCCACGTGAAGTGATATGCCTAGTCTCTCATGTTACTTGCTTTTAATGTGGCCTAAGTATATGTCGGTCTCGAGCCCGAAGAAAACGTAGAGGAAGTGTCGCTCAATTACACTATTATCCTTGTCAGTGAATAAACTCACATCGCACGACTTAAAATCGAACGTTTGTTCTAAAGACGAAACGAATGTGCGTTAATCTTGGCTAGGAGTGACGATGTATGTATGCAATATGCTAATGTAAAGAGGTACATACATCGACGTCACACTTCTGAGTATACAAAAATCTGCCGCGAATCGGCTGGATTCTGCAAATATCTCTCATATGCGCTAATGATTTTTCCACGTGAATCGTGAGAAAGGCCGCAAACGCAAGACTTATTACCTATATACTCCGTTGTCGCCACAGTAGTTGTTGGTTAATAGTTAGGCGGAAAGGAAACTTGTTTCTAGACGTCAACCAAGGCTCCCCCCTCTCTCTCTCCCTCTTAGTCGCGAGCATGCACAAGGAATTTCCCTTATGCTAAATTCTATTTTTGTGGACTTATCCCTGGCGGAATGCAATCCGCCAACATCCGCGCGCCGTGTGGACAATTCATACAAAGCTGGAACATTTTTCGGTTACCTATAACGTGGAGTGACATGCGGACTTTCGTGATTAGATTTCAATAACGTGCATTATGATGCTTTTGAGGCTGCGCTGATACTTGAGGTGTTATCTTTTTTTTTATCGCCGTATAATCTTGTAACAAATTTGTATACTTAATAAAAGTGAGTATAATATGATAAGAATAAAAATGGAGTGCAGACGATAGAGGTAAACATTTGATCAGATAATTTAGCATGAAAACAAAAAGAGACATTTGTGTTTCTTATGGATCATCTGTTTGCATCTTATTTCGCAGTATTATATATTCAGACACACAATGTTCTTTGTCGGATCAGTCTAAATATAAATTTGAGAATAAATCTGCTAGGCCGAAAGAACAACTTGTACACGAACAATGATGTTAAACTAATTCCTAATGAAAAAAGTAAGCTCGGAATCGATACCTATACATAACGAGGTAACATGGCTTTTTCTTTCCTTTCAGCAGTCGACTAGCTGCAAAAACTTAAAACAGACGAGAAAAAATCTATCTTCACAGCGCGAATAACTTTTACATAATATATCTTGGAGGCGCAGGCTAATGACACAAGGTATGTATATTATTTACCATTTGTTCTTAGAGCCGCGCGTCATGAGCGTATTATAGCTCTTTACCAGAACTTTTTTCAAAAGTAAGCCGCCAAACGAGATAATATTATTAAGTTACGAAGTTATATATATCGCATAAAAAAAGAAGGCGATGATCAGTTTGTGTATTTTTGATAGGTCTACAAAATACAAATATAATTTGTAAACGTAAGATAAACGTAATATAAGACTGGTAATCGATCGAATAATTAGCCTGATCATTATAGCTGTCGGAAACCATCAGTCCTCGCAAACAATGTTTTTTCTTTGACAATTGCTGACCTCTCGGAAATATTCCAAACATTCCAGAAATTCCGAAGAAGGGTATTACGTAAAATCATAATGAAATACGATTATCACTGTTATACATACTTATAAGAATTGAGACATGTCATTGATAATGACTCGTGTGCAGTATATAAAAGCGAAGAACTAATACAAACAGAGAAATTGCATCATGTAGAGATGAACGAATCAGAGACAATACAAAGTTCGCTGTAATCAACAATAACATTAATCACTGCAAATGATGTCAAAAACAGTGATTTTGCAGCGATAATTTACATTATCGTATGAAAACTTGCTTATCATTATAATTTTTTCCAAATTACAAATGATCGTTATTAAAAAGTGCGCAACAATTATCGCACGCGATTGCGTGCACATATACAAATTTTCGCTCGTCAGAAATTCATCATTTGCGAAACTTTTGCGGTTGGGACATTCGCATCGACGCTCGACGACGACTTCCTCGCGCGAAAGAAATTTGGCGGGTCAAAGTCCGCGCATCTCTCTGATATACGTATATGTAATTATAGTGTACGATAAAGGTCGATTTACAATTGTGTCACGCAGGAGACGAGAGAGAGAGCGCCGATATAACCGTATTGCTTACATTATGATCAATTGCTAATATATTTTTCAAAGTTCTGCGTCAGTCATAATATCGTAAATTCCATCATCGTCAGTTATTGTATGAAAAGTAATAACGAACACGCACATTATAAAAACTGCATTAAAAGGAAGTAGAAAGTTGTCTCTTCTATCTGCAACTAATTTTACTAAGTTATGAAAATTCATTGAATCTAAATTCGCTTTTCAATATTTCATAGCGAATGCGTTGGTTTTCACCTTCGCAGCCTTCGCTTTTGTATTGAAATTCGTCTCTATAACTATACAAAAACGTTTGACGATCATGTGCGCGTGTATTCAAATGAAACGACAACGTTTTCGACATAGTATAGATGCCGGGTACTTTATTATTACAGGATATACGGCTTATTCGGCTATCTAGCAAATTTTGTTAATAAGTATGCACCTTCCCCCCCCCCCTTTTATCCTTCCATGCGCAATTAGCACAATTATTGGCGCTGCTGTGACGGCGTCAGCGCTAAACGCTTCGTCACGTTGTATCTTTTAGGCATATACGTATTTGCGCGCGTGTGTATATATAGTTGGTATATATGACGAAATTTGAATTTCTCATATAACGTTGCACCGGAGCATCCATTTTTGATAATTTTTGTTTTTATATTGAAGGTTTCTGTCTCTGCTTTTATTATCTCAATTTCCACTGTTTATCAACGTTTTTCTAATTTTCTTTATTTTTTTTAGCATACCTATATAGGTATGTAAACAAGATATAAAGGTCCGGAAACGGATGATTTAAAAAACTGTCGACAGTCTGGGAGCCTTGAAGTGCTTTTTTCGGGATTCCTCGTACATGCAAAAGCTGCAGGAGATGAGCTGCGAGCGTATAGCAGGAATTACCATCGATGGAATTGATTATGCAAACGACTTTTTTCCTCGATGTCGACGTCAAAGAATTTACCCACGATCGTGAAAATTCGAATTATTCTTTGACAATACAAAAACGCTCTTTGTCTTTGCGATACAGTTAATAATAAACGTGAATTGAATGCAGTCTTTTTTTATTTTTCCAAATAGTTTATGTAAAAAAAGGTTTTTGTTAAAATCGATACAAAATACGGCGGCAGGCAGTTGTACGAAATGCGATGTGACCAGGAAATCTCCATAATCCAGCAGAACTGTCTGCCCGATTATTCCCCCAAAAAATGCAGATGTATTCCGACGATTACATCAACAATCTCAGAGCGAGGCGTCGATGACCTCTCCGCAACGATCATCACACAGCAGCAGCAGCAGCAGCGGTGGCGGCAAAAAATAAAGAAGCTGCAGCAGCAGCAGCAACCGTGACCAGTCTTGCGAACCATCCGGGAGAAAGAGTGTAATATACGAAACGCACGAGCGAGCCACGTGCGCCGGCGAGTTTCCAAAGGGGCGCGCGCGCACACAGGAGCTCGTCGCGTGATTGATCTCGCCGCGCGCGAGGGGCGCAGTCGCGCGGTGCGCACATGCACTCGCAACGCACTCGAGGCGCACCTGCGGCAATTGCGATCTACGCTGGCGTGTTCGTCGGCCAGCCAATCCTTGCGCTGCATTGTGGTGCGATTCCGCCGGCCGGGTAGGGGCGAGCAGTGCTGTGCTTTGACTTTTCACGGGCCCCGAAGTTCGCCGGGGAAAAATTGCAATTTCGGCTAGTTTCACCAATGAGAGCGTCAATTGTCGTTTAGCCGCGACTATATTATAGGCTTGCGCTTAGAACGATTGTTGGCTTTTTATTTATTTTTTTTATGCTAATAATAATTGACCAGTGTATCGCCGCGTGTTGGATGAATGAAGAGATGAGATCGAGAGAGTCAGTGAGCGAGGCTTGCAACTTGTATCGTTGTATCGCACATGTGTCGCCTAATACTCGTATAATTATTGATTGAACACGTGGATAAGTGTTTAAATTGTGCATTTAAAGTATAAATTCGGCTATTTTGTTCGACACGTAAAAGCAATACTCGGTATTTTTGCGGAAAAAGAAAGGAAAAGGACAGTCTTTGACACCAGCCAAGGTGTATTCGAGATTCTTTTTCTAATAGTAAAATAAGAGCAAAAATGCGCGATTAGCGCTGAAACTCGAAATTCTATGATTAATCAATCACTTTAAAGTCGTTGTGTAGGGGTCAGTGTTTTTTATGAGCTGCACGATGCAAGATAAAACGTGCATGGCAATTATACGGGCTGAAGCACGTGGCGTGCACCAAGTTCGTATATGCATCACTTATGTGTATATTATCAAGTAAATCCGTACTGCATTCGGCCGATCAGCTGCTCGTCGGCGTCAGCCGTATTATCATGTATGCACCAAAACAAGGTAAAGGACCGCCGAGCGCTGATAACTTAATTTGAATTGTTTACTTCAATACGTTGGATATGTTGTTTAAAATAGTCATTCTAATTCAAGACACTTTTATGAAAGTCTTTGCTGACAATATAATTATATACAATACGAATAAAAACATCCTTATAATTTTCCTTCGAAATTCGAGAGATGGTGCAATGGACCAAAGGTGCATGCTGCGAGCTATTAGGGTGAGTCCAAAATAGATGTCGCCGTGCAGCTGAGTATGTAGGTATATGTAGTAAGTTAAAAGGAAGGACGAGAAGGGGGTGTTACCTACCAAAACCCGATTCTGAACAGTGCGAATCAACCAAGAACCCAAGAACCAACCGCAACATCTTGATTTGGTGGCGCAGCAGTTGGTAGCACCCCCTCTCTTACTTTCCGTGCAACTTACTAATAGCTTACTAGTTACATGCACACGCAGCTGCACGACGACATCTAGTCTGGATTCAGCCTTAGGCGTCATTGGCATTGAAGTGCATCAGTTTCGTTTAAAAACGCTCGAAATTTGCGTAATTATTAGTGCTCCTGGTCCCAGCTGGCTCCTATAATAATCCATCTATAAAAAGGGAGAAATTCAAGCTTAGAGGCTAACTTCAGAGCGTTATTAGGTCGAAAATATGCGCTGCTATTTTGTTCGAATAAAAAAAATAATTGTCTACATGCCATAAAGCTGTACAGTAAAATTAAAAACGAGTCCACATGAGCACCAGAAAACTTATTATGTTCAGCTCCAAAATACAAGAATGAGCTGGAAATTAGGGAGCAAGCATTTTCCATTTCCAGAATGTGCAATTGTGCACCGTAATATCGTATAAGAGTCCATCGGGTCAGGTCGATCAACCGGGCCTAATACGACTACTACCCCTACGACGAGCTATACGGCAGACGCGGAGAAAGAAGCACACATCACTGATATCACGCCAGCCGCCCCACTCTACGCTCCTGTCTGGTCACGAGGTTCTGCCCGAGCTGTGCGGCGTTCGTTTATTTATCGAGTGCGAGAGAGAGAGAGAGAGACAGGGAAAGAGAGGGAGAGCCGAGAACTGAAAGAGAGCTGGCGCGCGCGCTCGGTTTCACCAGTTCGCAGTAGTCGCTCGACAAGACCTCTCCGCCTACTGCTGCTGCTTACATTACTATTCTGTTGCTGCTGCTGTTGTTGGCATCGTTTAAAGTTCTGCACTCGTTGGATCTTTTGCGTGCTCGGCGTCGTCGTCCACGTTTGCTCCACACACACACACACACAGGCTGCACGAGTCAGTGGACTTGAATCTTGTCTCTTTCTCGAGGACGAACGACAGTTGTGAAATCGATCAGTCATGAATTACAGCGAGATGGGTGGAACCGTCACCACGGCGGAAAACAACAGGTAACGATCGCATTTGTCTCCCGTACATACATATAAGTGTGTATATAAGTATCAGTGCGTGTGTGTTCCGATGTGCTCGTTCGCGAGAAAATAGGCGTCGCCGGGAAAGAAAATGTCGTGCGCGCGCTCTGCTCTCTGCGCCCTGATATCAGAGCAGCGCAGCTGTGCAAAATAGCAAATGGGAGCAGAGCTTCTCCCTTTTCTTAGCTTCCATGTACTTATATATATATTCGATTTATCGACAAAGTGCAGTCGCGCGGCCTAAAGGCAGAGATAGCCTATACTTAGATATAGCGAGGGTATAAGTACACCGCCAGCGACTGGTCTTCTCGTCAGCCCTTGACCTGAAATCATCATTTTCGGCCATTCCGCGAGCCGCGAGCTTCAACGGCACTACGGCACATTTCTCATTTCCTCTCGGCGAAGAAGGTATGGCGCCGAAGCGATAAAACGCTCGCAACTCTTTCTCTCTCACCGGTGCGCTCGAAATTAACGAATTTTTTCAAAAGCCAGCAAGTAGCATGTGTAATTGTGTGCGGCCATCATGTGGGGTAGCCTGTTATATGCTGCATCGGCAGAAGCCGCTCAGCTTTGCTCGTGTTGTAGTAGCCTACTCGAGTACAGGTATACCTATGTATATTATCACAGTCTACAGTAGTGATGAGAGTAGTCGGTACAGTACACGCGGCAGGCCAGTGCGCCTGCGCCGCCGGTGTGGCCTGATATATGATGCCGCAGCCGCCGTATACACTTATACTTACAACTTACATCGGTATAGGTTATACCTATAGCTATAGAGTTGCTAGCAACCGCTTCGGAGCCGCCGCCGCGTCACACACGCGCGAGAATCCCAGTGACGACTACGTTGATACGAGGGCTAATACGTGGAAATTCGCGATGACGTATTATATGCGATGTCTCATTGCATTCGGTGAAAGTTTCGACGGGAGGCTGCCTTTTGCATTCCAATTCGATTTGACGCAGCCTCGACGTTTACTTATACATTTTATACAGATGCGCGTGCATCTGTGTATCGTGTACTGTTTGTTATGTAAGCCTCGCACGGTGCATCCTTAGAGTAACAATATTATAGGTATAGTAGATTCCGCAGACAACACGTCAGCGGAAGATTCATTTTTCATTACGCGCACCTGTACTATTAGCTTATACTCACGATCTGATAGCTCTGTATTGTATAGTCGACCGATCTCCGTATACGTAAACATCAACTGTTATGATTCGATCAGTTTTGTATGTTGTAACTAATGCACAATCTATAAATACGTGAAAATTCATAATGATAGCGTTATCTCGAGTCGAAAATAGCACATCGATAAACATCGCAGAGTCAAGGTGCGGGATTGTTGTGTGGATAAGTATAATTGAAAAAAAACCGTCTCTTTAATTATCTGTCGCGGTCGATTCATCATGTTGATACTATCATAGCGATAAGCATATTTTGTGCGATACTTTGGAGTTCCGGAGCAAATTGGGGATTGTCATCGACGTGTGCCAGATTATTATTAATCTTCATTTATTAGTTTTATTGACTAAAGCGAACGAAAAGTTTTTGAAGGCAATTCCGATAGTTCTGGAAGTTTGACGTAATATATTCTCCATATACTTGCGTGTAATTGTACTTGAAACACTTTGGCTAATTTTCCACGCACTCATTTTGTTGATAGCAGTCGCTGAAAACCGCGCGCAAGCTTCGCGCGCGTGTTGCAACTGCGGGTAACTTGGTCGCGATTACGTTCGCGCAACGTTATTGACTAATCTTTCGAGAGACGCAAATTACTTATACGAAGAATACTGGGACGAGCGGCGACGAGGTGCAAACAAAAGCGCGCGGTGCGTGATCGATCGAATACTCGAAGCTTCTCTCAGATGACTACATTAGCGTGGATTTTTGTCGAGGCAAAGTTGTTGCAAACACGCGAACGTTGCCCAATGTTTTTCGCGCCTCAATTCTTCCCAGAATATCAATAATCATATCGAAAGTCATGTGTGCGCAAGAAGATAAATAAAGACGGTGCAGTATTATTACGAATAATAATATCGGTATTAATATAAAGCCAAGCAAGAAGAGCGTCCAACAATATTACCTATAGTCAAGCCCGCACTTGGAAAGCGGAACGCGCTAGGTATAAACGACGGCTCGGTCAGTGACGCCTCGACGGCCGCGAATTATGCGAGCCAAAACAATCCAGTGAAATCAGAATACCTATACATAATATAGGTATATGCTATACCTAGGTACGTAGAGCCGCGAGCGCGGCGGGAGATGGCGGACTTTCACGAGAGCGAAGAAGAGTAACCTATAATACAGGCACTGCGTTAGAAAGACACTTGCTGTGTATAAAATTGTATATACAGGTATATACGGCGCGTTTGGCCCAGTTTGCAGCCTCGCGCGCGCGCGAGAGAGCAGGTTACATTCCTCTTTCCCTTTCTGACTCTGCATGCATGCGCAGAGAGTAGCATCCGCTCGCGATCGCGCTTACTGGATATAAGAGAAAGAAATCGAGAGCCGCAGACTGATGCAGGGCTTCCTACTCAGCGCGCGTTAGGTATATGCATGGCCTGGAAAACGCGCCACCTATACGCGGCCCTAATACGATTATAATATCTCTCGCTCTCTCAAAATCGCCGCTTGAAAATAACTAGACGCGGTGACTGGTCGCTGTGCTACTGCTGCTGCTACTGCTGGCTGACGAAATCGCCGCTGCCGTCGAAAAGAGGTTTACGGTATATAATCGAAAGAAAACCGGCCGCGCCACAGATGAGAGCTGGAGTTCTATATGTAGAGAGAACGCGTGTGTACGGAGTTCTGACGTGGTAAATTTCGTTGAAAATATTAAAAAGTAATGTCTAGCTTCCGTTTTTCTCTGTTTTTTTATTTTTTTCTCTGATCTTCCAATTCCATGTGATGGGTCGATTGAAATATTTTTATGTAAGCTCTGGTGTTGATGAGACGCCCGCTTTTACGTAAAGCTATTGATGCTGCAGCGAAATGGAAATCCGGCAGCTCTCGAGAATTGCCTCACGAATCTGCATCAAAGCAGAGATTACTCGAGATCTTCTATATATTTTTTAATCTCCGCCAGCTTCATCCTGCCGCTCTTGCCACTTCGGTAATCAGCGGCTGACGCTAAAGTGCTGATGCCTCAAATATTCGCGTGACTCTCCTTATAAGGGAGTACTAAGTACACTCAAGTGATTGGCGGTTCCGAGAAATACGAGTAGATTTTAGTAGTGAGAAAATGACTTGAGTTAAAGTTTCATAAATCCGCACATTTCTCTTGAACTCTTGATTGCATAAGGCTATGATGGTTCAGAATTTGCTCAAATTTGGCTCCAAAAATGAGTCAAATCAGCTTCCGCCTGAAACTTTTTATATTAATAATTGCGGTAAACAGAATCGCTTAATGTGAATGCATATTGCGCAAATAAAGAAGAAAAAAAGTAGACTTGTTTTGATTAGCTAACTACTAGCAGTGTAGTATTCCCTTAATTCGAGAATACGTGATTTGCTCCACGCTCCGTCAACAAATAATCATTCAATCCTTCCCGGGCCTCAAAAATTCCTCGTATAAAAGACGTCATCGTCATCGTCCTCATAATCGCATTTCACGAATACAAGGAAAAAGCAGCCTTGACGCGACAAACTTGTAGATGTAGACAATATATAATTATAATACGATTATCGCTGCGGCATTATTCTAGTAAACAACCTTGACTCCCGTGACGCCATGAGCCACCTGTTGACGATGAGGATTCTATGTCCTGCACATTGGCGTGATTTTCTAAAAACGCGCGAGTTCTCTCTCGCAACTTCCGGCTCGATTGTTTTCGCGCTTTTTCCGCGTAGAGTCGCGGCAAACCCACTATGATTTGCACGGCTACGCGAGTTCTCGAGTGAAAGCGGATAAGCGTATGTTTCTGCGCGGCTTGTGGGAGGGATATAATACGTATATAAGCATATACAGACGCGGCCGCGTGACTTGCAAAATCTGCGAAATATGTCGCGCAACATCTCTACAGGTGTACCTATAATATCCTTGTAGGTCGAATAGAAGATGATTCACGAGAGCTATTTAGGGGATATAATTTTTTTATCCTCACCTGCGGAAATTCTCGATAAGTTAACGTCTACTGAGCAGTCATCGAGTTGTTCAATTCTGCGAATTACGATGCGCTTGTAAAAAGCGCGATTTCAGGAAAATTCATCAAAGCAACTCAACTATTTTCACTCTCGCAAAGCTCATTAGGCTCGATCGAACCCGTTCGATAAAACCACATCGCTCATACACACGCACAAAATCAGAATCCAAACGACGTGCCGGAGAGAAAGAAAATAAAATAAAACGAGGTCGCGCGCTACATACTTGTATATCCACTCTCTCGCTGCGGATGCTTCAATTGCGCCGCCGAGCGAGGGGTGTCTCGCGTGCATGATCGCCGCCTCCGTACTCATCACCTACGCAGCTCTCACGGCACGGCTTGATTATTTTACGTAACGAGGGACGTCCGCCGTTCGTTAACCCTGCATAGCTATCAGTGGCGCGAGCTCGTGCATTTACTTTCACCGTGAAAAGCGCGCGCTCCGGACCCGGCGAGATAACTCGGATACCTGTACAGGCAGATGCTGGATCTTCTGCGATCGTTGTGAGAAGCTACTCGGAGATTTTCGAGTTTGCGTATACTTGAGCGTTTTATTCTTGTGCGAATTTTTTCTCCAAGTTAAAGAGCGGTTATGAATATTCTAATAATAATAATAATGGTCGCTTAAAACGGTTCGAGGTGCGCGAATAATTAGAATAACTCTCAAAAGTGTGCCGACAGCATCAGTCCACGTGAGAAAAGCGGGTAAGTAGGCGCGCAACGAACGATCAAAAATCACTTTTAAATCTCGGAGCCGCACGTATGCGCATATTACGCACGAGGACCGAAAATCCGAATCTTCTATATATATTACGTGGTGCCAGGCCTGCCTGAGAGTTCTCCGGTCGGCAGTCTCCCAATCGAGACGCATATAATCGAGAAAGGCTCTTACCTCATCGCCGCGCGGCGTAACAGCTCGTTTATATTTATTCTTCCTTTTCCGCAAGTATACTTATGCTGGAACTGCACGCGAATGCGAACCAGCTTTGGCGAGGGATGCGTTTTAATTTGCATAGAAATTGTAGTGTTTGCGAAAAGTCTGTATAAGGCGCTGAAGATTGTGTTTTTAAAAGAGCTGACTAAATCAAAATCACATTGAATTCCAAGCGGGAATTCTCGGTATGATAATTCGCACACTGTAGAACATCGGGGTGAATAGTGTGCGCAAAAAAGCCGCTCGTCATTAAGTGTCATTACTCAATTCCATCTGCCATTGTGCCAGCTGTTATTTAGTTGCAAAAATAAACGCGAATTGATCGATCAATGAATCAGACGCGACTCTCGCGTCGTCGGCTTGATTGAAAGAGGAGGAGAAAAAATAAAAAGACAATCACCACTCTATAGACAGCTGATAGACGATTCGTTCCCAATCTCGCGTTCAAAGTCCATTATTGCTGCAATTTATCATTAACCGCCTCGCGCGTTTAAGAAGCTTCTACAGAACCGACGAACGGATAAGCAAGAATGCATTGTTTATTTTGTTGCGCGGATTTTGATACATTATCTTTTTTACATATAAAAAGATCTGATATCGACAAGGCTGACAAAAATTTCAAGACGGAAAAAAGCTCTTTGCAATAATCGCCCGTGATATGATTCACTCCTTTCGTTTCATCAATAACGCCGGGTATATCGCGCCACCACTCCGCAGTCTATAATACATATATATATATATGTGTATACACAGTACGCTGCACACGATGCATCCACGCAACTCGAGGTAATAGATATAATGCTTGAAAGGCGCTCGTACGAGTGATTTTCCATCGGCGGCCGACATGTGCGCTCACAATCGGTAATACGAAGTTATATCGCAGATTATTGTATATATTGACGTTCTATAGGATTCGAGCTTCTGATGCTGATGAAAGCTCCTGATGCGATGACGAGAGCGTGACGAGTCAGGAGAGGTATACTGCTGCTGCAGAGTGCAGTTGCACCGGTGCAGCTGATGAGTTATTGCGCAACTGCCGTAATCCGCGCCACGCGCAGAAATTTCATATAGAGATCAGTGGTATGCTGGAGAAAAAAGTTTGATCGATTAGCCGCACCGACCAGCTTTATTGAATCCTGATGCGTATTTATATCGTCACAGAGCAATAAGTCACGTAAATTTTGATTGCGCAATATCGCCTGGCATTCCGAGTATATTTTACATTGTTATTACTGTACAACGAGCATATGAGTTAATTCTATAAGTGCAGAGCGACATTTCTGTTGCATCATCCACTACTAGTAGTTGTATACGAGTAGTAAATCTCAGGTATTTCTCTAGTTCCGTAGAACATATATTCATATGTAGATGTTGTTGATATGCAGTATACATTACTCGACGTCTGCGCGTCAGTTCATTAGAACCGTGTGCGTCGGCGAAGCGATTATCCGAATGGCTTTCGATAGCAATAACAATGGCATTTTCCGAAAAACACTTTTTTGCAGCCATCCTCGTCATGTCCCTATTGTATAATTATAATGAGCAAAGTCGACGCCCATCCATCATTATCGTGGCCTCTCGCGGCAGTATAGTGGAACAAACGAATCCGCACGAGACGCGTGCGCCGATAGACACGGCTATCACACGCGTCTCCGTCCGATAGACTCTATACGCACGCATATATCATATATAGGTATCACGGGCCGCTTGCGTGCTCGGAACATGACCGTTGGCGTCTACGACGATCGAATCGTCGCCATCATCCGATCGGCCGGCGAAGGCTTTCGCCAGCGCGTGGCCGGGACGTGTGTTCCGACAGCCAGCTTGCTATTTTTACAGCGGAAGAGCTGGAGTGCTCTGACCTATTATATATATCTATAATACCTAGTAATGATCGGTCGAAGAGATCGGCGTGCAGAGCAACTGCATCAGGAGGAAAACTTTTGTTATTCGACTGAACTAAGGGTCAAGGAAAGCGATTTTGACATTCACGAATGGATAATTAGTATGGTAATTCCGCGGTGGCGGCCATCATTTACGTACAATAAACAGCAGTTTTAACGCATAAACTAAAACCAAGTACGCAAATGCCTCTCGAATTATCGCAGGCGGTTCTCCGAAATTATAATAAGCCTTCGGTACCTTCCTCACGCTTTCGGTCGCACCTAAACAGTGTATGCGTATATTGTACGAGTATAATATGCAAATATATACCGGCCCGCTGTAATATGACGTTGCGCATTTCCATTGAACGAACCTTTCAATCACCAATTCTGTAATAATAATCAAAAAAGCGAAAGAGAGAACGAGGAAGAGGCTGGCGGTAATTTTTAAAACCTTGAGCGGCGAGTAATTTCCTTTCCGAGTTGGGAGCCCATCAGGGTCGAGCGGTTCCGGAACGATTCACTTCTCTCGTCTTTGGAGATTTTATTTCTCGCGAGTCGCCTCGGGCCGTTGACATTCGTTGCGACTTAATCTTTTTTCGACGGCCGCCGTCGGATTCCGAGCCGTTTTCCGGATACGAACAAATACGCAGTTCTTGCATAATTTCTAATATGATTGTCGAGTTAAGAGAAAAAGATGGTGCTTTGGTGCGAGTTAGTACGACTCTGGACTATACAGATAGAAGTAGAAAGTTCGCTACTGTTAATTTGTCAGTCATTTACATCTTTCGCGGTCGAGTTGTTGGAGAACAGCATTTGAGCCCTTTGAAGCTCAAAAACTCTTTCGTTGCAGCAGCTAGTGCCGCACACGCGCGACTTTGTAAACACGGGCTGGCCGCCGCCGATTATCAATGCAAAACGCAATTACGTTACACACGTATCAGTTCGAGTATAGCCCAAGGCCGCGGGAGGGAAATTCGCACTTTCTAGAGGCACTCGGACGTCGAAACCGAATTCTCGAACGTTACGTTCTCCTGCGCTCTGCTGTTTTTCTCTGATCCTCGGCTATAGTGCACATTCTCGTCACGCGGCGTAATAATTACGTTATGTCATCATCCATCGGACGACGATGTACTGCTGCTGTTGCGCGCCGCAATAAGGCAAGGTTAGTCTACAGACACACACGCGTCACGGACTCGCGATTGCGAGTACAAAAGTCCTCGGCGTTGCGCGCGCAGGAGAGGAAAGCTCTCAGGAAGCTTTCAGCTCGTCGCGTTGTATTGCAGCGATTAGATGATGCGACGTTGATGCGATACCATAATGAATTAACGCATGCAGAGTGTACCGAAGCGCACGCAAGATATTTAAGACCGCCGATGATATATATGTGTGTGTGTGTGCGCGCCCGCAAATTAACATACAATGCCACTGGCCTTGCTATGCATATACTTGTACATGCATGAGAGAGCTTTGATGCGTCGTGGCTACATAGCCGCACACATCTCTCTCGGTAGCAGCCACCCCCCGGAGGTCAATCGGGCCTTTGAATGGCAAATGCGCCGGCGGTGCATGATAATCATTATGAATCCTATGCCGCGAGAACGACTTTTTCATTAAATCAAAATCACAGGAACGCGACGACCTCGAGCCGCAATCTTTGTCTTGTCTCTCCCACGGAAGGGAACTCGAGGGGATAAAATTCGGCAACCTTGCGCTGCAGCGAAACAAAAGCAAACGAACGAAATCGCGATATTACTGCGCTACTGGCGCGAAAACGCTGAGTCAGTGGGCGCAAAGCGCAAAGAAGCTGTGAACGCGCGCGTATGTAAGTATGCCGCCGCCACTTGCGCGCGCGCGGCCGATCGAGGTCAGCACACGAAATTTCTTTCTCCTCGAGCGCGCTCGCTCTTTTTATGTACTACATCTACTACGTCTGTACGGTGTGTATACTCAAAAAGAACTGTCGATTGTTGAATCCAACGCAACCAGAGAGATTCCGTGCCCGAGTTACGAGTTGTACCCTCCGGGCGTATAGTATATAGGTTAGTGCAAACGCTCAACTTATTTTGTCATTTGAATTTCAAATATAAGCGAGGATTCCGCCACTTTCGAATCGAATACATAAAGTAGGACTAAGGTTCAAATGCCTGGATTTTCGAGGATGAATCGATGATTAATGCGCCGGATCGAGCTTGCTTTCTCATCGACGGCATAGTTACGATCTCGACTCATTAGAGCGCGGGCTGATTTTCTGCCAGCATTACAACCGAGTAATCGATTTATTCTAGGCTCTTCACGAGTTGCGTATATAGGCTACGGAAAAATCCATCAGGGATTGCCACGATAGTTTTGTCTGCTGGTTCTAACGAAAGCCCGTTTCTCGAATTGTTTCAGATGTAGCCTGCGCAGGATCGCTAGGCACGAGGAGCCCGAGTTCAGCAACGCGAGCATCCTCAACAGCATGGAGAGGTTCGTGCGCACTGTGAACGAGATGGAGGAGACGATTCTCGTGCCCAGCCGTCTGCTGGACCTGGCCGTCGGCGACTCCAACGACACCATCTGCCAGAAGGCCGAGGGCAAGCACAGCATCAAGGAGACTTTGCCAAACACCGACCTCTACCGACTCTACAACATCGTCAACCAGATGAAGGTCGAGCTGCTCTGGTCGCAGGAGAACCCAGCCGAGAATCTCGCCGATGAGCACCAGGTAAATATATATATTTTCCACTCCTAATACAATTCTGGCCTGGCGGCCGCTTATCAGCGATCCTTCCGGAAACTTTTGAGGCGCGATGAATCACGCATGCCATTATCCATTGTAGCATTATGTATTATACGCACTTGTAATTACGTGGAATAACGAATGCCTTCTCGAATTTTCAGGAACAAGAGGCCCAGCGCGCCAAGGCGCAGGTCGCCGCGATGGAGCACGCCCGTCTGGGCCACGCGAGGTGTCCCTCGACCACCTCGATGCAGAGTGTCCAGTCAGCCTCGTCGATGGTCTCGAGCAGCTCAGCCTCGGACTCGGACTCGGACACCGGCATCGAGAACGACTCGGGCCTCGAGAGCGAGGAGCCCAGCGATCGACTGGCTAATCTCGCTGCCGAGAACTTCAGGCGTCACCTGCGCGGACTGCATCGCAGCATCAGCCGCATGACCGAGGCCGCCGAGTACCTCACGCTCAGATACCAGGCCGACGTCGGCGGGCAAGTCTGATCCGAGTCGCCCCTTGCTGCTCGGACAGACCGCGGCTGTCTTAATGTATGAACGTGCGAGCGAGAGAGAGAGAGAAAGAGAGAGAGAGTCGTCTTCTCTATGCCAGGTCTACGCAGCCGCCTCCTATAATTCATCGCGCGACGCGTGCGCGGCCAGATTCGATACACTGCACGAGGAGACGAAGACGAGACAAGCCTCTTCCTCCCCCCCGAAGCGCCCCTTTCTACATTCTACGTATATATCTCCCTGCACTCTCTATGCCCGTCTTTTTATATGCGATCTATGGAATGCGTTTCGCAAAATATGTGTGGGCTTATTTGCTTTTTCTTTCTTTTAATCAAGCTGTACACTCTCAATTTTTTTACAATGTTGCATTCATTCTATCTGCGTTTATTCTTTTAATCGGATTCCACAAGCAATAGATTTTACATAGATAATCTGAAATCTATCGAAATTATAGCCTCCGAGAGCTGCAGCGGCATGACAAAACGCCAAACGCAAGCGTTAGGTTCGGGATTTTACATAATAATAATAGTAATAATA
Organism: Cecidostiba fungosa; assembly: GCA_900474305.1. Classification (NCBI taxonomy): domain Eukaryota; kingdom Metazoa; phylum Arthropoda; class Insecta; order Hymenoptera; family Pteromalidae; genus Cecidostiba; species Cecidostiba fungosa. The sequence goes on from UCOJ01000006.1 coordinate 107,412, forward strand.
ATAATAATAATAATAATAATAATAATAGCATAAGTTAAGCGAGGCTTTTGTTTTCGTACGCGTTGTTTTTGCATGCTCGCACTCTCGGAGATCAGCCAGATGGAATCATTATCTCACTCGCTGGTGGTAATCTCGCGCTCGAGGGGGCAAAACACACGCCGCTCTTTCGCAAGCTCACTCTCGCGATAAACCGACGCGTCTCGTGCAATTTTCGCGGAGGTCGATTGCGAGAGAGCCTCGTGAAAGAGGAAGTCGAGAGGTCGAGAGCAAAACAAAAATATAAAGAGAGTGCAATGTTTGTGCCACACGTTTATACTATATATCGCAGTGATAGCGCGCTTTTTATGCTGATATACGCTTGGAAAGAGAATTTCTGAATGTGCGTGTGCTTGCGATTTTTTTCGGCGCATGTGAGCGAGAGATCGACTATGTTTGGAAGCGAAATAGAGCGAACAAAGAGAGAAAAGTTTCTAGGTAAAAATTATAAGAAAAAAAAGAACTACCGAGGTGGTGCATCGATTTCGTTGTATCGTAAACGCGATTATGTGTATATAGGAGATAAGCGATGTGCGACAATTTTTTCGGTATAAAAAGTGACAAAAAAAACCCAAAGGAGACGGTAATCTATTGATAGCGAACGAGTGCGTTGGCTTTTTTCCAAGTATTTTTTCTTTTTCCATTGTGTTTTTTTTATCGTACGTAGCTGCGCGAGTAATAGAACATTTGTCTTGGGAGCTTGCGTATCACACGGGGTTGATCGATATACGGATCCGTCAGTTAGTTAATTTCCTCGCAGGACTGTTGATGAAATCGGGGATTTAATGTTCTGTACATAGATTTAGTCTCCGCTATTATTTATTTTCTTCGTTATTTTCTACTTTTAATTCAAATGTAATTTATATATATAAGCCGAGAGAGCTATCGCTCTACAATGCGAACTTGCGTGTGTCGTAATCTTTTGTATGGAAATAAAACACAAATAAAGACGTTTAATTACCCCTGAATATTATTCATGAGCATTGTTGTCTTTCTGAATTGGAAAAGTGCTCGGAATCGACGTCGAGTGAGAAAAAGATTACATCACAGGCAAACACTAGCATAACGACTGCAAATCCAGAGAATATTTAATATGAAAAGTAGCATTGGCTTGACATGACAGCGCAAACTCCTATATCCTCTTTCTGTGTGTATATAATTTGTAAATAAGTTATATGGATTCACAGTAAAATTCTATAGCAAATGGAGAAAAACCTTAATGCCTTTTGAAAGTAGAAGAAGCATTAGACACATTTCGCGCCAGTAATGCTTTATTCAAAAGTAAATCTTGTTAAACAGTACAAAAGTGCGAATACCATGAGAATAAACTAACAAACGCGGTCAAACTTTGCTTTTCTGCCAAGTCTGTACAATATATATCGTAATAGATGAAACGTTTCAAATGATTATTCACTGGAATTGTTGATTCTAAACAAGACTAATTTTTATAGCATTGAAACTCGAATTCATTATATTATTTAAATTCAGTTAATGTTGATAATATTTAGACCTAATAAGAGGAAATTACAGAAATTAGAAAAAAATCATTACGTATTCGAGGATCGATTAAAAAAGATGCAATCTTATTGTCCTCGTTAAAAGTAGCTCTTTTTTACATAATTTGTATATTTTATAAAGTTATATTTTTTCTTGCTTACGAACGAACAAAAGATGAAGAAAAAAATTAGGACGTATAGCGAATTTTAGAATTATAAAAAAGATGTGCATTCCACGTAGCAGCGATTACACGATGTGAATTTACATTGGGCTAAAAACGGTAATTCATCTTTTATAAAAGAAAAAAAATAACTATTATTGTTACTGCGTGGACTACGATGAAAAATTCAGATTAATGGTTTCGTATATAAATGATTTTCAAACCAGTAGAATACATGAATAATGTCTAGTCCAAATCTACGGCGGATCAATGTTCAAATTTAAATTTAGTTCCCAAGCATATACTAGTAATAAAATACAAACAAGCGTCCTTAATTTTATGTTTTAATGAACTACGTCACATCAATGGCTAACATTTTTTGTTAAAGCGATGGCATTTCATATCGTGATAAAAAAAGTAATTTTCACTTGCGTCACGTCAATTGTACAACCATTCAATAGTGATAATAAATTTTCATCGGTTCTTTTCAAATGACGTTATATTTCTTATCTAATATCCTTAACATAAAATAAAATAATTAGCTTAAAAATTAGTTGTCTACACAGTACATAGTACACATTATAGTATATACTATATTATATATGGCTTATTGACCCATACACACACCGCACACGCACACACACACGTATACGCTATAAATGTAGAATATTTCACTAAGGGAGTCTGAAAGTCAATTCAAAATTGTCAAATAAACTTGAAACTTTGTAAAATGATAGATAATTGCATAACGGAGAGCAACTATCTCATGGACTGTTGTAATTTCACTGTCATAAATTGTTATAAGCGAAATAGTTGTTTTTTTCTGCTATTTTGTGGCACGAAATTTGAATTTTTAATTGGCTTTCAGACCCCCTTCAAAAGAGAAAGAGAGAGAGAGAGATCTTAAAATTATCTAATATAATTTCAAAGCGTATACGTTTAATCAGTACCATGTGAAAATGCTCCTCTAAGGCATTCATAACAAACATGCTGTACATTTTGAGTGTAAATCATCAGCTGATATCGACAGCTGTCACAAGTTCTCGAATGTTGGCATACTCTGGGTCACTGCTAAAAATGTCAAGCAGCTCTTGAAAGGTGGGACGATCGGATGGAGAATAAGACCAGCATTTTTGCATAACTTTGTACACATGATCTGGACATTGTTCTGGTTGGACGAGTCTATCACCCTTTTCGACGAGATCTATCACCTTTACAAAAAGAAAAAAAATTAATTTATTATATTGTATAGGATTTAAAATTTGAAAAATCTATACATACTTCAGTACCGCGCCTATCACCGTACGGCTGCTCTCCGTAAGAAAACATTTCCCACAAAGTTATTCCATAACTCCATACATCACTGGCATGCGAGAATGTACCAAAATTGTAAGATTCAGGAGCGTACCTAAAAATACAATTTATTATTGAAAATTTAAATGGTATATAATGTAACTGCCAGTAGATCAAAACATACCATTTTATTGGCCATTTTCCTCCTGCGGTTGCTTTGTAGTAATCATTAGAACCAAACGTTCTTGAAAGGCCAAAATCGCTTATTTTAGCTTGATGTTTCGAGGCCAGCAAAATATTTCGCGCTGCCAAGTCACGATGAACGAGCCTTATTTCTTCTAAATACTTCATACCTGTAAAAAATCATCAACGTCGGTAATGCATTTATTTTTAATTTATTATTAAAGAAGCCGTCACGAGTTATGACTTACCACATGCGATTTGGGAAGCCCAAATCTTAAGCTCATAGTTAGGATTAATTCTATCAGGGAATTCTAAGAGATATGCTAACATAGAACCGAATGATACTAACTCTTGTACCTGAAAAATTAAGAAATTCTTTTATGGTGAGCATATATTGTATACTGCATCAGTATTACCATTTGCATCTTAATTTACGTACCATTAAAAGTGGCGGGCCTTCTGAGAATCCAATCAACTTAACAATACAATGATGATTAAAAGTCATCATCAATCGCGCTTCTCTCAGAAATTCTTCGCGAGTGGCAATATTGTGCGTATCACGCAACATCTTTATTGCAACGGGTTCTTGAGCACCGGATGGCGAATCGAAAAGCCCTTCATAAACGGCACCAAATTCTCCTTCTCCCAAAACTTCTCCCAAAATTATATTCTCTCCGGGTACAAATACTGAAAGGGATACCATGAAATGACATTATACGACCAACTTATTAGAACTGTAATCCAATTAAAAAACGACTTAGCTTTACACGTACCTTGAGTTAAAGGCACAGTTTCGTTATCGTTTTCAATAATTGCAGGAACGGCACTATGAAGATCACTGTCATTATTCCTATTATTGGCACAATTACTATCAACATGAATAGAACTACTTGGATGTATATATGGCCTTTCCAATGGCTCAGGAAGACTTTTAGGAAATTGATTTTTCTTTTTTCTAAGAGTATCCTATTAAAATTAATAACATGGTTATAATAATGACCAAAAGAAAGATTACCGATATAATCGTCAAAAACCTACCCCATTAAATATTGATGGAGGCATCTCAGGAATTGGTGGTTTAGGAATAGGTGCAATTGGATGAATCAGTGGCCCTGGAAGACCATCCGGCATGCAACGATAATGTTCTATGACGTGCTCCAACGAAGGAAGATATGGCCCATTATCAATGAATAGAAAATGCCTCTGAATCAATAAACATATTTTTCTGGTTGATATGCATCCAGACATTCTTTGAAATAAATGAAGCTCTTCGAAACTTACCCGTTTTTGTATTTGAAAATGATAGGGCGTCTTATTATACATAACTGTCAGTACGCGAATTCCATCGTGTCTTTCACTAAGACGAACTAAAAATGAACCATCAAGATCTCCATTTTTGTGCAAAAGATTGATGGCTTCCATCCTATCTAATGTGCCATGATACCAATCGCTAGCTTTCTCTTTTGTTGGTCTACTGTAACTGCCTATAGTATTGAATGTATTAAGTAATGGTTTAAATAATAAATTGTTACTTTTAGAGTACAGAAAAGTATCATACGCAAAATTTGTTCACATTCTTTATGGCCATTAATTTTTGCAAGATCGGCTGGCACATCATTAGCCAATGTTCTGGGATACACAGGTGCATTGGCAGAAAGCAAAATTTGAATTACTTCTTCGTGACCTCTACTTGCTGCCTCATGCAAAGGCACCATTCCTAAATAAAAAAAATTATTTTAGTTTACTACAGCTGTGATAAAAGAAAATTAATTAAGTGTAATTTTTACCTGTTTCTGTGTGACGAGCTTGAATATTTGCACCTCCAGCGATTAAGATTTGTACTGTGTTCGGCAGATTACTTTGGCAAGCATACTAAAGAAAATGTAACAATGTGAATTATTGAAATATAAAATTAATGCAACAAATAAGCTATAAAAAGAGCTTTTAAAAAACAGACAAAAAAAGTTTGCATTTGAACAAAAGTTATCAACGTAAAACATTTATTTCCAAATAATAATAAAACATTCAATAAACTTCAATAACACATTCAGATTAAATTTTACCTGATTGACTTATATTATCCTATTGCTTTAAGCTTTTCAGGAAAACAGGAAAGATTTATTTGTGTTATAATAAATTCAGATGATTATGCATACAATTTATAAAAAAAGACTTACATGCAGAGGAGTGTAACCAGCAGTATCTCTACAATTGACACTAGCATTGTTCTGAATTAGTTTAGTCAATATGTCATCCGCTCCATCAATGGCAGCCAAGTGGACTGCTGTTTGACCAAGTTGATTTTTGGCATCTAAACTTCTATAACCACATTTTAAAAGTTCGGAAACTATTGTATAATTTTTCTGTGGACAAAAATTGTAATTATTCTCTTATACAACTGCTGCTATAAGATTTTTAGATGTGTAAAAGCTGTATGATTATTACTTGAATGGTAGCTCTGTGCAACAGGTTCATTCTACCATGCCTTCGAGTATCATGTGGAGGTGGTAGACCTCTTATAGGAGTCTGTAGTATCGTCACAAGCCTGTCATTTTCTTTCTGATAATATTCAATAAGTGTTTCTAAGCCATGTATAGTAGTTTCGTCGTCTAAATAGAGTAAAAACAACGATTGCAATGAGTCCAGGCTATGAATCTTGACAATTATTGCTTGAAATAAAGATATCATACCTATAGAAAAGAATGCATCTTCTCCGTGTTTTCTGATTTGGTAATGTGCAACTTCACCATCGTGTAGCACCGAAAGAACATAATCTCCCAAAGAAGAGCTACTTTCTCTAACAAGGAAAGTCCCATCGTCTCGGCCATCTAAAAAAACATTCATCTCTCAGATCCTTTCTTGTTTAACTTAACAATTGAATTTTCAATCTTAAATGCTTAAAAATTGAAAGTAAATATATTGACCTTCTAAAAGTAAGCTTTCTGCGTCTTCTCTGGAAAGATTTCCGTGATACCAACAAACATCATCCTCAGTACCCATGGTGAAAGATAATAGTTTCTGGTGAACGCGATCACAGTTATATCGAGCTAAAGGGTAAAGAATGACTCGTCGTCGAGATCTTTGCGCGTCACTGATACGTATGGCAATCCGCGTCTTTTTCACTCAAATCATTTTGGAGTTCCATTATACTTCTAATCTTTTTGGAGCATTTGTCATCACTGTCAGCAGGTATCTTACACAGCACGCACTACTTACTGCTTAGTGCTTTGCTTGTCAGGATCAGTCAAGTATGCGTAAACAGACGACGATTTCTGGACGATTATTTTATTATTATTATTATTATTATTATTATTATTATTACACGCATGCGCAGTCGTCCTCGACATCTGCACTACATCAGTAGTTTGCCGTCGATAAGCACGAGTACCTACTTCTTTACGTATGGTCGGTATGTATCCCTGATGGTTGGCTGCGTTACCTATTAATAAAGGCTTTTAAGCCTCCGTATTTTTAATTGCATTGATTTAGTCAATTAGCCCCCTTTAAACATCCAAAAAGTTGCCTCTCCCAGTCTTTCCATGGAAGTCTCACTTGTTTACCTTCAATATTTTTATTTTGAGTTTTCACAGGGAATCGTTTTTCTTTTACAAAAGCTATAGTTCTGAAAAAAATTGTTACGGAAACATAACCTAAGATGTGATAAGATAAAATGCCGTCCTAATCTGTAAACAAGGAGTTCGAAGCGTCTTTTTTGAAAAATATTCATTACTGAATTACCTAATCATTTAAGTGTTCATGGACTTCACGGTTTACTTTCGTTCTGAAAATGTCTGCTAATACTTCTATTTCTGGGATCAAGGTAATAGGTTATTTTACGTCTATATTTTTAGTTATGCTTGTTATTGTTATTCATAATTACTAATATTTTGCAATGTTGCACTTATTCTGCATGAAGAGCGAGGGTAACTCTGAAGATGATTTAAAACGACAAGGGTCATTTAGAAAATTACTACCAGTTAATAGTAATGGAGACTCTCAGCTCAGCACTGCTGTCAAGATGATAGACCGACCAAATACTTCTCAAAACAGTAAAGAATATGCTTTATATCTTCAAGAATACAACATTCTTGCAGAATAGTAAATGATTTATATTATTTATAATTCAATCATATTGCAATTGAACTTCATGTAACAGATAATTTTATCTATTTTTCAAGCAATATGTTACGCAGTCAAGATTTGAGAGGAATATACGTTATACCATCAGCTCAAAATTCTTTTTGTAAATATACCTTTATGACATCTTTATCATGATTTGCAAGAATCCAAATTCAATCTCTTTGAACTTTCAGTATGGTTTGGAGTACAGTTTATCCGTCAAGGAATTTATCAAGGTGGTGTGTTCAGGTTTACGATAACACTACCACAAAACTTTCCGGATGGAAAATGTCCAGTATGAATATATAATATTAAGTTTTTTTGATAATTATTTTTTAAAAACTTATTTTAATTATATTCGAATTTTTCTTTCAGAATGTTGTGTTCCAAACTAAGGTATTTCATCCATTAATAAATTATCTAACAGGGGAACTGAATACTGCATGGGGATTTCCTGAGTGGAAAAGAAGCAATAGAATCTGGCAGCTAGTGCAATATATAACTAAAATTTTTACCAAGCATGATACCAAAATGATACCGGTTAATGAGGAAGCCTTATTACTGTAAGCTAATATTAATATCCGATATTTATCTTGGTTTAAACTTATAAAAAATTAGAAAATATCCTTTTTATGATCACAGACTAGAGACAGACTTTGAAAGTTATAAGGAACAAGCTAAGAAATGTGTTAAAGATAGCTTGAGCGTAGTTTATGATCCACCCACAACAGATGATCCACATTATATTACGTTTAGTCCTTATGATAATGAATTACATGATCCTGTAAAACAAGAAATCTACAAACCAAAGGTATTTTAATAAGTCAATATCTAGAATATTTAAATTTCATGACTTTTGTTGTAGATTTTCATCTTTTATATTCTTATGAAATTTTAGGATGATAATGAGAATAAATCCACGGGATATTCATGGGTACAACCAGGCTCTTTGCAGCCATTTTCAAAACCAGAAGCAAGATAACGAATAATCATAGATGTGCTATGTATTGGATTGGAAACTAGGATCGCTATTAGTTATGCATTTTGCCAAGTTGCATAGCAATAAAAATTAAAAAAAAAATAAGAGCGGGATCCCAACTATTTTTATACCGTATAAGAGAATAACGTAAATGCAAAGTATTCTAATGAATTTATAAACAATGTGATTGATACTGCAGAGATTTTTACTGACTGACTGGAAATTACTTTTGTTATACTAATAATACTCATTACTGACATGATGAAATGAGTCAACTTTTCGTCCATCTACTTACGATCAATTAATCGCTAAGAGCGATCCAAAAACGTAATTTAAGAAGGATATTTTACAATGGTGATAGTATATAGTGCTAGTAACAATAACAATACGATTAAAGTTGAATTTTCTGTTGAAAATTGTTATACTTCTCTTATGAGCAGTAGCTGAGATTGTTATATATTGAACAAAATAATTATTTAGTTACAATCAAAGATTGTGCATTAAGCAGAGTATTTAATATTTATATTAAAAGTGTTTACTTAAATTATTTTTCATTCTTCTCTATGATAAATAATTTTCTACCCAATAAAAACTATTTTATTATATTTATATAAGAAAAAATATAAAAACAAGTGCAATAAAGAATACTTGGTGAGCGGAGTAAAGTGATTGTTCATATATTTTCACTACTTTTAAAATGGCTTTTGAAAACATTTTTGCCTACACTTTAATCGTAAGTGGATTATTTTTTGAAAATGAATTTAAAAATTCCGTATTCTTAGCTTAAATTAATATTACTATCCTTTATAATGCCTAAATATATAAATGTTATGGATTTAATTTTGTAAACTAATAATAAATGATATAAAAAAATTGGTTGTTTTATTGTCACAATCCTTTTTCATGAAACAGCAGTCTGTTGAATGATGACTGAACGTTTCTGATGCTGTTTTTCTTTTCTTGAGGGATTGAGACTTATCAGCACCAGACTTAGGCTATAAATGTGTATACCTATAGGTATATGTATTATATTTATATGTACTCATTTGGATCTGGTTTTGGTCTTTTGGTATGGTATATCGACCGTAAGGTGGTGCCCTCTAGATTTGAAGTTGACGATCCCCACGCAAGTTCGTCATTCTGGACATTCTGCGTTCTGCGTCGTTTCATCCCACGCTAATTGATCGAGCGACTGGCGACTGATAGTGATTGCATGCGATTTGCAGTCGGCCAAGGTATTAACCAGTGTTTTTTTTATAACGTTACTATTTGCTTCATTTAAAGTTATTTCCAACATACAGGGTAAAAAACTTCGTTGCGATAGTGCTTATCATTACCGCATTCCATTGCGTCGGCTTCTGTATTTTTGAGGTTATTTTTGGCTGCGCCTAGAACTGCTTGAAAACTGTTTGTTATATGTTACTGAGTAAACAAACTCAATGTGTTCATGATTACTTTTAGGATCACTATAATGACCTTTCATATAGATAAATTATACAGTTTTGCTTTAAAAATAAATCCGAGACACAGATAATATTATTTATGAGCGAGTGAAGAACAATTTGCAGAATATATGACTACTGATATATGCATCATGTGATTTTATGAAACAATTGTCGTTTTCAGATAAGTCGCCGCATTGGAGATGCAAACAATCAAGTGTGTAGTTGTAGGAGACGGTGCGGTAGGTAAAACGTGCCTGCTGATCTCCTACACTACCAATAAATTTCCCTCCGAATATGTACCTACTGTATTCGACAATTATGCAGTAACTGTCATGATCGGAGGAGATCCCTATACCCTAGGGTTATTTGACACAGCTGGTAAGCAGTCAATGAAAATTAAATGATGTTGGTGTATTTCTATAATTCAAAATATTCAGTATTCATAAATGAATTAAATTTCAGGTCAGGAAGATTATGATCGGCTGCGTCCTTTAAGCTATCCACAAACAGATGTTTTTCTAGTCTGTTTTTCAGTTGTATCGCCTTCATCATTTGAAAATGTGAAAGAAAAAGTTAGTTGACAGGGATTTTTGAAATTTTAATATAATTTATGACTTAATCAAATGAAAATAATGTTTTAGTGGGTACCAGAAATAACACATCACTGTCAAAGGACTCCATTCTTGCTAGTAGGAACTCAAGTTGACTTGAGAGATGATGTTGCCACTATAGAAAAACTAGCAAAGAACAAGCAAAAGCCTATATCGGTGGAGCAGGGAGAAAAACTTGCAAAGGAACTCAAGGCTGTAAAATATGTTGAATGTAGTGCTTTGACTCAGGTAATTTGTGAAATGAATCATGAAAATTGTAAATTATGGAAAGTTTTACATGCATGAAATGAAATTTTTTCATGTTTTACAGAAAGGGTTGAAAAATGTTTTTGATGAAGCAATCTTAGCTGCACTGGAGCCACCAGAGCCTCCAAAGGGTAGAAAGTGTTTCCTTCTGTAAAAAGCACTAGTCGATTTTTCAGCCAGTCATGCGTGAATAGGTAAACGTCGTTTTAAGAGCTGCAGCATTAAAATCTAAAATAGTATCAGTACTAACCATGACATATATTTTGCAGGAACGCACTTGAAGCCGCTGTGTTCGGCGCCACAACAGCGAATGTCTTTCGCGCGGCTAATTAATCATGATTACGACATCGGCGACAGACACATTCCGTAATTTTGAAAAAGTATAGTAGAGATTTTTGAGACTAATTAAGCTCATAGTTCGATCGATCGCTCGGTCATCGATTTCCATCGAATTTCCATATAAACTTCAGGTTCACAAATATATACTTATTCGTAAACATAAGCGGTGATTCGCATGTTTTGACAAAGTCTACCTAATATACACCAAGAATCATAATTAAATTTCTGGGACCGTATATAAATATATATAGAGAGCTCTTTCTTGCATTTGGCGAAGGAATTTACAAAATAAAAACAATTCGCCAGCACAATGGACTGATTTAATAAGGTGATAATAGAATCGTTGCTCGCGAATTGCAGTAACGAGTAATTAGTACTGCGCGATGTCTGCTAGAAGAACGGTAAAGATCATAGTGTCGTCAGCGTTTCGGTAACTTTTAGCTCTAGCCATTACTGAGATTTTATTTATGAAAAATCTGTAGACAGTATTCAATCTTGTATTTGAAATAGTTATCGAGAAAATTGCAATTTTAAGAATGGGGAAGATGATTATTGTATTTGTTGATATATACACCTATATCAATGCAAAATCGACTTTTTTTAACTTATATACTTGAAAGAAATTAGAATTTATTTGTATGGCCCGTATACGGCACTGTTATGTATCGAATATTCTTAAATAAACATTAAATTACATTTGTACGCTATCTGTAATGAAAATTTCTTCAGCAAAACGTACCATATACCTAATTTTTCTCACTCATAAAAACCCACTTATTATCCGTCTATGATGTATGTCCTGGGAGGTCTACAAACGCCGTAGACAGCTGGGTCATGTGAATACAAAAGGAAGACGCACGGGTCAACATCGTACTTATCGTTTTCGAATCGATCATTCATACCTTCTGGCTCTTTTTTTGGACCCATCATCGGCGAAAGTGGTAGTCTGGCGGGTAGAGTCTTCCTAGAAATGAAGGCTCGTCGCGCGGTGGGAAAGTTCTTGGCACCTCTCGGCCCTGAGCATTGATTTCACCAGCTCAAACGATTACCTATATATTTCCCGGGTCTACATTGGCGGAGAACCGTCTGTGCAGCGGATATTGTACTTGTCGACATTCAGACTAAGTATTATTCGTCGCCACCAGCCACTCCTGTAATTATTATTATTTTATATATTCTTTTTACTGCTCTAATAAAAAGACATGGTAAATGATTCTACTAGCTTTGCCCTCGATCTCTACGAATGTATGAATTCCTTACATCAAAAAGTAAAAATCAAGAAACTATAAAAACAAGATCGCATCCGTGGTAAAAATTGAGTAATTCTGGGCAAAATTTCTGGTCAACATGTTTTATATTAACGTTTATCAGAATTCTGATAAACCTTATTTTAAAAAATTTTAACCAAAAATTCTGCCCAGAATATACTCAATTTTTACCAGAGATACGGATTACGCAGTGCGTCTGATTCTGTGATATATGTCGCTATATTCGTTGAGTCTGTGTACGACAGTTTATATAGGCATATTATATGCTAACACTTAGTGAACAAAATCGGAACCTCCGGATTCGGAACCCATTTTATCCGTCATCCCGCACATATTTGATAATGTCGTAAAGTGACCTCGAACGTGACAACGTGTGTTTATTTCGAATGGCGCAGATGGCGCCACACGCCACTATCGCACGAACAACGAATAGTCGGAAGTCGGAAAAAACACCAATTAGGTTTAGGTAATAGCTGTAGGTATACAGTTAATCCTCAAAATTTTCCTCGTCTCCTAATCATTCTTACCCCTTCTAATAGTCTCCTACTGGTGTACTGATTCGCAGTCTAAAATTTTGTTTGCAGCTTGTATATGTATGTATGTTATACATAACACACACATTAGACTTCGTGATCAGCCGTGAGCCCTAAGCTGTCCATACACGTCCAATCACGTTACGCTGCTGCATGAGTACGTTATACGAACTCGAAGTACATACGTTAGACAAACGTTGACGCCGTTACGCAGCGCAGGTATAAGTATATGTATATATCAGTGCTATAGTGAATCATGAATCGTATTACAACCGCGTGAACCGCGGTAAAGCTAGAGGAGAAGTAGAATCATCATCAGACACGGCTAATCGCGGGACAGTCATATTAGGAAGTTGCTTGCTGCCGATAATCCCTTGAGTCCGACATGACAAAAGTTACAGTTTCATATGAGGCATACTTATGCAGTTGATCAAAGAAGGATCGTTTGAACGTTTGAAGAGAAGCATGTGAGACATGTGAGTGCGGTTTGTATAAACATACGTTAGCTATTAGGTTATGCGATACTGAACGTAACGTCCTCGTTTGCTGTTCGCTGGCTGATGAATTGCTGTAGGTATGTGGGATGTGAGGGAACTTTTTTGGAATCCTAATAATACGTTTAATGAACTTCAGGAAGATTTTTCTTCCAACAAAGGGTTTTGGCATTTGCAGTTCAGTAAATTTGTGTGCATGTGAGCAAAAAGATCACTGTCGGCGCGTGATCGGGGAGAAAATAAAATGGCGGATGACAAAGTGAAAAAAAGTAAAGTGATTTTTTATCATTTTCTCGCTATGTGAATTTGCATCTGTAGAGATGAATAAATGAAAATGCAATCTGCAGAATAAATTGTGGCATCTCTGCTTCAATCGGACTGTGCGGCGATTGCGTATAGTGCATACAATAATGATATTATACCTAGTACATACAGCATAACTCTGACTCGAGCAATTTCCTGTTGCAGCAGGACACGGTTTCGCGTTGCCTGACCTGCGACGTCAAGAAGAGAGACAGAGAAAGATGGACTATGAGCATGGCTTTACCAATGTGGACGAGAGCTGGAAGAGGATAAAGGTAATAAGCTTGCACCTTCATAAAGTTTTCTCTTTGGGATGTCTATGTGCATTGTTTATTTACTGCAGCAAAAGAGAGCATTCTTGAAATGTATTTATTAACAAACTTAAATAACTGTGTATGTTTTTATAATAAGTAATTAAATTGCTGCTGATGCACAGGCACAGCCCTTATTCTCTATCTCCGATAGCTATACATGTATTATATATACATCGACTCTCGACAGTCTCGACCGACGGGTCACCGACTCATCAGCCCGATTCGAGCACGATTCCGTCTAATTGAAGTAACCACAAGGTTCTCGTCGTCCACTGCCGCGGCTTCCACGGGGCTGCAGGCTGCGCAGTGCACAAGTGAACAGCCCCTATTTTTTCCCGAGGCGGCGGTCCGGCGCAGCAATCCCATCAAATGATCGAAATGACTGCCTCCTGGTTTATCTCGGCACACGTGCCGCGGCGACGTTGAAAAAAGGAGAGAGCAGTGCTCGGGTAGGTAGGTAAGTAAGTTCGGGAGAGAAACACCGTAAGTCGCAGATATACGCGCACCGGTGCCGCATCATTATATTGCTTCGCTCTTGGAGTCTGAATCGATCTCTCTTGCTGCTGCCTTCCTGTCCGTCTCCCTGTCTCTTTTTCTCTTTTGCCGGCACCGCTCTCCGCAGTGTCTCTCTCTCCCTCTCACTCGATCTGCGGTTTAATTGCAAAGCGACCCTCGCTACATAGCGTCGGACACGTACTATACCGGGCGAATGGCTGATGTGTGGGTACGCATCCGTGTGTGTGTGTGTAATAGAGCCAATAGCCAGTCGCTTTGGCCCGGGCGAATAAATAAATCGAGCAAGTGCCGCACGCTGCTCCTCGTAAATCGTCGAGACTCACGTATACAACACAACACGTGCAGTCGCGCTGGCGTTGGCTTATTCCGAAGCGTTGGTGGGTATATACAACGAACGGTCGGGCGTTTCGCTAGAACACGTTCAAATATTAACTTGCAAACTTTTTCTCTGCGTTCGTCCTGTACGGATGGGTTTTGCACGATAAATTTCGACTGGGTTTCTGATTGGAAAATGCATGTTCAAAAAATTATTATATTGCCGGAGGTTTACGGGATGTATAGCCATTCTATTAGACGTTAGACAAACGTGAATGTTTCTGTTGCAGATGATGACGCTGCAGTTGAAAAAGCCGAGAACTAAATCATCGCCAAGACGCATCCCAATGAATGATGGTCAGGGAGATGAGCTTTGCTCTCGAACATCTAATCTTGCGCATGTATCGATGACGCTTGTTATTTCAATTATCTGATGTGGGACTTCTCGTTCCTGTTATTGGGATACAGGTATGGCAACGCTTTATTATATACTAGAAATGTCATATGCACACATGTAGTTATATGACAATAGGCCGCTGTTACTTGCAAGCTCTAACATTAACAGTCTTTCCAAAATCTTTAGAACCCAATCGGTATATAGAACGGAGGCCCCATAAAATTCCAAATTGCAAAACCGGGCCGAGCTCAAGGAATATCCTGCTAAATTTATTAATGCCACTCTCTGTCTCTAATGTATACAGTGCGCGAGGCAATTCAAAATGCCAAGATAAAAAGCGCACACAATCCATTTCCGCGCGTCATTTCCATTTTTACTGACAAAGCACTTCTCGAAAAAAACCTACTGCAAATTCACTAATAATTCTGCCTTGCTCTTCTAAACTTTCTCATCTTTCACACGCATACTTCTGGACTAAAAATCCAGTGCGCAACTCCTCGCGCTCGCGCTTGCGATTCCTATCTACCGAAGGCACCCCCGGCGTCTCGCGCCATTACTCAGCCTGTCTCTTCTCTTCTGTCTTTCTTTGGTTTCTTCTCTCTCTCTCTCTCTCTCTCAAACACACATACACACACTCTCTGCCCATATAGCTGCAGATATTACTTCTTGTATGCTCGCGACGATACGCGGCTCCTACCGCTGCAGGGAGGGAGCGTAAAAATGACTTGTGTCAACGTATGGCCGATGGAGAGCGGACCCCCCGCGCGTCGTTGCTCCGCGGCGGCTGCGGGTGGGCCTGACCGCAGGTACGGCGCTCTTGTGTTGTCTTCTTTGTTTTGTTTTTATTTCATTTGAAGCCGGATGACGAAGAATACGGGCTCATGTGGAAAAGCGCGGATACTTTGGGAAATGTGTCCACACCGATTGGGTGCGATATCACACTCGAGCAGCTGCGCAAGTACTTATTAAGTTATTGCGATTTTTATCTTATTTGACAAAGATGACATTTTGAAGATTACTGCACGTGGGTTTATATTATACCTATGCTTTTAAAAAGATAAAGAGCAAGGTAAAGTAGTGTCGTGAAAGAAATATATTTTTAATTGTTTGTCATAGAAGTATGACTCGACACTTTCTGAAAGATCAATCTCGCCCATCAGCGTATATGTTGTGTACCTATATATGATGTATATATTTGGGAAACGTAAGGCCTAATTCTTCCAACATTCCTCGAGGTCGATGCGCTTCGCCGATAGCAGGATTTTCATATAATATCCGAGAGCTAATACTGTTAGTACCAAATCAAAGAATCTCATATTCGTCATGAATTCTCATATACCTTCAGTAGCTGCAGCGCTCACTTGACGCGACAAGCACTCGACATCTTTCTTCTCCCCCGCAATCTGGAATGTCTCACAGAGACTCGGTCTGCTCTTCTTTTTTTATCCGATGCGCGCGCGCATGCGCACAGTCATGCTGTCGGGGTGTGGACCGACCGCGACCCTCGTCCTACGCCGGATTAAGAATGGAGCGGTAGCTTCTTTCTTTCTCCGTCTGCCCACTTGCCGCATAGTAGGTATATACATATAGTAGCATTCTTCCCTTATCTGCCTTTCTCGGCTGCGTGCTGCCGTGCACCCTACTGTCACTGTCAATGGCCGCCGATGGTCGATCGCGCGAGATATGGTATATGATGCGATTATAGGGAGACGTCGATGATGTTGCTCAAGTGCAGAAGAAATTGCTGCGCTGCCTAACATGCCTACCCTCGCGCAGGAGCCTTTTCTCTTGCAGTTAATAAAGTCACAAATTTAAATGTTACAATATTAGGAAGTTAAAGTTTTTATGAACTATTTAGGTACATCCTGGCCGAGAATGTCGCAGCTCTGATATGATGTGGATCCATTTCCGAGTTAGCCGCATGCAGTATACACATATGCCTACATATACTCGAAAGTCAAGAAAAACTTTCATCCAACATCGCAGCAGTCTCATCCCTCTGTAGTACGTCACTGCTACTGTTATATCTGCTAGCTATATTTCGTGCGCCAGACTAGAAGAGGCTCGTGTCAAGAGAGTGAAAAGCAGGAGCTGGAACAGCTTACAGCCGAAAGAAAGAAGGTAAGAGGCCAAGGTATATCCAGTGCCGAGCGATAAGACAGCGCTGCGAGTGGCACGTGCGCGTTAGTGCCTATTAAGATACCGCGCCCCGGTTCTTTGATCGCATCCAACCTTTTCCCTCCCACTCGCTTTCAGTTTTTCGCCTCTCCCCTCTCTGCAGTATGTGCAGCGCCGTCAGTATAATATAGAAGCTGATTTAATTCTTTTCGCTTCTTCGCCGGCGAGCGTGCGGAGAGGACGTGGGTTTTCTCCCGTGGGAACGTTTTCCACGTATTTATATACGCATCGCTACGTGTGCGGAGGCTGAGAGCAGGAGAGAGGCCAGGTTATCTGGGAGTCCGGCGCTCTCGGCGAATTGGAGTCGCGGCGATTTACGAGAATCGTGCCGACGCCGGTTAACTTTTGCCCGCCCGGGCCCCGGGTCTCTTTTAATAAATTTATCGGAGGACAGCTGCGAGCGAACGCGAGCTTCGAATTACCCAGCACTGTCGTTTTGATTTCTCCTTTTGATCTTTTTTGTAAAAAATAGACTTCTGTTAAAGAGATATGTTAATTATAATGGATTTATTTATTCGTTATCGTAAGTAGTACAGGGTATTTTATCAAGACGCAGAAAATTAAGGGGCCGAGATCGATCCGTTGAACTTAACCGACTGCGACGATTGAATAGGTAAGAGCTGAGCCATCATTGCAATAAGATGGTCCCGCAGAAATTGCTAAGCTTGGCCACCTGTGATGACTTATCAATGGCTTTTGATAGTCAAACATTTTAGGAAGGCAGCTGATGACCGATATCGGTCTGTAGTTTAGAGTTGGATTGAATGTTATAGGCGTGGAAACATTGGGAAAACAAATATTGCAATCCAAGAGTAGACGTAACAATTTGTTTCCCAACGCTGGACAACAGCTATCCGAAGCGTCATCTGTTGTAGCACACTTATTGATACGCGAGCTAGCAAGAGAGAGAAAGAGACAAAGGACCAGGAGCTGCCAGCCAAGTCATCCGAAAAGGCGCTCACGCGCGCTCGTACACACGAGGACGCAGGTATACCTAGCGGCATCGTCGTGGGTGGCAACAATAGCTCTTGCGGCTGACCAGATACTGGTGGCCGGCCCCATTGTTGTAGCCCTACTAGAGATAGAGAGCGAGGATGATCGATCACGCAGTTCCGATGCAGGCTGCTCGCGCTCGCACCAACTCCCGCCAACATTATCGGCTAACGATGATCCGACAGCGGCGATGTGCCTATTGCTTCTCCTCTCGGGCTGCTGCTCTTCGAGTACCTAACCGAGATCGAGATCACAATCGAACGTAACCTGGATTCCTCCCGAGCGAGTCTCGCCTTACGCTCGTGTTGCTCTCGTCTACACACATATACCTATACAGAGGTTCGACTCTTTATTGCCATGTGTATACACTGTATTGTTAGAGGTGGTGCACTTTATTGTAGTGCATGGGCATACGCGTCACGCTTATTGTCCAATTAGGCCGAGCCCTTGTGCTCTCTCTCTATATCTCTCTCATGTGCTAGAATGGATTGAGGAGTTTAAGGGAACGGGTATTGATGGTGCGCGCGCGCGGTTGTAAGCGCGAGATTTGATGAATCGTATTGACAATGACGAGGTTTGTCGTCTGCTGGCTATATGGGCGAGGCGAGGCGAGGAAGAGCGAGGGATTCGATGAGTTATGGTGTGTATTGGGTTATAAGTCTCATTCGAGATACTGTCACGGGATTAAGGATCAAATATTACCAAGACGATTTAGATAAGTCACTTGATTTTACCTTTGCAGCGAACCTGAACAATGCTAGTTATTATGAATTATGACTTGTTTTAT
Source organism: Cecidostiba fungosa (assembly GCA_900474305.1). Taxonomy (NCBI): domain Eukaryota; kingdom Metazoa; phylum Arthropoda; class Insecta; order Hymenoptera; family Pteromalidae; genus Cecidostiba; species Cecidostiba fungosa. The sequence continues at coordinate 126,418 of UCOJ01000006.1, forward strand.
CTGAAACTTACTCTCGTGCTATTTATTTTTGTTTCATTTGTATATTATACTGTATCGCGTGAATCGTGGCGCTAATCTTTACACTCAGGCTGGATCCAAATCTCCAAAATGTATAGCTCTCTCTCTTGTGTGTATAAACAGACTCTTAAAAAGAAGAAAAATGTGAAAAAGAAGGCCACGCAAAGCCGCAGGAGCGATATTGCCGCTAGCGGATCCAGCATCGCTGTAAAAAATATGTAGCTTATACAGAGATGTTGAGTAAGGGGCGCGGACGAATTGCTTCCCGAAACAAAGAAATAGGCAGAAAAAGTTTTTAAATATTACGCTTGTGTGCATGTGTGTCTCCAATTTTTGTAACGTCACAAAATCTTCCACAGAGGCGCCCGCGTCGTTATACATACGCAAAGTAATAGCAAATTTCCACGCAAAACATGCATCGAACTCCTCGCTTCATCACTAAAAACAGCAATTACCCGCAAGCTCTCGTATCAGACTGATCGCATGCATGCACATTGTATCAAATCGTCACGAGTCATCCTCCTAATAACAAGAATTTCCAATCCACTCACGCTCGTGCGGGACTCCCAAAATTAGCCTCGATACTTAGGCTACACGCGATCGATTCGTCGCCGCGCATCATCTGCTGTCTGCTCGCGACGTTCCGGCTCGTTTGCTGCTGCTCTCAATAATATGATGCCTGAAAAAGCGAAAACGCCACCGAAAAAAACAAGGAAAGAAAGCCATCACCTAATCGCGGTCACGCATAAACCAGTCGAAATATAAGCGAGTAGTATATACGCACGCACACCTACATACACACGCCGCGTGCATGCGCCACTCATTTTAATACAAATTGTTTCGGCTGCAGCGGGATTGCCACATGTCGCATACGCGCGCGCTCTTGTCATTATAACCGCAGTAGCTGAGCAGCGCGCGGCAGTAGTAGTCGTAGTACAGCTGTATAGCGGCGGCGAATGGGACAAAAACCGCGCGCTCTCTCTCTCACACACGGAATGGCCTCTCGTAAATTTCGATTCGATTTCGCGCGCACCCGCATAAATACGCGAATTCGATGCCCGTCGCGTCGTTTCCGTTTTTAATTAATCCACGAGCGTAACACGTTGCCAGATATTTAATGCTTGTGTGCAAAGGATTTAATATTTAACATATGAAAAGTCCATTGCGACACACGATATTATTTACGCGCTGCATCGATGCTATCGCCGCTGGCCAGACGATAATGACGAAACGAGGGCTTTATTGCACCGCTCTTTCGACAATGAATTATGGAGTTTGATGCGAAAAATGTTTCAAATTCGCAGTTTTTATGCTTTTTACTTGCTTTAATTGCTGAGGTTTGAAAAAATAATAGTAATAAAAAAGTGCACTCTTGTCGCACATTTGTTTGCAGTCAAGCGTGAAATTATAAATTTTCCTAATATCTTGATTGACTTTTACAGTGTGTGTGTGTGTGTGGGTGTGTGCTGCTGGCGATATATGTCTCGAGCGCGCAGGCATTTTCCCAATTTAACATCGCTCGCACATTAAACGTTGATGAATATGTATTGCATTTTAGCGCCGTAATTATTCAGATGATATGCGCATTTAATGTGGAAAGCTATAAATCCAGTGCGGGCGATCAACATTTCAGTGCATTGAAATATTAATCCGATATCCGCGGGCTCTCGTGAAATGTGCATGAGCGCGTTCTCTCTGCCTGATGCTCTCGAGAACTGCGTATAGCCGGGAATAATCAGTATCATCGTAACTTTCGTATTGCGCCGTTATCTAATCAACAAAAACGAACAATACGAAAAAAGCTCTCTCGGTGACTATAACGAAAAAAGCGTCGTACCTCCGTGAATAATTCAAAGCTTATGCTCGCGCAATGCGCTTTATCCACATAAAAAGTATATGCTATATAGCAGCAGCGGCAGCACTATACTCGGCATACGAGCATTTTCCATTATTATCATACTTACCTTACTGCCGCCGTGTATACTTTCTCTATACGTATGTATACACACATCCCCGCAGCGCTGTACTTGAGTAATTTATAACAGAAAATTTCTGTGTACCATCGTACGGCTGAAGCTCGCGCATCTTCGCATGTACGAGTATATAGCGAAGGGGAGGCGCGGAGCCGGGGGCGTTTTCGCGCGTAGCCTTTTTACGCGCTCGTAAACGCGCGTACGGCGGCGCTCACGTCGACATCCGACGGCGACGAGGCCGCGAGCATAAAGCCGCTATGCCTCCGATAAGCCGGCCACCCCTCCTCGATATCGTGCCCGCCTTCTCGGTGATGCTCCGCGCTCTCGTCACTGCTGCGCTGGATGCGCTGGGGGGAGAGCCTCTCGCCTCTCATCAGGCTGATAAAGCCCCAAGAGCAGCGGAGGATAAGCCGAGTCGGCCTGCACTCATACTGATTGCAGCCGCGATCTACTTGCGCGCCACTCATCTCTGTGTGTATATTATGCGTCTACTAGCGCTTTGGCTCTTTGTCCTCTGCTGCTGCAAGTGTTGGCTATATGCGTTTCATGCTTTTGAAGCTGTACCGTTTTGTTCTAGTGTTTATGTAAATTGCAAATATTCCAAAGCAATGTAATAACGAGGACTGTAAAAGCTTTTTTGTTTTTCTCCCATTCTCGTCGGTCTCCGAGCTGCAGGAGCCACCCTATATATACACCTATTATATAAGTGCGCATATACTTTTCACGAAACAGTCTTTCGCGTTCCCGCTTTTACTACTGAGCTTCTATACCATTTTCCATCCAACGCTATCTCTCTTTGCATCGTCGGCTCGGCGAGCTCCCTCGATGTATATATGCGTATATATACGCTCTGCTATATAAACTCTTCCGCTCTCGCTCCTCGCGCTGCATTATCGGGGCTCTTCCTTTTTCATCTCCTCCGACAGGAAGGAGCTGCCGCCGCTATTCTACCCCCGCATTTACACATGCGAAATCTTCTCTTTGTTTCGTATATAGGCTAGCGTCATTACTCAGTCGCTTTGCACCGAATATAAGCTTTCCCCTTTTTAGTAAGTATCCAATAACCCTCGGCAAATCGTTCATCCATATATACAGATTAGCTGATTGCAATGCGATGACCCATCAGCGTCGCACGACTGTCGCGGTCGATATAGTAGCTGACCTCATCCGGCAATGTGGCTTTATCAACATTAGCAGCAGCGTTTATTTCCGTACTCGGGGCGGAGAGAGGCAGAAAAAAGTTAATCGATGTAAATTTTCGTGCTTTTTCGGTGATTATTCCCTAAGCTTGTTAGCGCAGAGTCGATTGCGACCATTACAGCGCGGATACTTTATTGAAAGCGGAGTTCTGTGGACTCGCTGGCTTTAACGTTAACGACTCGGGGACATGCCTGACTAATAGGGGGGGAAACTTTCCGTGATCGGGCTTCTTGGATCTGACTTACTTTCGTATTAAATGTAATTTGAGCGAGCATTAAACTGCATGTTTTATTTCGATGGTGCCGACTCTGACTCTCTTTGCTACATAATATTTATGTTATTCTCGTGTCATTATTGTAATGAAAGTCTGCATTGCTTTCAATGTTTCAATATAGTAATCTGTACACCTCCTCACAACTCTCGCTGCAATGTAGAGGAAAGTCAGGATTATTCCAGTCGTCACTAGACGCGATCTTACAATCTATAAATTATAGGTATATGCGTTTAGCATTCGAGGCGGTTTATATACAATAATTAAGGTATCATAACGAAGGGAGAAGTATCGCGTGACTGATACCCGAGCGATATAATTTTTCAGCGAAAATGGTCGATTTAATAAAACACGCGGGAATACTTTCAATTAGCCTCTGATTTATGACTCCTATACCACGAATGCGTCGCCGATGCGGAAAACTCGCGTTGCACAGTTTATCGCGATCGCAATTGTTACAAACGGCTTCTTTTTTCCTCTCGTTTCAACTATTCCGCTCTCATTATTGTAACAACTCGTTGACAAAATAATCTCGATACGATCGCGCGCGTACAAAAAGAAAAGTAAGGAAGCCGCTGCCATATCGATGCGATCTGCACCCCCGTAGCGGAAAAGAAGAAAATCCCTCGCAGACTCGAGGAAACGTCAGGGCGGCGGCGCGTGGGAGTAGCAGTAGATAAAGTTTCAAATCTAAAATATCGAAAACAGTTTTCGTACATATCGCGCGCCATAACTTACTTGCCGCCGCCGCCGCCGTATTGCCCGAAAGCGCCGGACAACAAGTCCGCCGGCCCTATCTACCGCCATAACTTTGCGATTCCGCCTTTATTCCCTACATGCGTATATGTATATATACCTACATACAGCTGCCGAATCGATCGACTCTCTTATTTCTTCCTCTCCCGTCTCCGTCGCGCTTGTGTTTTATTTTTTGTTTTTTCTCCGACCGGAGTTTTCCCTATTTAGGTCTCCCGCGCGCTCAGCACTTGTATATGTTGTATATAACAGAGGGGAGAAACAGCTCGCGCGCATTCTTTCACCCTTTGTGCGGGATATTCGGCGCGCGCGGGCTTTGTGCCTAGCCGGGTCGTAAGTCGTAAGTTATTTTAAGTGCAAACGCCGAAACGCGCCGCTCGAATGCTCGTGTGTGACTCAACGTTTTTCGGTCGGCGTATATACCTCCTATACACATATACCGGGCGCGTTATTCTGGTGGAAATTAATAATCGATATGCGTCCTCGTCGTAAAAGTATCGGCGGGGGAAGACGTTGGCGCAGTGAGCTGACTTTAAGCTTTTATTGCGGATGCTAATACGCGCTCTATACATCAGTGCATGTGTATTTTATTAGCTGACCAGAAGTTACGGATGCGATATCAATTTGTTTTTATAGCGCAATCTCATAATAATTAAGTACCTAACATATACAAGTTGCTTACATTATATAATTACAGGGTATGCATACCGGCGCAGAGTTCGAGCAATCCTGATGGACTAATAATGCACATAATGAGCGTGCATTAGCACATTCCTGATGAAATGACGCGACAATAATATAACCGTACTCCCGTAATTACGTCGCATTTTGAGAGTTGTTCTCGATTGTTTCTCATCGTTCATCCTGCAATCATGAATGAGGACTTTAATGGCTGCCGATCACGATCGCGATCGCGACTGCCCAAGAGAGCAGTTCTGCTGTTTAATTAACAAATTGTGTGTACTGTAAGAATTACAAGTATAGAGCAGACCTCTCGTGAGTGGGTGTCGCTCGATACGTTTACGTTCACTGTTATACGTATAAATATATATATACGAGAGTCACGTACAGGCGCATGCACATCGCGCGGTAAAAAGGACGATATGAAAACGGAGGCGAGAATAGTAGGAGCATATATAAAGCTAGGGGAGAGGACGACTCCGTCGCCGGTCGCAGTCATTCGGCAAAGTGGCCGATACGTATGCCTGGTTCTCTCCCTCTCGTCTAATCGCGCGCCGGTAAAACGAGCGGGGCAGGCAATTTTCGTTATGTCGCTCGGTTGCAGGCTTGATCGAGAAAAATAGAGGATCAGCGATGTACGTGCGTTTCGGTGTTTAGCTGTATATATGTAGTATATACCTGCGCTCGAGCAGAGAGAAAGAGTGTGTATGTGTATGCGTTATGCATGTATCGAGGCGTGTATTCAGACGGCGATCTACTGTTTGTTTTAGCCCCAGGACTGCGCTTTCTTTCTGCTTTTTATTTGGCCGGAGACTTGGTGCGCGGCCATAAATTTCGTCGTCGGTCGTCGTGCTTTGTGCGATCGTGTAATAAAAGAGTTGTGATATGGCCGAGCGCTTCCGAAGCCTTTTTTCGCGCGCGCGCGCGAGTATTATATGCGTTATGTATATACTGCAGAAGCTGCTTTCCGAGAATTTATTATATGTATTTATTTTTCGCGGATCACCCTGCGAGGACACACACTCTTTTTGCACGCGCTGTTTTTCTATATACCTGAATATGTTGAGAATTATTATTTGATCGCGCTGGTATGTCTCAGTAATAACGGGAAACACATGCATTTATATATTTATAATAAGCTGTATAATACTCATACATTTTCGAAGCTTCGAAACTCGAGTGTCATCTGTCAATCAGCTTAGTCAATCCTTCAAACGACAACAATAACGACAAACGCGTCTTCGTATTAGAGCGAGAGCAAAAGGTGTGCGTGTGCTATGTGCCGCCGTCGAGGAATATTAAAATTAGCTCGCCGCGAGCGCGATAAATGATCGTATTAAACGACTCGGCGCAGAGCATTCGTCTTCCGTAAGTGCCGATTATCTCGAGGAGCTCATATCTCTCTCGCGCAGCGCCGCGTCTCGCGTCCGGGAAAAAAACTTGGTTGACTGTTTTTTTTTCTGCTGCTGCTCCTGCTGCTGCTGCTGCTGCTGCTGCTGCTGCTGCTCAGTGTAGGGGGTTTGGTTATCTTGCTGGTATCTGGCAGTGCGGAACAAGCGTCGGCTATTAATATGTTCCAGATCGTTTTTCATAATTTCGAGCAACTCGCGCTGCTGTCGTTGTCGCTGTGTGATGGAAGTAGCTTCTTAGGAATTCTCTGGCTAATTTATCCTCGGCATATTTTCGAATAGTTTTTAGAATACAAGCGTATGATAAATCTCTAACGCCTCGTAGCTATAAATTCGATTACGCCCCTTTTTCACAAGAGATAATCTACCGAGGAAGAAAGGAGCTCCCGATGCGCATCAGAGAAAAAGTGGAAAAAGCGTCGAGGCGATCGCGAAAGACACTAAAATTTCGAGGTCGATAAATTCATACTTGCTGGGGCAAGGCGGACTCGGAAATAATAAAACGAACGTCAGAAAAGTCATCGCAGCCGAGATGGAGAAAGGGGCGATAAAAAAGGGGTAAAAAGCAGCAGCACTCCCTCTCTCGTCCCTCCTCCCCCTGGTAGCAGCGCGCATCTCGACACGGTGAAGCGAGAAGGAGCGAGAAAGACAGAGTCGAAACGTAAGGGAGTTAAAACGCGATCCAATTTCTCAGGCCATTGAGTGCGGCCGACTGCCATCTGTCTAACGTGCCGAGCACGGCGCTCGCTCGACTTTTTATAGGCGAAGCGTGAAATGCGCAAACAGAAGGTCTCCCGCTCGCTCGCTCCTTTACATTTTAATCAAATCATTTCTCTATTAAGTACGCGCATCAGCACGAGCGGAGGCGCTATTAGTCTCGTTCGTGCGGCTGTTACTACTGACTGCAGCGCCGCGGTAGCGCGGGCGTCTCGGCTCTCTCGGGGGAGGAAGGAACTAGATCGAAGGGGTTTAATCTCGTCGAGTCCTCTCGCGTTTCTTTCTTTTTTTCCGATACGATTCTCGTCTCAAGGTGCGACCGAGCATTATTATAAATGACATTACCTCTTCTTGCAGTATACGTGCACGATCGAGTACTAAAATGATTTCAGGATGGGCCGTACTAAACAGCCTCACGACCCGAACGCTCAACAGGAAGCTCTCGCTAATAAAGTTACGAACGCGCATAAAAGTGAGCCGGGATCCTGCGACATAACCAAGTGATCGAGCGAAAGCTGCTACACCGTATATAGCATACTCGCCGCACGTCGGGGCGCTTTCGACGCGAGCTTGCGCGCGTCGCAGACTCTTCCATATACTAGCTACACGGGAAAGTATACATGTATATACGTTATAAAGAGAAAGAGGGAGAGAGACTGGGGGAACCCGGAGGATGAAGTCTGCCGCGAAGAGAGGGTGGCTGCGAGGGCGGGTCGGCTGGTCGATAAAGTAGCGATCGCGAGGGGGTGGCAGGGAGAGAGAGAGAGGGGCGAGGCAGCGCGGGACTCAATTACACGCTCCGCCGCTCGATTGCTATACTCTCGGCAGTCTCTCTCCCCCGTTTTCCATGTCTCTCTCTCTCGCTCGCTCTCGGCTTGTGATATTGTCTCTCTATCCGCGTCCGCGCGCGCGTACAGCATCAGTAGTTCAGAGATGAAACGGTCTCTCTTTATCTCTCCACTCGATTTCGCGCGCCGCGCACCAAGAGACGAAAGCTTTGTCTCGCTCGCTTGCGGGCTTTCTCTCTCTCTCTACTCTGGCTGCTGCTTTCTCCTCTCGTTCTACGTGGTTTCTCTTGGGGATGGGTCGCGCCCGCGTCTGTTCCGGCATTTTCTAGCCCGGCTCGAGAATAGTATAGCTCTCGACACGTATATAGAGTGCGTATAAAACGTATGGAATTCTACTTGCTGCTGTAGCGTTGTTTTACTTTTTAGAGACCCGCTCTGTTTTGAGTTTGTCGGGAATGGGGATCGTAATCAACCTGCGTCAGAGTCGGCAATTTATTGTCGAATCAAAGAGACTCTTGTTTTATAAATTATTCGACTATGCATCGAAGACAAAAAGCGCCTTAAATATATATTCGTATGCTGCATCTTTAAACGTTTGATTCCCATTATCCTGTTTACTCACATCTCTCCGTAACGCATGAGTCAGGCCTCGTGCGACGATCTTTTCCGTCGCATTGTTCAACAAACTCTAAGACAAAGAGACGAATTTAAAGGGAAAATCACTATAGATAAAGGCAGCGGAGAAAGAAACATTTGGGGGGATCGACGCGCGCGCGTTCTCGGCCCCACGGGAGTGTGCCGACGCGACACTGATGCTGCCGCCGTCGGCTTAATTTACAGAAGACACTCGTCCTGATGCCTTTATCGAAGAGTAGTTTGAGCTTGTAAATAAAAACTAATTGACGCCTTTAAATAGCCATACATTCCCTGGTAGAAATCCATTTTAACAGTTGCCCATTTATTGAGCAACATTCTTCTGATGCAAGGGCTATAAACAAGCTTATGATGTTAACCGAGACTTGGGCACGGATGAAATGCTTTTTCGAGCATTTCTTAAGCATTTATTGAAACAAAATTACGTAAAACATTACTCATAATCTTTTTAAGCTTGTAGATAATCTGGTTTTATCTAATCAAATTAGCTAGAAACTTTGGCCAATTAATGTGCGACTCGAATTAACTGTGAATTGTATAAACATTTTAAAAACCAGTCGATATTACAAACTGATTACAAAATTCAAGCTCTTTTTCATGTAAAATTTTCTGAATTTCCCATTATAAAAAATAAAAATATATATAGTCTATAGTCAATGCAAACTAGGCTTTTGAATGATTAAACATACATTATATATCGAGGGTTATTGAGTTATAGGAATGTTCGCAGTCACGAGCTTCGTATATGCATTATTTATTATGCAAATTAAACATAGATCCCTCATTTAGTTTACATACGTTCGGAGGCGCGTGCGAAGGAGCTTCGTATAATACTCTCGATTAATAACTGCGGCAGTCTCTGTGTCTGTCTCTCTCTCTCTCTAGCGGCTGCAGGTATTAATTTTCTCTGATATCCCTGCCGAACGGGGAACGAGAAAATTCGTTCGATTATTCAGAGGAGGAGCCGGCGTGCACAGAGTCGCGCTTATATATGCAATTTACCTTTCGGTTAGTCGGCGGGAAAATCAATTATGAGCCGAGCTTTTGAATCCGCGCAAGTTCGAGTGCGGTATATACTTCCGCTCATCGGTTTTAAGATTCGCTTGCTGCCGCCGCCGCTCTATAATTCAGGACGGTTGATTTTCTTTTCGCTTCCTGCGCTTATTCGAGAGGATTCGTGAGGTCTCAATCAGGCTGATTATTAATGCCGGATATTAAAATATTAGCCACATTGGCGAGGATGGGACTCGATTGCAATCGCGATTCATTATAGCGCGGCTCGTTTAAGAGAGCCGTCTGCGTGAAAATTATCGAGGCTTTATAAAGAAAACCAACATTCTCATCTATGCAAGATGATTTAAATTTCTGTAACGCGGCAGATATATTCGGCGATCTCCATCAACTGCCTCTCGTTGTAGCAAGTTGTTTGTACAGGGCCACCTATAACGGCACCCGTAATAACGCGTGGATCTTATCCTCGCTATCGTCTTTCATTTCTCGGGCTGCTCGAAAAATCGAGCGCGCGCATGCGGAGCGATATTTCACATACCGCCGCGAAGCTAATTGAATGCTACCACGGTAGTGCTGCTGCTGGTGCTGCTGCTGCTGCTGTGCCAGATCGGGGCGAAAAAGAAGCAGCAAAAGGAGAGAAGAGGAATCGTCGAATTTTAAGGGACGAAGGGAATTTTTATAATCGAGCTACGGCCGCGGTCGTAAAGTGGGCGAGGAAATGCAATTAATAAAGAAAATATTTATACGAATTAACGCGACGCGTAATAATTATTGCCGGGAAAAATTTATGCCCGCTTCGAGGTGGGTTATCGTTTCGAAATTCGTTAAAATTTATACGAATTTGAAAAGTTGAGACTCTCGGTATACCTAATTTGCAACGAGATTAATTTCGAGGACTGCAAGTTTTTCATTTCTAATTCTCTCGACGATGCAGACTATTATACTGCTTTGGAGCAGAGTATAAAAAAAGGCAAGAATGCCGCGTGGCAAAAGAAAAGAGAATCCGAAAACTGAAATTTCACATATTCCCATGAGCGGAGAAACGAAAAGGAGAAACGAAGGCTCGAGAGCATATAGGGAGGTGAAAAAGAGAGAGGGACAATAATTAACCGGCGGTTAGTTTACCGTGGCGCCCCGCAGTCCCGGCTCGCGAATGCGCATAAAGATCTCGACGCTCTCTCGCGCGCGCGCGAGCTGCACGGGCCTCTATAACACCTTCTTATAATTATCGGGGCGACAAATGAGCCTGCACCAGCGCCGGATTATTTATCTCGGGGATTATAATCCGCGCTTCCGAGATGGCTGCTGCTGGCGACGAGATATTCTCGGAACGCCGGCCGCCGGACTCCGGAGAGAGATTATACACGGCGCCTTGCATATGTGGTCATTAAATTTGCTCTTGCCCAGGCTTGCTTTGTTTTCTTTTCTAGTTTTCTTATCCGCACTTTTAATGAAAAATGCACTGATTACTTAAAAATTAAGATAATTTCCGACATTTCCGACCATGCTGGTTTTCAAGCTTGTAAACGTTTTCTCATAATCGGAGGAGGACGAACAATTTTTACACAGCAACATCTCTCGAGAAAAATAAAGGAATTCCTTCGATCCGAGACCCGCCGAGCGCAGCCACACACGCTCGGTAATAAATTCGTCGAGAGCGCACGTAATCGCACGAGAGCCACCTCTGCGCGAGCTCGGCAATAAAATAATATCCTCGCTCCTCGGCGACGTAATAATTTTACTCCCGGCCCGTCATTCTCCTCTCGCGGCGTATAGTATATACAGGTGGCAGCTTTTCATCGTGCACCCGAGCCAAGAGAGAGAGGGAGATGCGATGCGATCGCATCTCAGCGACGGAAGAAGGCCCGCTGATGCTGCCGTTACGGCGGCAGATATGCTTCTGGACAAGCGCGAATGAGAGGAGAATTTCAATTAACGCATTTGCATCGCGACCCCCCGCCTGCTCATTACGGGCTCCGACCTCCTCCTCCTCCTCCTCCTCCTGATGGATAGGTCGATTACCTTGGCGAAGCAAAGAGAGAGAGGAGAGCTGTATTTATTGGAAACGTTCGCGTATTAATTGCACGTCCGCGCGCGGGCGCCATAATACGGGATTGGGGAGGAAACACGTTTACGAGGAGTCGAATTTTTGCGCTGCTGCGAGCCCCGTGATTGCGTTGGAGATTCTAGGATTTTATATGTATGCGAGCCGTTGCGGGCTTCTTCACTTGATTACCCGCTATATTTTCGTTTATTATTACATTTTAACGGTACAACACAATCGTGATGCACCAGTTGTGAAAAATAAGCGAGAACCTGGTCACACGGTCCGGAAAAACAAAGAGCCTGGCGTTCGACCATTCTCAAAAAACCGCCAACAGTCAAAACAACACGCACGGCATACGGGTCTTCTCACCCGTAGCTCGCTAGCAGCTTAATATACTCTTCTTCCAGGAAGGACTTTGAAAAAATTTTTCACCTTCGCCCACATGCTCTGACAAATCGGTTTCCTGATCGAGTCGTATCTGAAATATAAGGGCTCGGTAGTTTATTCGGACACAATAGCAGCCGCATTGATTGATTCGTAGACAGTGAAGCATTACAAGCCGGGGCATAGGAGCTTATCGCCGATGGAAATCGCGCGAGAAACACGTCCTTTGCCGCGACCGCTCGCTGCGCCGCACCGACTTTTTTTCCCAAACACCTGCGCTTCTTAGCTCTTTTTTTTCCGTTGCCTCTTTTTTACAACTAAAACGCAAGCGCGAGCTGCAGCAGTCGAGGAATTAACTATCGCGCGAGCGAGGCAAGGTCGCACATCATCCACTTTATTACACGGGGGTTAGGCGATATTATTTTTCATCCGACGCTGCATCGGGTGTATATATTTATGTGCTCGACGACGACGAATCGACTTGTGGCGAGAATCGTAAATTCCGCCGTCCTCGGTTTATAAAGTGCGAATGCGGTTTTTCCCGAAAGTCTCGAATTTTAATGAGGACTCTTGCCTTTTTTCGACGGCTTAGCGCGAGTTCGTTATTTATGGAACGCTTCGCGCGGACTCATCGGACTGGGCGCTTATTAAAATAAAAAGAAACATTTTACCTTATGAGATTTGGTTATACGAATCAAATACGCTACATTAAAAGAACGGCATAAATTATAATAGGAATACCTACTGCATATACTTGCGCATAAAATTCGTTGAAATAAAATTTCATTATTAGGTTATAAGATACCGATATCGAACACAATGATTCAATGAAAGCGAATAAAAAAGAAAATTGGTATATAGAGCTTATAATAATAAGATCCGTTTCTACGTTGAGCGAGATCATGAGGATGTTATACTTAAATTAAATTCTCATCATAATCGAGCTTTCAAATTACGTTCGAATGTCATTACAAGACTTGAGTCGGCCGAATTAATTTCGATAATCAAATATTTGACGCGCTGATCGATATTTTAACTACCTCATCGTTGAGGACCCATTAAAAATCCGGTAAAAATTCACGAGGCAATAATACGGCGATAATCCGCAAAATACAGCCGCAGATAAATAAAAATTCCCGTATTTATATACACGATAATTTTACGACGCATAATTCACCGAGCTCAACGAGGCTCTCCTTAACTTGCGATTGCATAAATAATACCGCGCGCTTCGCATTATAATCTCAAGGACCAAAAGAGCGCGTTTTCGACGCGAGAATTTTTCATCGAGCATAAAAAGAAGAGCCCGAGCCATCTTTATGCCTCGCGGGAGCTGCCCTCTATAAAAATCACAAAACCTGCGACGGCGGCGTCGACGAGGACGGGTCGTTAGGTCCAATATTTCAAGGAAGCGACGACGAAACTCGACTTGGAGGAAAAAGCCGCGCGCGTCGTTTTTATGTCCGGCGCGATTATAATTGTAAACGCCGCACGGCATCGACAGACTAAGAAAGAGGGGCAGAGAGAAAGAGCGCGAAAGTCCGCGGGAGGGCGAATCGAGAATGCGTGTTGTGAGAGGAGCCTGAAGAATAGTGGCTCTCGAGCAGCGCCGCTAAATCATCGTTGCTGTCATCGGCTTCGTTATCTCGCGGAAAGGAGCCGGTATTCTGCATTGTAAGAGAGGCGGAGGTTGCTGCTTGGCTTGGCGTTTTTTCGGCTTTTATGACTGGGTCGAGCGAGACTTTAACGAGAGCTGGTGTACTTGCTTCAGTGCTTCTGGTCTGTACGGTATGTGTAGGGCTCCTTTTGTTGGACGTGAGGATTTCTCATTTTATTTCGTTGATGATGTCTCTCAGGTTGCTGCAAGCTCGAGTCTCGATACCTGCATTTATTATTGCTTAAGCTGGTGAATATTATTCGTAAAACCATTAGTTATGCTGTCTAACGACATCACATTAATTTTAACTTTCCCAAAGAGGAAGCTCGTTAGCTGAATTCAAGAGGGTTCGAGATTAATTCCTTTATCAAATTTCGATCTATCGGTATTCCTCACTCTTCATACGATTATTACGAGAGCATAATAAATAAAGCTACTTATTCGATCAATTTGATCTGATTATTGTCAGTGATTTAAATGAAAATTTAAAACAGAATTCGATTGAAATAAAATGACGAAGAACATACCAGCGTTAATATTTTTCAGATTAATATGCAAGGACTTGATACGTCGACTTAGCGCACGAATACAGGAGATAGGCATCGGTATATAGTGATGCTTTAGAGGATCGCCACAAGGCAGAGGCAATTTGTGAAATCAGAAAATCAATAGGAACATCACGTGTACAAAACGCTTCTATTTCCAAGGTGTGGCTAAAGTTGTCGAAGCATGAATCTTCAAATCTCTGGCGTTTAAGACAGCGTGTCTGATATGACCCTTGGATATACGAGCTAAAGACATGCTGACGTCCAAAGATAAAATCATAAAGTATTTCACGAGAGTCCCTCACTATTTTCAGTGTCCGTGTGCAGACGATTCCATACACGTCGGCTCTCCTCGCGGATATTTCCGCAGTTATTTTCGCTCGACGGAGAAAAAAAGTTCCTATCATTTGTTTGGTATTTATATATTTATCCACATTCCCGAAAACTTTTTTTCGTTAAACACGAATATGGCGAGGCGATAACAGGGATTAGCTCGAAAACTTGTCTGAAATCTCCTCAATTATGCGCAAAAACAGGCCGTAGCATCCGCGCTCGAGCGCGTATTGAGCCATAATTCATGCAATAATGAGTCGCAGTAAATATAATCGTTAATTCGGTTGGTCGCGCGCGAGCGCGTGTTTGTCAAATGCAGCTCGGTTATATTTGTGCTCCCCCCCCTTTCTCTCTCTCTCCACAGGTGCCTGATGCCGATATAGCTCGTCGCGCTCGGTCCTTTCCATAAAATCTCGCATAACATAAAGCAGCGGATGAGTTAGGGCGCGCGAATGCGCGTGCGTGTATAGTGTGGCGCGTCGAAAGTGATTTTTTGTACTCCTGCGGCCGGCAGGTCGGTTGTTTGTCCTTGGCGCGCGATAAAATACGATGAGCTGGTTGACCTACTAGACTATTGTTGTCTCGCTTTCTAATATACGTATAGTATACGGCGTATAAATGTACGTGCCTCCTGATGATGTACGCGGGTTCGGCTGTCCGCACATGCACATTTATGCGCTTCTAAACGCGCATTTGTAAGCAGCGTAGACTCAAGTTCGTTCCACACTGTTGAGCTCAGAGGGGAATCATATAATCATCATCGTTATCATCATGATCATCATCATTGTAATTAATTGAAGGTTTTCATGACTAGTTTTCAACTTTATGAGCAGAATTATAGCGTTTTAATAACAGCTGATGTATAATTTTCACAATGTATTTTGAATCGTAATTGAAAGATAAGGTTATACGCTGTCTTAAGAACGGTAAATTCATATAGTACTGCACTTAGTAGTCCTGCAGATAATTAATATTGATTAGCGATATAGCTATTACGATACACAGAACGTTTCAATTTATACAGAATAAACAAGCGTGCTACTAATTTTCAGGTCTATATATGCCAGTGTGGCGAATGCTTGAGCTCCACTGCCGCCAGAAAAAGGGCTTAAAAAGAAGCATCAGAGGTATACATCTCAGGCGCTCCCGATGCCGCTTGTGCACACACGCATATCACACGTAAGCGCAGCTCCGCTCGGGGCTCACACTGCAGTCTGCACGAGTAAATTAACGCGCTGGACTCCGCGGGGGGCCGCGTCACTGTCCCCTGCTAAGGCCGTCCAGCTTACACCTATATAATAGCTACACGCTCGCAGCTATACAGGTATGGGGGTTCACACACACACACGCCTGACGCTGACGGTCACCGCATTCCTTGGCCACTGCTGCCGCTGCTGCTGCTGCTGCACCCTCTTCTTCTTTCCTTTTCAGCATCGTGTCTTTCGTTTTTTCCTTTTTCTTTATCTTTGAAGGAGAGGATTTCGAGAGACTCTCTGTCACTCCGCGGGCGCAAGCCTTTAGCCCTTTTATCCGTATGGCCTATACGGGCGTATGCGGAGATAAGATCGCGAGATTTCTCTGTCGCTCCTTCTTGCCTTTTCTCGCTATACTTTACTCTCATTTTCATTTTTCTCGCTCCTGCATTCTTTTTGGCTTCTTTCTGCTTCGCGTTTTGAGATCCGAACTTTAGATTTCGCGAGATTTTATTTTCGTCTATTGCACATTGATCTGCAGACTTTTCTTTATAAAATATTGTAGTTATCACTCTTTTTCTCGGCATCTCTCTAATAATCTTCCTTATTGTTGATGCAAGAGAAAGACTATATACGTGTATCATTTATATCCCGCGGTACAACCTGCCGCTCGTCAGCCCACCCCAAGTGCCTCCGCTACAGAGCGATACACGCAGTATGTTTCCAGCTCCGTCTCTCTCGCTCAATCCTCTTTACTTTACTTGCGCGCAGAGAGTGGCTCTGCTCACTCGCCGTTTCGCGCCGATTGGTCCGACTCGACAGCAAGGCTCGCCCCCGCCTCCCTCATCCGTGCGGTCGTGTGCAGTCTCCCTTGCGCTACACCTATACATACCATACACCTATACATAGAGTCGCGAGAGTGTCGAGACAGAGGCACGCATTGCGTATGTGGAGTAGGAGACTGGATGACACCGAGAGAGATCATCGGCTGATGGATCGAGCTGTGGGAGTCGTTGTTCTTTTTTTAATAATTTTATTTTATTTTTTTTCCGAAGCATGGACGGTCGAAGCCGAGAGTTGGAAGAGAGCGGAGTGACGTGTTCTGTAATAGCCGAACCGGGGCTTTGATTGTTTTCTGCGCGATCGAAAGCGCGATCTGAAGCCGAAATGGAAAAAGGTTATTTGTGAAGGATTGCACTGTGTTCGCGAGGCTATCTACCGCGCGGGATCGGAAAATTATTTGCGACTGTGTCCGTCGAGGCTATCGCGTATAGAGTTAGTCCTCTCTTTTTTCATCGTGGCTTCTGTTTTTGCAGAGTTTTGGCGGATATGTCCGGGGATCGTTGTATAATTCATCAAGATCCTGTTTGTAATCTCCTATACTCGTATATTATGCTTTACGCGAACTAATAACCTAATCTAATTGTAGCTAACCATTATAACCGGCAACTGGAATTCCGGAATACTTGGGAGCTAATCAGGTGCTGACGAGTTTCATAAATTTTACTACGAAGTCGTCTAGCTACAGATATGGCTCTGGAAAAATGAGGAAGAATACTATTCCCAATTGCAAATCGGTATTTTCCGAGCTCTGTAACTATGAAATTTCGATTCAGAGCAGCAGAAAACATAAAATAAGCCCGAGTTCCGAGGCCGGTAGCTCGACATTTTACACTCAGGTGGCAGCAGCGCCCGGACTAAAATCAATTTAAGTGTATCAATAAAAATATCTTCTCGCGATCAACGGGCAAAAAACGAAAAGCCGTCTAGTCACCGGGTGGAGCCGTCAGGCAGGTAGGTAGGCAGGCAGGCAGGCACTCTCCGGGCGCCTTTTGTCCACTTGTACAAAGCTAACAAGATGTTTCACGGATCAGCATAGTGCCAAGAAATCAGATATAACACGCTTATACGGAGGTCCTCGCGCTCGCTCGCCTGCAGGATTTCCAGCCTTTCTCTCTTGCTCCTTCGTGTATAGTGTGTATACATCCCCTTGCGCATATATGCGTGTATACTTGTACATACCTATATGTGTGTGTGTGACGAGCGGCATGGCAGGCAGAAACTCTGCATAACATTAATAATTCCCCGGAGGCTCTCGCTCGCTCGCAGCGGGCCACAGGCAGCTCTCCGGGCATGAATTTCAGGAAAGCAAATCACCACGTTGCTACCTACTCCTGCGCTCGCGTCGACTGATACGTGCGTCCTCGTGCTCCTTTTTCCTCTTCTCCTTGCCTGCCTGCCTGCCTGCCTGCCTCTCTTCCTCCTCTGCTGCCGGCTGCAGCCTTCTTTAGGATCTCTCTCGGCTTTATACCTCGCGTCCTTTTTTTAAGAGCCGTCAAATTTCTCCGGTTGTACGTGCGGCAAAGAGAAAGAGAGGGCGAAATTAAATTCCATTTATTTGTTGTCACTCGCGCGTCGCTTATCTATATAATCTCTCTTTGTGTCTACGGCGGATATATTACTCTTTGTGTCTACGGCGTCATATATTATTAGACAAATTTTGATCCGCGACTGACTATATAACCAAATTTGATAACTATCAGGCGTCTTGTTCCTGCTAATCTGCGTGTAAAAAAGAAAGGAATTTGAAATCAATATCAAAAACCGCGCGCTTGTATGAAATCCAGTAGCCATTTACATCTCGCTTGGCGTCTCTCTTGCCGTGCCGTCCAATATAACAGATACATTCAATTATCGATGAAAAAAGAGCAGCGCAGCGAAGAGGCTGAATCAGCTCTCGCTCTCGGCGCGCGAGGAATAAATAGAATAAAGGAGTGTCGAGTATAGGAAGCACACACTCGAGGCGCGAGCTCGCCACTAAAAAAGAAAGGTCGCTCTCGGGATGAGAAAGAGAGAAAGACGTTTGAATGCGATTCGGAACTCGTTCTCTCTCTCTCTCTCCTGGTTTCTTCTTCTTTTTTCCGCCGCTGCACGGCTCGGGCTCGTAAAAAGCTGCGAACGCGCGTATAAAGCTATATGTAGACGAGTTTGCTGCTGCGCGGGGAGATACGGATTTACGAGTGGTCCAGCTTGCTTCTCGTGATTAATATCGCGCGCGCGCGCGCGCTCGCGGAGACCGGAGACGAGAGAGCTCGCGCGCAAAAGGAAGCAGAAACAAAAATCGCTGACACGCGGGTGTAGCTCTCCGGAGTAGACGAGAGCTGTGCGTATGGCCGTATGCTAATCGCTACTGCTGAGCGCTTGAGCGTTTAAGTGCCTCGATGAACCTTTATTTCACTTCCCGCTGGGAGACAAAATTTCTCTACCGACTACGCATACCCCGCGAGAAGGAGGGAGCGATTTAAACGCCTCTTTTTTCGTCCTCGTTATTTATCGGCGCAATCATTCATTTCCCTTCTTTTTCTTGAATAAAAATCATATTTGTTTTCCGTAGCTCGTACAAGCTTAATTTTCGTAATATTTTATACGCTACTCGGGTCAGCCGCGTTTAAATACCCCGGAATTTTTCAAAAATTCTTGTCAAATGTAACTCGCTGAAGCAATTCGAGGAAAAGCTCTTGCGGCTTTTTAATTCGGGCATCGGAAATTGATTCGAATTAGTTGCCAATGGCGCGTAATCGAGCTCTCTCGTTCGCGTTCGTATGGCCGCCCACTGACCGCTCTCAGCTCGTACCTTCCTGACAATTCCTATCCCGAGCACGAGCGCGGGCGACGGCCCGGCTGCATTAGAGGCTGCGAGCTCATTACGCTCGGCGCTCGCCGCCTAATACTTAGAGAGAGAGCTGGGCGGTGCGCGATATTACGCGCAATAGCGCATTATACGCGGCACCGCCGGAGGCGTCGTCGATCATCGCGGCTCTCGCATCACGTGTGAAAGTAAATCGAGGCACTCGCGATATTGAGTCATTTAGCTGTGTGTGCGCGGTGCAGCCGGTGCAGGCTATGTGATTTTTGCGCACGTCAATTTGCGGCAAGCTCGACCCATACCATATACCTCCTCTGTGTGCACGAGAATCTAATATGCGGCGAATATGCCTGCAGCGAGTATATATATTTTCAAACAAAGTTCAAGCGGTTTGTGCATCAGGGCTTTCATTGCTTGATAATTTTACATACCAGAACAGGCTTTATTATTTTTTTCACAGCAGGAGCAGCTCCCCTCCAAGCCGCCGAAGCTTTTAATCCGCGAGAGCGAGCGAGACCGAGTGTACCCATACAGTCGTGTGCACCGGGATTGGTTTATAGGGCTTTTGAAAAATTGCGTAGCGATTTCATTAAATTCGCCACGCTTGTCCCCCTCGTGCAGTGTAGGTATAGCAGTGGCGTTGGTGGCGTTTCGTTCTTTCGCTCGCGCGGTAAATCGCGCCGCCCCGCCCGCGCGACGTATAAATCCCACGATCGTATGAAATTTACTGCCGCGAATCGAGGCTTTTCCGTTGTGCTATAGCCAACGTGTCCAACTTATCGTTGTTGTTGCTGCTGCAGCTATCGAGTGTAAAAATATACGATTTTGAGCTACAGAGTTCACCGCTGAAAGCACAATGCGCATTTAATTAGCCGCAGCGCGCATCTTCGTACGAGAGCACAGTTTACTGTGCATACCCCCCAGCACGATCGTCCTCCCCGCTACTTATAATAAACATAATCGCCCCCGGCAGCCGCACGACGTCAAATAGACTACTGCAACCAGTGCTAGGCACACACACACACACACATGCAGAAATCGAGCCGCATAAATTAAAGCAGTCCTCCATGCGCAGACGTATACGAGCCACGCGCTGTAGAGTAACGAGCGTTTTCAAAGTACGCTGCACGCGCGCAGCCTTTACAGCCCCAGCTAGCTACTGATGCTATAGTAGTAGGTACACAGTTTAATTCTCCACGGGGATCGCATACTTTCTTACGCGCGCGTGTGTGTACTGCTGTGTAGCCCGAGTGCAGCATTCGTAAATCAGGGATTACGGAGCAAAGTAGAGGGACGACTGCTGCAGCTGTAAACAGTTTAATCTCGCCGTGGTGGCCGCCGCCGATCAGTCAAAACAAGAGATTCTTCACGCTACGAGCGCGAGCTCGAGATTTATTGGTGGAACTATTATCATTTTACGGCGAGGCGCCCCCCTGTCGTATTATATACGAACCCTTTTCGACTCTAAGCAAAGTGGCTCATCTCTCGCTCTCGGGGAGAGATTTTTTAGTTGCCCGTGACGACAGATAGACTGCTCGCGCCTGTACTTATTGCGCTGGAACGTTGGGCGAGGGTGCAGGGAGTTATCGATCTCCCCCTCCCCCTCTCTCGTTTAGTATGCTGACGAGAGTCATTTAACATTTTCGAGGCGAGATGCGCCGAATAGTTGAGCACACAAACTATTAGCTTGATGGACTATGCTGTTAGCTCGGGCCTCAAAATCCTGCTCGGCTGAATATTTGTAAGGCTATATAGGAGATTATTAATTTATCGAGTCAATGCGCTCTTGCCCCCCGGGGATAATAAATAATAATTTCGGGACGAAAACTAAAAATTATGCTCCGCCGAAATACTGGCTAGACTTTTAGTCAAAGTTGCGCATTACAGGCACCCACGGAAAATTTATATTATATACAATATAGATATATAGGGAGGAGCCGTCGCTGTATATTTGTATAAATTCTTCAGCTCGTGCTATTGGCATTTCGGCGGCACAAACGACGAGTGCAGTGAAATGAGATTCAATGTGTGAAGACGATCAATGTGAATTATTATTAACGATTGATTAGCATTTCATAGAAATAATTTCGGCTTATCGATAATCTAACCGAATATTATGCTTTCTTTTTCCGATCTTCCCTGCACAATATAAGTTGCGGAGAGGATATATTATACTCTCGCGGGCGCAGGTGCGCTACGCTCTTCGGAACTTTTTAAAAATTGTCAATTCAGCCCGCGGCCTCCTTAACGTCCTCATTAAGGGCCCGGGGTATGAAATTACCAAAGAAGTGAATGATGCGTCTCTCGAAATAGCCGCCGGCTGTATTTGAGGAAGCAGCAGCAGTCTTCCACAGAGGCTAACTTTTTCTCTTCGTCTTCGCCCCTCTCATTGCTAATACGACCCGCCGCAGCGCCGCCCTCTTTATGTGTACCTCTTTTCAAGTCGGTATAGCCGCGCGCAGTGCGTCGTTTATAAATTCATAATTCGCGCAACGAGATAATCTGCATATGGACGTGGCCAAATGGTAAAAGCCTTCATTACGGCAGCCTGATCCATACTCCCCGAGCTATTCTCATATTCCGCGGAACCGAGAGAAGAAAAGGTACGGCAGTTATTGAAGCGTCCTCTCGAAAGATTCTTGAATACCAATAACGCAATAACTTATCCACACACATGTCCTGCATTCGAGGGAAAACGCACGTGTGCTCGTTTCCCGTTATACGCTTGGTCTTTGTATTATACATAATCGAAGACGCCGGTGTAGAGGCGGCGCATATGTCGCGAGAGAGTCGAGACGTTATATATTATTGGCGGACTGCCGAATCGGGGAACGAGGGTGCTGGGCGCGCGCGGGGCAGTTGGCGGTCTCGTATATCGTTATTTTTATTTTATTTGCAGCTCTCGGCGCGGCGAAGCTTCCGGCTTTTTTGCCGCCAAGTTTTCGAGCGACAGATTTTTTTTATCGGTTCTACGTTTGGGGCTCTTGGGTTTTATTGGATGGCGCGCGGAGACGCAAGTCACGTATAGCGACTTGCGTCTATAATAGAGAAATTTTTATACGAGTTTCGGATACGCTATACACTCGTTTCTATCGATTGTTATTGATGTGTCGATGCGGAGTAAGGACTTTTTTTTCATATTTATAATGCGTCCAATATAAACTTCTCGCGCGCTAGAAAAAATCCGCTCAACCCCTCGCTGCAAGATATCCATCGGGACACGAGCTTGCCAACTCTCAGCTGTCGCAGGTCAAAATGGAAAAAGCGCAGACACGCGGCGCACGACCACGTCGACGAAAACTCCCGAGCCGTCGAAATGACGCATACAGCTATATTGAAAAGCGCACATATCCCATGTAGACAAAGACAAGGTGCGAGAGAGCAGTAGCGTATACAGCGATGGAGGAGAATACGGAAAGGGGCGAAGGGACGCGCGGCGGAGGCACGGAGACAGTATAGCGGACGTGAGCGAATATAACGCAGCAGCGCGCGGAGGAAGGGTCCAGAAGAGCACAGCAGCTTGCGGGTATAATATGGCGAAAGCCGAGCGAGCGAGAGGCCGAGCTACATCCCACGAATGTTAACGCGCGGCATTAGCCCCGCGGTGTATTGGCCGGGCGGTGGAGTGCCGTCGCAATAATTCTGATAACGCAGCATGTTGTCATGTCGACCGGCATACGAAATGTCCTCTCCCTTTCGCCTCGCTCTCCGGCTCTTGCTCCTCTGCGTGTTCCTATATATATGCTGGGAAATAACGCAAGGGGTTGGCTGCGCTCGGCAAGATGGAGACATTCGGTTCTACTGACGACGGCATTTAATAAGTCAAACGTGCGAGAGATTACAAGTTTTTCCTGTCGGCTTGTTCTTTATAAACTCAAGAAAGCCGCTGTCTATACACACTCGAAGGTCTAACTCGTCTATTCCTAATATGTCTGTGCGTACACGGCGTCGAGCGAAACGACTGCATCCGCACTGAAAAATTGCGGGATCCCGCACTGCACTTTTTTAGTTTTTTTTTTTTTGCCGCTCCGAGTGGCTGATGTATTGGCCGCCGCTGCGGGAGTTTCATCATTATGAAAATTTCTGATGCCGCACGTGCGCGACGTGACGGATTGCGTTGTTTATTTGAAAGAATGCGCTACTGCAGCCGCTGCGTATATATAAATCAGCGCTTAATACTTACTCGGCTATATTCGTATAGTTTTTAGCACATATAGGTATTAATTTTCAGGATCCAGCGGCATCAGCGAGGTCGTCTCCGCGCAGCCTTTCATCGGATCCCGCGTCATTACACACTTGTGCAGTCCGGAAAAAATCGCGAGTAAGTTCCGCCCATTGCGGAGCCGCGAGCCGCGTGGGCTGCTATTCACATGCATGTGGCAATTACCGCGGGCGTGCAATCATCGAGCCGATACTTATTATAGGCTTGCGCCAGCAACGGCAGCAGCAGCAGCAGCACCCGTTGTAGGTGGGCCTCGCGCTACTCGCGGCTGCTCGCGTGCCCGAGCGAGTCTTTCCCAATTTTCCTAGTCGCCTTTTCGAAAATCGAAAGAGCATATCGTAATTCTGCATAAAATATTATTATTACTGTAATCCAGAGAACTGACTGCGTAGAAGTGCGCTCTACTAATTTATAAAGCAATAAGCGAATAAGCATCCTATACGCCTATGCGTTAACGTTAGGAAAGCCTAAATTACACGCCGACGCAGCTTGAAATTACAGCTACTTTTGTTTTATCGTAAATCACAAATCTTCCATAAACACATCTAGATTCAGGCCACTGCTGAGGCTGTCGCAATCTTCATTCGCTCTCGAAATTCGTCGAATCCGCGCCTAAAAAATACGCATGCGAGGAAACTGTAGCCGAAATTCAGCTTATCTGCGCGTCATCGTGCGCGAACCCTTTCCGTTATGAAA
Source organism: Cecidostiba fungosa (assembly GCA_900474305.1). NCBI lineage: Eukaryota > Metazoa > Arthropoda > Insecta > Hymenoptera > Pteromalidae > Cecidostiba > Cecidostiba fungosa. The sequence goes on from UCOJ01000006.1 coordinate 150,619, forward strand.
AAAATGCGAATAACTTTTTACGAGTAGGGCGCCTCATTATCCACGCACGCTGCACCGCATCCGCACTTGACGTTTTTGTACTCTTAAACGATCTATAGGTATAATAGAGAGAGCCTCGAGGAGGTATATAGGAGTAGCCACTAGCCAGCCCATCTATCCTTCTCCGTTCTCTCCCCCCGACTCTGCATCAGTTTCTCTCTCTCTCGATAATACTGGCGTGGAGCAGCTATATACGACTTTAGTCTCACCGCCCTGTAATCATCGCCGAGTCGGTGGCGGCGCTCTCACTCGCTAATTATGTTTCATAACACTTCTTACCCCCGCGCGCTGGCTCGCGCGCACGCCTAATATCTACTCCCTTAAGGGCACCTCATCATTTATTTACATCATATTCATCCTCCCGAAGGGAGCCATCCCATATGCGCACGTGTGTGTATGGGAGGCGCGCGAATTTCGCCATGTTTCTGCTCGTCCACGCTACCCGTTATACGTATACGCGTATCGATACGTGTGTCAATTCCCTCTCTTCGTTTTTTCGAGCGGCAATTGCTACTTTCTTCGCTATTTCAAGCCGAATTATCAGCATCGGCAGTAAGAGAGCGAGACCGTCTGCGTTCAAGCACTCGGAGTTATAGAGACACGCTTTAGAGGATGTTATCTGCTGCAGATGCGTCTCGCGAAGTCATACTAGCCGTGAAAAAAGTACCTATCGTTGCGACATCTATATAACTGTCGGCGCAAAAACATCGGCCGGCTCAATTTTCTCGCGCAAATCCGCGCTCAGAATTGCGCGCTGCGAAATCGCCTAAAACCACTTAATCGCTCGGCCGCAGAAGTGCTAGCAATTTGCCAGTGCGGAGCTGGCCGGAATGGGGGAGGGGGTAAACGACGTCCATTCAGAGGGGCTGGGGCTGGGGCTGGGATTCCCAGGAGATACGGACGGTATACTCGCGATCACAGTTGGCACTCGGAGCTGCGAACCCCGAGCAGCTAATCCGGTCGGCGCGCGGCGGAGTCAATCGAGGATGGAGGACGCCGCCGGAGACAATGAGCAAGGAGACAGCTACGCGTGCTCCGCCGATGGCCGAGAGAGAGAGAGAGGGGGAGGCAAGGATTCCGACTGCACAGGGAGCCGGCTAAGTCGAGCTCGAATAACTACCGAATCTCGCGCCAGACTTTCTCTGCCCTCGCTACTCGCTACTGCTCCGTGAGCTTAATCCCACCAATTATACTGCAGTCGCGAGCACGTCTCTCTGGCTCAGGGGGCTGTGTGTGCTTCTGGATCTACCTATATCTACCGACTCTTTTAACCCCGTAGGCTAAGATAACAGCTCTCCGCCCGTGTGTATACGACACTGATGCTCGCGGCACGGGAGAGCTGACTACGGCTTCTGTGCGCCGCAGTATATATACCTATATAGAGTAAGCTGCCATTCGACTGCGAGAGCTTTTTCTCCCTATATAGCAGCTATCCCCCTCTAAAGGCACGGGCAATAGCGGCGCTTCTTTGCTCGACTGCTGCAGCGACGCGTGTTTACTTTAGGGGGGATTAGTATATTTACGCATTAGTTTCCCATTAGACATGGTTTAAGGTTAAGCGAGAATTCTCGCCGCCAGAGAAATAGAGAGAGAGAGAGAGAGACAATTATTTCACTCCAGTTTTGTCGAATGATGCTATTGTCTTTGGCGTCAAGTAGAATGAGCTGTGTACGGCAAGGCACGGGTTAATCTCGTTATTTCCCAAACAGAACGTTTGACTAACGTTGAAAAAAAGTCCACGCATACACCCACGCTCTGCGCGGTAATTGCGCATGCCTACTATAGTAGTACTGCAGACCACCACTACTACTATAACACGCGCCAACGTCCCCGTAAATCCGATCCGCACAGTAGTCAAGAGAGAGAGAGAGAAACACATAACAGCGGGTCAGGACAGCAGTGATATCCGCTCGAATCGTCATTCCTAATCTGTCGCGTTCACAGGCCACTAAACCAGCTAGCGCGATCGGCGTATCATTAGATTGCGCAGTAGCTACAATATCGAAGCTCGTGTATGACGCTGCGCGCGGAAAATCACGCTCGTATTATTATTACTACTCGCGAACTGCGTTCAGCCAATTTACCATTCAGAGCGAATCAAATTGTGCGTATGCGATGCGATAAAAGACCATGCTCATTCTACTGGTGCTTTTTCATTCTTTTCATCCTCTCTTTTCTGTTTCAGATCCTAATGTAAAAGGGAGAGACTAGAATTAACAAGAGAGAGAAATAAAGAAAGAGAAGCAGAACGCTCGGATTTACGCGGCGAATTTATAACGGCGGCTAAATGCGGCTAGCCGGCCTGAGGCGCTAAACCGCTAGCGCGCGGCTAATGGCCGATCCATCATTGGCGTTTTGACAGAGGCAACGCAGCGGCGGCACAGCACCGATTCGTAAGTCGATCGTTTTCTTCAGCCTCTCCGCTCGCGCGAACAAGGACCGCACTCGCTCATTTTTGCAGGGCACGGCGCAGGGCGTAATAATCGACACGCACTCTGCGTGTTCGATTTCATATCGGAAATATACTGTCCCTCGCGGCCTTTATTATATATATAGCTCTATATGTGTACGAGCGCTCTCGCTCCTTTGGTCAATCCGAGTAAGTTATTTTTTCGCAACAGTCATTCGTCCACGCGCACGTTTATAAGTTTCCGGCCCGCACCACGTCTTTAACGATCGGCTAAATGTTTCTTCGGTTCGATAAAGTTGCGCCGCTGAATGTGCCATGTGGTGCAGGCATTTATGCCGTACGGAATGAAAATAGATGAAAGGTTTGAGTGAAAAGCGATCAAGCACGGGGAAGGGCGGGCCTAGCAACTTTTTACGTATTTTTACGAAAAAAAACGATATGCTATCTTAAACTACTCCTTGTTCAAACATGTAGGACGACCTATAAATAAGTTTGAGTCGATTTTGCAACCAGACTGAGTGACATACAAAAATAAATTCTAATTTTTAATTTCGTAAAAATAAAATAATAACGAAATTTATGAAGGTATAAGCTTGAATTTCAAGCTTGGGTGCATAATATTAGAAAAATGTTGAATTTTTAAGAGGATGGCTGATATCAAGGATGGATACTACTCGAGATTTTAATATTAGAAGAATCCCACAAAAAAATATTACATGTTAAAGAAAATGTTTGAATTTTAATCGTTTGAGCATAGGCGACAGAGACCCACAGACGTGTTTGTTCCTCTCATTCCCTTTTATGTGTCACTGACACCAACAACGTTGCCCTTTGTTCTTTCAATCGCGTTTTAACGATAATTTTATTTAACTAATTCATTAATGCTGGATTTTTATTTCAGATTTGGATGTGACATCACAACGCCCGAATACATCATCGTTTCTGCCTCGAGTTTTGGAGAATTTCCGAAAATCCTAATTCCAAAAGGTAAGTGTAGTTGAAAATTATAATGCGGCGAACTGCGAAACGCATCGAGGTACCCCTACTGCATACATATATATGTATGTGTAATTGTACATGTCCACGAGTATATAAGCGACTCCGTATAGTAATAGCAAGGCAATGAACGCGCGCGTTTCTCGAAATGCAAATGACTCTTTTATTGTTCGGCCCTTTGCAGCACATATACAGCGGCGCATTACCGACGACGCCCATCAGTAGCCGCTCATTAAGCCTCCGATGCGTAATTGGCAAAAAGTGCATATACGCGATTTGGGCGGAGCGTGACTTTATAATCTTCGAGTCGCCAGGCATCAGGACCGTCTGGTGCCGGGTGAACAGAAAAAGCCGGGGAACAAAACGGCTGAAAAGCCGAAAGGAATCGAAAAGACGATAAGTATAAGGAAAGAGCTTCCTCGAGCGCTTTTTTGCTCCTAAAGGAGCGAGAAGCCAAAACCTGCATTTACAGCGATTCTGCTAAATTTTACGCGCGTGTGTGTACTTTTGGCTCTCCCGATAATTACGCTTTTTGCTCTCGCGCGATCTTTATTACGGCCATTATTTTGTGACAGTTTTTGCCCTGGGAGCAGTAGTCGTAAGAAAATAATAACGCGAGTGCGAATGCTGTGCTATATCATTTCAATGAACATCCTCTATATTGCAATAATTATTGATGAATAACAGAGCGCAAAAAGTCAGCCGTTTCATTTACAATGTACACTATAACGTAGCCGAGAAAAGCGCTCGGCGCGACTTGCAGCGCACAACACGCGACTAATACACTCCAACAAGGTGGCTGACGCTTATAGTCTCCTCGCTTCGTCCTTTCTCCCTTTGTTTCTTAAACCAGCTTGTCGCACACGCAACTGCCGCGGCTAAGGAACTGCTGCACACGTGTGCCCCGAAAAACGCATGATTGACGGTCTCCTCGTTCGGTGTCGTTTCGCGCGCATTGTGTTGCCGCACGCTGCGCGGCTGCCGGCACCGGCTGAAAATCCCTGGAGAAACGTTAAACGCCTGCGCACTGCTGCAGCAGCAGCAGTCTCCTTGTTATTTGCAACATTCGTGAACGCGTGCGGCGCGAAAGGAGAGCTGCTATAATACTTATACGTATATAAAAGAGTCGAGAGCCGACAATGAGTGCTAAGCAGACTCGCGTGACGAGCTATGTTTTTTTTCCTCGCTTCCTTCACCTTCGTTCTCCGCCGAAAAGTCTAACGAGAGTCGCCGCGGCGGCGAACCTTTGATTCACCGCGAGCCAGCTTATGCTTTTGAAATTCGAGTATGATTTTTCCCTTTCGAATTATGCGAATATTGCGAATGCAATAATATTTAAAATTACGAAAAGACTCCTGCTCCAGAGCTGCAGTTTTCTGAGCGAACCAACAAATGCTGACGTGCAACTGTAAACTGCAGCAGACAACTGTATGCAGGATGCTACCTAGAATTTTGAGTACATTTTGCGGAGCTTTTTGAAAATTTTGCGCTTCCATTTAAATTTTGCATAAAGAGACGATTTATCCTCACTGTTTTTCTTCCAAGACCCCAACCATAAAAAGCGTAACAAGCCTGTTCCTTTTCTCGCAACGTTACTCTTATTGATGCTCAATAAGCTCTAGGAACGTGACAACTTGAAATGGGAAATTTAATAGGGTTTTACGAGCTGCTACAGGCACGAAAGTCAAAGACTTTTTTGTCTTTGATGTGAGCAGTGGCCGGGGGGAATCAAGCTGTAGTGTATGTCACGACTTTGATGATGTAGCAGTGTTTACGCTGTGGAGCGTTTACAGGCGTGAGCTTTGTATTGTAACGTAAACTGTCTTTCAATGAATCTACTGTGCGCGCTACACGCTATTTTACAGATGAAAGAAGTATTCGTATATATTATAAACCCAAAAAGACATAAAAATCAAAGACGCGAAGAAGGCAAGCGGTATTTTCAGCTGCGGGAAAACATAAATAATTAAGTCTCAGAGTGGATTTATGCATACGCGGAAGATTTTTCGAAATCGGGTTTCTGTAAACACGTGCATGCAAAAAGTAGCGAGCTTTTGAAAAATCAGGCCCGTTTTATATAAATATAAAACATAATGCCAGGTTCTTTGGCCGCACGATGCATAAATCATGTAATTGATGAAACGATTTCCTGGGCACACACTGCGCTCTGTGTGTACCCCCTGATTATAAGTATACTGTGTAATGTGCAGTGCTCGGTTCTCTCGTATAGGTATATAACACTAGTAAAATATGTAAACCACACGTTGGCCGCTCGCGAGCCCGCGGTGTCCAATGGAAAAATAGTAGTTGGTAAGAAAATCGTTAAAATCGCGAAATCTTGCAAATACGTTGATTCACGGTCAACCTGCACTGCGGCTCACAGCGTCGACTGATGTAGCAGCGCGAAATTGAAGCCCTCGCGCGAGTTTTCTCAAAGCGTAATAGCTTCGTATAATAATTTATGCCCCATTTCCCGCGGCCTTAGCCTCGCGCCGCCGAAAGAAAAATGATTATGCCAGAGAGTATACATCGCAGCGGCTGCCGCTGCTGCTGCTGCTGCACGCTTAAACTTTAATAATGACACCGCCGCCGTGGCGCTCGCGCTAATATACATACACATCTATACATGCAGTATAATACGTATAGACATATCGTGTATAATGACGGGGCGCGCGATTATTGCCAAGCCGTTACTTCCTTCGCGCTTTCCCACAATAATCCGGCGAGTTCGTTTACATTAGCGTATAGCTTGCACATCGCGCGCATCAGGCTTTGTGCCTGCGCCTGCGGCGACGTCGGGCTAGATCGTCCAAGTGCATTCCTCGGATTTTATATACCTGCATGCGCACCGCATGCATGTGCGCGGACTCGCGGAAGCTCTTGCAATAAACGATTAATCGCGAGCTACGAAATATTTCATTGTGCCTCTGCGCATCAACCGATGATTACGTGTCGCGCGCGGATTGGTTTTTAGCTGAATTTCACGAGCGCGTTATTCTGCGCCTCGAATTTCATTGCCCTCCTGTATTGTATGCCTTATAAATATGCGCACGTTCTTCGTCTGGGAACTTGACCGTACCTGCAAATGCAGAGTCCGATGAAGTTTATACGCGAGTTTGTAAAATTGACGTCGTCGACTGCCGCGGGGACTAATAAAAACATTATAGCCCTAATTACATGTGCTTTGCTACGAGCTGTATAAATAGTTTCTAATGTCAAAGTCGCATATGGCAGGCTTCGAGAGACTATGTATACGACGCTATGAGTGATTAAGCAAGCGAGTATTTAGTTACTAACTTGGCTGAAGAATTTTTCTAGCCGCTACGGAAGTATAAGGTAAGTTGTAAATTCCTATTATTCCTTTATACGTTTTATCTCTGAATAACCCATGATTTCTTGCAGTTTAATACCCATATCGACAGCAATCGAGTCTGTGTGTGATAAGAGAGCAAAAGAAAAGCAAAGAGGACTCGAAGTCATCCGCACGCAGTGCACAACAATCGAGATCCGCTCACGCATCGGAATGCCTTTTAAAATGCAGTCCACTGTACATAGTAACACCATACGTATACCGCCTGCGAGGTGTCACATCAGGTAGCACACGTCCTCTGACAAAACGAACGATCGGAAGAAAAGAAATCGAAGGAGGAAAGCTGGTTCGGAGCTGAAATCTCGTGAGCCAGGAATGACAAATCATCTGATAAGGTCCGCATGACGAAAGACTTTTCTGTCGAGAGCGCGCGGATACTTACACTTACCTATGCATTTTCGAGAGACTGCTTATTAGCTCCGGGTCAATTCATTGCGCGTGATTTAATGCGCCTTTGGCTTGACTTATCGCGCTCATATACACAGACGAAGATTAATAGCGACGAATTCCGACAAATTGAATCAAATAATGTTTGCAAATAATATAGAAATGCAAGACATGTTGCGACGGCTGCTCGTATCGCGTCGATTATCGCAGCTGCACAATTGCATTCGCACTCGGCCAGCTCGGCCTCGCGGCGCGCGATAAGACGCGGGAATCGACGCCGCAGCGCGCAGCGATTTGTCCGGATCAGCGTCAGAGCAAGTAGCTGCTATAAGCAGATTAACGCGCTCGAGTCGCCTATACGTTCCCGCGCGATAAATTCTCGTAGCGTATAAGAACTATAGTCCTCTGGGAGATGCACGTAATTCGGCTCGGGAGCCGGTCGCACTCTCACGATTGACGCGAAGATTCAGGCAGCCGGCTGCCGGCGACTGATTGACCGATCGGTGTGTTGTATACTCGTTTATAGATATCCTCCGCCTCTGATCCGCGCGTATCTAATACATCTACGTTGTATACGAGTGCTGCAGTCGTCGCGTCGGGTTTGGAAGGAATTTCGAAGGTGTCGCGCGAGATCATGATACAGGTATACACATTCGACGGCGGGAGGTGAATGATTCGGCGATTTGATTTGAGATATATGCTGATGATTGTTCGAGCTGCCGTGTGCGCTGGGAAAGAGAGTGAATAGTAGCTGGATCGATTTGTGCAGGTATATTTCCTCGATCTCAATCGACTTCTGGATTATTCTGTATAAGCTAGAGTAAAAAGACGATTATTAAAAGCAGACTCGCCGACGATATTTCACACGACGGCCTCGAGGTATATATAACAGCTATATAGAAGCCAGATCGCTACCAGAGAGCAACGCGTATACAGATATAATGGCAGCCGAGCCGCTCATCGGTTGCAGCGCGTTATCTGCAGCCGGGCCTCCATAAAGGCTCGCTCAAAGAGAAGCCGCCCGGCCGCTGCCACTTCCGCTCGTTCCCGCGTGAGCCCCCCGCGCCTATTACCGCGCGGCTATTTTTCTTGCACGACGTACATCCGCGCGGCCGGCTGTACGCGTATTATATATATACGCGGTTTATCCATCGTGTACACAGTGCGCCGCCGAAAACCACTTCAAAGGCGCGAGTCTCGCGCCAGTAAACGCCTCGCTCGCGGCTGAGATTCCGCTCATTGTACGTTATTATCTTGGCGCGTATGGACAAGAAGTCGATTGCTCGCGTTTGACAAAGTTTTTTTTGGTATACGCAGTACACCACGTCAAGTTATTATCTATAATAATAATTGGGACAAAAGCAGCAGCTCTGAAAATATTGTGAGAAATAGCTCGAGGGACATTCGAAAGCTTCCGCAAAGACGTGCGCGGAAATTGCGCGCGGGAGCTGAGCCCGAGCGTCGACGCGCGACGGCTTGTTAGCGTTATAGTTTGCGCGCAACAAACGAGAGAATTACGCGCTGCGGCTCTGCATAATTGATTTTCCCGACTCGAGCGAGAGTAGAGCTACTAGCGCTCGGCATGAATATCCGTCGATGCGCGTAACTTGGCGTATAAATAATTAGAGGCTAATAAGCCGAGGCGGTGCGGGGGCGGGCTCCTCTCCTCGTTCAATTGGACGCAAAACATTTCGATAAAGGCGCGCGGCGCGCGTAGTATGTATTATATCGTTAAGGTGATTTAATGATCTGCTCGCCTCGTTGCTCTGATTGACTTGTAAAAGCTTCGGCTGTGTAGTTTGAAAAATCGATACCCCGAGTAGTTTGCGCATATAACTCGGACGGATTTATGAATATTTCATCATTAGACATTCTATAGCCGCGTGTGATCGGGGGGTGCGTTGCAGCAGCTGTACTGTTTACACGCCGAGCACGCACGTTCATTGAAATAACAGTGTGTGTTTGCAAAAACCAGAAATAGAATACGTATCAAACGATCGACATGCAGTTTGCTCAATTTCTGCAAAGCGAGCTCGCAGCCTCATCTCTCGGAGCAACAATCGGGAGAAGAAAAAGAGAAACCCGCAGGCAAAGCGCTCCCTGTCAGCAGTCGGCGGCCCTTTCCCTCTCCTCTCGGGCTCCGGAAAAAATGGCAGCTGCCGGCGTAGATGGCGCGTAGACACCTGCCCTTGCTTTTCTCGCGTCTGCAGTAATGTTCCACACACACACACACACACACTCACACACGTGGAGCGCTGGTACGGTAGCAGTGGCATCGCGGCGAGGCGTGGTCGCGCGGCGGCGGCGCAGCCAACTCCGAGGTCGACTCGCGGGGCGGGAGCTCGCGGGACTCCGCCCCCCTTCTTTCGTCGCCCGCTCTCTTTCGCTTCTTAGCTCCGCGCTGCCGGACTGCTACTCGTCGTCGCTGGCACCGCGCCGTAGAGGGGGCAGCCCGAGAGCCATCCCGCGAGCTCGGCGGAGGGTCAGTCAGTCTGTCAGGCAACCGGTCTGCTGTAGCTGCTGCTGCTGCTGCCGCTGCTGCTGCCGGTGCTGTGTATGCTGCGCGCGAGGGCTCGGCGCCTATACTCTTCTTTCGCCGCGGCGGCGGCGACGGCGTCTCTATCCCTTCCTCCGACGAGTTCTTTGTGCGCCGCGCTGCTACCCGCCCTCCCGCGCGATTTTTCAAATCGTCGGGGCAATCGTCGCCACCCTCCTCTCCTCTCTCTCTCTTGCCAGCTCGCACTCTCGTCGCGTCACACTCACACACACGCGATAATACTTAGTCCGCAGTGGATATCGCGCGCGGCCCGGCCAGACAGTGCTGCTCCGCTCGAGGGAAGACAGTCTCGCGCTGCGCCGAGATACTTGGACTGCACCGCCAGACTTACCGCTCGTAGGATGTGCAGCAGCTGCGGCATCGCCGTCGCCGTCCTCGCCGTCGTCGTCGTCGTCGTGAGTGTTGCATCGGACGACTCCAGTAGTGCTCATTTTCTCGCTGTGAACAACCCGACCGATGCAGCCCCATCGGCCGCAGAGCATCAGCTGACTGTCGGTGAACCGCGGCTGGAGAAAGAGGCGGTATAATTATCGCAGTAGCGCGACGAGTGCAGCGACAGAGTATTCGCATATCCCACTGGGTGAATAACGGCCATCGGTTGCCCGCAATCGAGAGCTATAGACTATATAGCGAAAGCGGCGGCGCGGCGGGTGTGATGTTGCTGGAGTCGCGCGGCCTCGCCGGTAGGAAGCGCAACGGCCTGACCCTGTCCGCCTTCGGGGCCGGATCACCGAGCGAGGAGGACGAGGAGGACTCTTCCTCGTCCCGGCTTCTCCTCGCCGGCGGCAAGATGCAGGCGGAGGCTGCTGGCCAGGCCAGCAGCGGCACCGCCGCCACGACCAAGACGCCCCTGACGACGCCGGGCGACGAGCACACGACCACCACCACCGCCAGCAGCACCGACAGCTCCTCGCCCTCGCCCAACAGCAGCCTCCTCAAGAACAACAACTGCTCCAACTCCAGCAGGCAATGCGCCACGGACTTCAGCATCGCTGCGATCATGGCCAGGGACTCGAGGGCGGCAGCGGCGGCCGTGGCCGCTCACGCCACCGCCAGCGGCCTCTCGCTCGCCGCTCACGGACTGCATCATCAGCACCGGGAACACCTCCTCCAGCACCAGCACTCGGCGCAGAGGCACTGCGCCAGGGAGCAGTCCCTCGCGGCCGCTGGAAAGCTCCATCAGCTCGGTGAGTTTTTTCTCTACTTGCTATTACATTTACAAATTGGACGCGCTGTACATTCGAATTCAGACGGATATGAATAATTTCCGCCGGCGGTGCAAATGGACTTTGGCAAATGACTGCGCGCGCGCGCGCAGAGTCACGTGAGCCATTTGTCAAAGCCGATAAGTTATTCATCGTCGTAATAATGGGCTTTTATCGTAATCTATTCCGTTACTCTCGCGCGTCTTTCAAATAATAGCCGGGAATCGCATGCGACTAATTTGTCCCGTTTGATTTTCCTCCGCAGCTTATCGCGTCGGGATCTGCTAGTAGCCAGCGACAAAAAATAGCCTTCTCTCGCTGGCTCTCGCTACTTGAACTTGCACTTGCAGCGCCCGATGCACTGCACACAAAGCGAAGCGCGCACGTCCCGTAATTGGACGTTTATTGACTCTCGAGATTCACTGTCATAATGAATTAAACTCGAGGCTAGAGGCGTGCCAGCGAGGCTAAAAATTGGCAAACGAGCCTCTTTAATGTACCCGCCGCGAACTTTAACCCCGACTGCGCTGCGTGTATACCCTCACACACACACACAGAGCCGAGCCGAGAACGATCTCTCGACTTCTCGACCCTCGTACATAATAACAGACTCTCTTGAGGATATCTCTCGAGCTTGTGTGTTTGTGTATGCGCGCACCGATCGGCTATATAGTTGTCTTTCTTTGGCGGAGCGCGCGCGCGCACAAAAGGCGATGGCAATCGATAAACGATGACCCTTCGCTTTTTATTCCCGGCGCGCGATTGACACGCGATATCGCGCGCCTTTTCTCTTTAATTCTCTCTCCCTCTCCTTATTCTCTCTATACCATATACACTATAATGCCTTTCTCCGTGGGTATATACACACACCGGCGGCACCGGATAACTCTGGCGCGCAATTGTCCGCGTGCACATTAGAATATACTCGGCTTGTAAAGCGCGAAATTTATAACCGCGGACGATGAAAAATCGACAATACGAGTCCGATGGGATGTTTAGCCGTATAGGAAAAGGCTTAATTTCGTTCCGGACCTTCCTCGCGGCGTATATTTATAATAACTAGCTTCGTTATTCGCCGGATCGATTATTTCAGCATGACTCTTTAATGCTTTCATAGCGGTGAACGCTTTTGTTATATATACATGTGCGCATTGTGCATAATGAAAAGTTTATGCAGCTCCACATAAATATGCATATAATGCGCATTTCTAGACGATATCCCAATGAAATTAGTAATGGAATAAGATGAGCGAGCAGATCGCTGTATTTAATTAATTGAATTGAGCTCTACTCTCTGCATAAATATCGCTGACAAGCATACTAATACTAGCGCGATGCGCAGTCAACGCGAGCATCTCGGCATAGCAGAGCATTGTTTAAATATTCAGCGCAATCAGAGCTTTAATTTAATCAATCGACTTGCTCTATTCAAAGAAAATTGAAAATTATATTCAATATTCGCGTGAGTGACAGTAGCAGCTCGAAATAAAATTGACCGCGCTTAATTATTCGCGCGCACGGGGCAATCGTTTGCCGCGTATCATCGAGCTCATCGCCGCGTAAATCCCGCGAGAGATCTCGAAAAGAAAAGAGACGCGCGCATTATATACCGGTTAATTTTCAGTAGCCGCGCACTCTGTCACTGCATGTATATATAGAGCCTGCAGATGAGAGCGCAGCGACGGCTCCGGGAATGAAAAGGACGGCGGCCGCCCTGCTCGTTTCATTAACGTGTCGCCTCGGCACGTAATAAATAGCCAATGACTTAGTTCGGCGCGCGGCGGCGGGACACGCGGAAAGAGAGAAAGCCGCGACTGGTTCTCTGGACAGGCCGTTATTGCCGCCGCTGGAATTTTAAGACCCAGCTAAAGGACCCAGCGCAATCTTCAATGAATCAATTATATACCTGATGGCCGTCTGCTCGCCTGCAGTGCAGTGCTGGGGCTGATGGGGGGGATTTTAAATCCGACGTCGATGCAGCCGCGATATGAGTTATGGCCTGAATATAGGTGTGTAGCTATATTAACCGGGCTGATTGATAAAGACGCGATTTTTTTAAAAGCTTTTCGGCTACGGAGCCTTGTAATTGAATTTTTTTTTGCAATTTTTTCCTCGCCGTTAACTGATGCTCATTGCGCAAGTATTGCGGATAATACCTAATACCCGCACCGCGCGGCTGATGGCGAATTAGCTGTGGAAATCGTTAAATTCTTAACGGCGCTTTCGCGCCAACTCCAGAATAAATAGTAAAAGTCGGTTGGGCACTTCGAGACATTATGGAATCTAATATCCCATCGAAATGATTAAAACATAAATTCGCGCACAAACACTCGCGCAGCAGGAGCGAGAAGGGAAAGGAAGCGTCATTCTCGCGCAACAAAAGACACTGCTCGCGCGGATAAAAAACAAAAGGAACGAGAAAGAGAGAGAGAGAGAAAAAGTCGACTCGTTGTGGTGCTCTTGTATTGTACAGGAGTCGCGCGCGAGGGTGCGGCAGCCCGCGCTCTGCGTGTATAATATACAGGTATATATACATACAGTGTCGAGTAGGTCTGGAAACAGAGGCCAAATGAAGCTCCCGGGAGCCGATAAATTAATGGCAGGCTTGTTTATGCTGTCCCGCGCGGCTGCTGCTGCGGTTTCTCGTACGTCGCGCGGTATGTAATGCAGCTTTGTTGCCGGGGCCTTTTCTCTCGCGCGCGGAGAATATCGTCGTAGCAGGCCTCTTGTGCACCGGCGGTGGTCAGTTGCGACTATCCGACTATCACGATTTTACAGCTTTGCTTTATTAGCACTAACTACGTGTATTTTACTCGGTCATTCGCTCATTAGCATAGCCTTTCATGCAGGCGCTATCCCAAATTCTCCCGCGTATAAAATTTCATCATCTCCATCTCCGTGTATATAAAGCGTATAACGTTTTGTAAACAAGCTCGCTCGCCTTCTACACACACATCTCTCGGGCGATCGGAGATAACGAGTGCAGCAGCAGCACGACACACGCAGTTGGCAGCAGCGAAGCTCCCGGCCAGGTAGTAGTGGCGGAGCAGAGAATTACAAACACGCGCTCTCGCCGTGGGCGGCTGCGTAGGCGTTCGAGGCGAGAATGAGGGACTCGAGGGGGTATACCGGGAGACGCACACGCAGTTAGCGCCTAGCTCCGCACACATACACCGCTACATATATGTATACCTATAGCACACGCGCCTCGACGAGCGACGACGAAGGTAGACAAGACGAGACAAGACACCTGGACCCGCCGGCGCACTTAAACGAACGTTGACTCTACTCTACTCCTCTCGCACAGCTTTCGAGCCGCTGCGAGGACGGATGATGTTTTCTAAATGGAGATTCGAATATCTTTTTCGGGATACGCGAATTCTTAATGGGCACGTGTCGTGTCTCGTGTATGTATACATTATAAGAGGGATATATGTATGCGTATATACATGTGAATGGACCTTCTTGGGTTTTGTCAATGAATTTTGATGAATGAATTGATTGAATGCGTTTTTCCGGTTTCGTCAATGAATATGTAGGAACACGCTGTTAGCGGGCTTGTTTAATGGGCCTCTGCTGGCCAGCCGACCAAGGCCTCGCATATCGATAGGCTACTCGCGGCTATTTTACGATTTACGGAAACGCTACTTGGAGGATGAGCTCGTTTCTATATAAGCAGGAATTACACGCTTATTCTCATATGCGCCCCATAAATGACTTGTGTACAAAGTCGTCGTCTCTCCGCGCTGCTATTTTTCGCTATATTTTCCTCCAGAGCGCCAAGCTGCAGCGTTTATTGATTTCCAAAAATAAAAATGACGATAAATTATTTCGAAAACGGTGTAAAGTCCGCAAGACATGTATATGAGCAGCTCGTCAGCGGCAGCAGTACGCGGCTACAGAAACTAGCGTTATACGCGCGTTCCTCTAGAAACGTGTCTGATCGTTGTCGTGAAACCGGATTCGTATGTAACACACACACACACACACCACACGGTCGCAACCGGCGTTTTCCAACTGGCCTTTCTTAAAAAAGCTCACGCACACACGCACGCGAGTTTCCACATCCGTGACGATTCGTTCGAGGACCAAAGTTCCTTTGATCTGCGACTGGCAGCACGTGCACTGTACATTGCGCGCACACAGAGACAGAGTCGCAATAGCTGCTGCTGCTGCTACGAACTTTTCATCCGCGTCGTAAATTTTCGTCGGTCAGATGCGACGGCGGCAGAGAACAGCTCTCTCGCTTTTCTCTTAATTTGATATTTCGCTTGTTATTCGATACACTTGTCCGGGGCTTGAACGAGCGAGTTAATTAAGGAGAGCCGGGGTGGTCGGCTATTATTTAGCCGAGTTTATGCGACTGTTAGGTACACTTATATAGGCATCTTTCCCCGCTCTTGCGCGCGGCTCGTGCAGTCAAGCAGCGCCGCGGATCGATGCGAAAATTGCAGACTATGTGCGCGCAATTTTTCACAGCCCTACTCAGCGGTCTTTCTCGACTTTTCAACCGCCGCCAGACCTAGATGCAACATGCATAACATTCTTTACATCCATACACTGCTGCATGCGAACTATATACTTTATATTGATCACACATCATGCATTATAAAATCGAGCGTGTCTCGGCGCCTTTTTATTCGCAAAAGAATGTACGCTTTCGATAAGTCGCGTATATTGCTACAAACAACTCGGCGTCGAGCTCGAAATTTACCAATCGCCGATTCGAAAATACACTGCGGCAAAGACCACACGCGCATTCGCGACCAATTAGCGCGTATATTGCACGCCTGGCGATGATCCGTTCGAGTGCCACTATATATACTGCGCCACCGCGGGCGATTTGGCACTGCTTGGCACACTCGAGAGTCTTGTCGATCAAGACTTTGGAGTTACGTGGAACTGATATCGCCTGCACAAGTTTTTCGTTGCTCTATAGAGTTGCGGCTCGGAAATAAAGGCCTACTTTTGTAGCTCTGCAATATTTATGTGCCATTATGTTTTTTTTTCCCCCACACAACTTTACGCGACCCGTGAATTTTTAATCGAGGCAGCCGTGGAAAAAAACGAACGAGTGCGAGAGAGCTGGAAAAGTTGATTTGTAAAGCGACACTTCTCCGCGTTGAATTTATGCGAAAAACGAGTAGTAACGAGAAGACCCATTGAAATAACTCGACTCGCGTACTTATAATAGAATTAATTTGTGAAACAAAACGCGGATAAAAGGAGAAGTAGCGAAAAGCGCGCGATGCCGATGCAGAGTGCTGTCGTATACAGTGTGCACACAGCTATTGTATATGAGCTTGTAGTGCAGAGTCGGGTAATCACGCTCGAGTAGAGCCACTCGACTCGAACACGACGGATCCTTATGCTTGTCAGGTAATGTTATTCGCCACGCCGCCACAGAGCCGTTTTATTATTCATCGCTTGTATTATTTTTACTGCTGCTCGCCGCGTTATGCACTTCAGCGCGCGTCAGCTGATTTGCCCGGAGCGCCGCCACCGCCGCGACAAGAGCCCATCTATAAATGCAGAAGCCCGAGAAGCCGCGGCTATATTTATGGCGTATATCGCGTATGCCTGTGTGCATGGCTGCTTCGATTATTATTTTAAATTAAACGCGAGCTCGAATGCGCGAGCAAAAAATAAACGACGAAAAATAAAAAAAATATCTCTGAAGCAAGCAGTGTAAATTCGTCACGCGACTGCTGCTGCCGCAAAATGGCGCTCGCGCGGATTTTATTATAAAATCTTGCGTTCTTACAGATCTAGCGCTCTCGGTCTAAATCCATCTGCCTGCACAAACGGCTTTTTCTACATGCACACGTGCAAATGCGCGTACATATATCTTTCGGGGCGGCGGTGGCGGCAGCGGCCGTAACACGAGGAAACCATAATAAACTTGGTAATGGGCAGTTACGAAGCGCGTCCGGGGCCGTGAAGCTCGCGCGTCAGGTGCCGGCTATCAATTTCGGGCACACGTTGATGCCGCCGCCACTGCCTGACTGCGCGCGCGCCGAGAGGAATTAATTGTCCGTCTGATGGCGCGCGAGTGTTATGCATAGTCCCGAGACTGTCCGAGAATGTCGATACCGCCCATCGACCTTTTCTTCGCAGCTCCCTTTTCAGCCCAATACTTATAATACTGTAGCCACTGGCATAGCAGAGTTGCTTTATTTTTGCCGGATTTTGGGCTGCCACCCAAACGATGGTGTCGATTGGGGGAATCTAAATAGTATTTCCAAAATCTAGGCGCGAAAATTATAATGCGACGCTTATTAATTGCAGCCCGTGCTCTCGCAGCAGCGTAAATCACGGATTCCGCTATACCTACGTCCGCGAGCGTCGCGGGGACATAAATTCAAATTAAGCTGCAACCCACTGCGCCGCGGAGAGCTCGCCTTCTGACGCCCAGTGGATATGGACTGCGTTATTTTCTTTTCTTGAATTTTGACAAGCAACTACTTGCAACTAATTGCAGAGAGGGAGCCGAGCGTTTCCGGAGTGGGCAGGACGTCGACGCCGAGCCAGCAGGTCCAGGATTCGTCGTACGAGCACGACACCGAGCCCGAGACCGAGGAGACCGGCAGCAGCAGCGGCAAGGCGCCCTCGCCGATAAATCCTCTGGCCTAGGAGAGGTCCAACTGCGAGGAGCTCAGGCACGTCGTCTGCCACCTCGAGACCAAGGACCTCTGGGACAAGTTCAACAGTCTCGGCACCGAGATGATCATCACCAAGACTGGGAGGTTGGTGGATCTCTATGAATATGCATATCATTTTATTTAGGATTATTTATGCTTCCGTGATTTCTTCTGCCGCAATAAAAATCATTGCAGGAGGGCGTCACGCGTCGCGTAGCGCGCGTTAGCTAAATCTCGATCTCCCAATTTATCAGCTCGTCGCATCGGAGCGCGAGTGTATAGGTACAGCAGCTTCGACGCGAGGACGAGAGAAAGCGAGAGCGATTACGCGGCACGGCGGCAGAAAGGGTTAGAGAGAGGCTCAAGTCCCTGCGGACACCGAAAACAACGGGGGCGCTCCATCATTGTGTCTCGCGTCTCGCCATTCAACGTCGACGCGCACCGGCAGTCGGCCTCCCCGGTCGATACGCTGCTGCTACGCGTCCTTTTTTTCTTACTCAGCTGCTCTCGCGTCTTTTATTTTCGTAAACAAAACTGGTTTCGAAAAATGCAGGTTTACACTGTTTAAAAAGGTCCTGCATCTCGTCGGCATATAATAGCAATCTCTCTTTCGACCCCTGCTGCAGTGGTATACGGTATAACTATAACGTAACACGTACGCGACACGCGCAGTGCGAATTCAATCAGTAAACGAGCCGCACGCTACAACACCCACGAGACGGGGCTCGATACTCTATGCGCGCGCGGGGGCAGAGTCTCTACTCGATCCCCCGACGATCGCGCGCCGACAAACGAGAGAGAGAGAGAGAGAGAAGCGAGTAACGACTTTATATTTGGCCCCTCTGCTTCTCGCTCATACGCTCATTATTTTCGAGCGGAAAACTTATTATTCGCTTTGTGCGCTGTCAAAATAAGCGCTGCTGGATTATGACGAATAACCTACTGCACGGGAGTTTACGGCGTTGCACAAGCCACATCAGCTGCAATACGATTAATGTGCGAGAATCCCTTTTTAAAAGACTCGCGCGGAATACGAGGGGAAAATTATTTGAAAATTGATTATTTAGACGCGCCGTTGTATCGCGAGAGTAACAAAGAGCAGGGAGCTATATAGCAAAGAGAAAAAAGCTTATTGTGGCTTCGCAGATACGCGCGATGAAAAACGAGACACGCCGCGCGAACGATAAGATCTCGGCAACACCGCGCGTATACACAACTGTAAGTATAGGTGCTACTACAGCGAGCAAATACCTCCGAGTGCTCGCGCCCGATTGTACAGAAATTAAGCCGTGCTGTGTAATAGGAAAAACTCTCTCTCTGTCTCTCCCTCCTCCCCGAGGGAATATCGCCGACGCATAGCCCGCGCGCGTAATTAGATCTGCGCCGGCAGCCAGCCTCCCTTCTTCGACTCTGCGCGTCTATTCATCTCTCTCGCTCGCTCGAACGCCGCCTCGAACAAAGTACAAAGTGATAATGAACTGCGCCGGCGGAGCAAGAGAGAGAGAGCGAAAGAAAGAGCGTGGGAGACACGGGAGTGCAGCAGGATATATCGTGCGGATTAATCCGGGCTTTGACGTGCGCACGTTTCGATGCACTTTGGCTTTTGTAATCTGCTTGATTGCGGCATGGGACTAGTACTGGCTACTCGTGCTGTGACGTGTGACTTTGATGGCTGACTTTTTAATGGATTGAATTGATTTCAGCGTGCTATTGTTTCGGTTCTTTTTTTCTTTATTTGCATATAATACACAAGTATTGTATATATACTCTGCTCGCACGCAGCTTCGATTCATTAACAAAGGACGTTTTGATAAATAAAAGCATTACTCAGTCGGTCGCGCGCACAACCGCATCAGGTACCACATACCACTGCGGCCCGACAGGAGGGGAGAATCTGCAGCGAGAGAGATAAGATCGGCGGGTGTCCCCGCGTTTTAGTGGTCGGCCCAGCGGGATGTCCGACACGGTATTAATGCCTCGCCTCCGCGCGACCGGCTAAACCCGCTCTCTTGCTCTCGTGATGTCCTTCTGCATGTATTTTCCCGCCGGCGGTTGATGCGCGATTTCTGCAGTCTGTATATATAATATACGCGTGCGGATGGGAGGTCGGCGACGATGCGACCAACTGAAAAACTACAGGCCACTGCATGGCTGTATATTCATGCACAATGACTTAATAGGATCTGCGCTGCTGTGTATGTCGTTGCATAAATCGTTGGGTCTTAAGCGGCTGATTAGGCGAGATGAAGTACGGGATTGCCGCGGCCTCGTTAAGCGATTAGTTTATACCGAGGCTTTGGGACTGCGTTACGTCTCTATGTGAATTTGCAACTGGCTTGGGAATTTCGAAATGGATTTTATAACGCGTATATTCCAGTGGCTGATGACGTTAACGGATGTCTCCAAATTCAATTAATCCATCATCTTAATTGAAAAACATGTCTCTTTTTAATTGAATTTGCCAATACCTCGCTGGAGATATCGCTCTGCTGACATTTTTCGTCTTTTATAAATTCTTAACGGACACAGTGCATGTATATACATAGAAACGTCGTGCCGACAAAAATTATTAAAAATTCACAGCACTCCTCGCGGCTTTCATCCACCGTGCGCGAGACAGAAAGTATATCTGTCTTCTATTTTTCATTAAATTCCTGATCGAGACCCGAGAAAAAGGCCTTTATTAAATAACCCGTTCCCCTCAAAACTCGCAGCAGCAGCAGCAGCAGCCGGTATACATATTCATGCGCGCGGGATGCCCGCAGATAAAAATGACGAGCGAGCGGGCGTCTCTCCTACTGCATGCGCAGCCGTCCGAGTGATTTAATAAAAAATTAAGCGATCGGCCCGCAGACTCACAGGGATTGGCGCAATTAATAAATCATACTCTCGCGCGCGCGCTGGATAATGCACATGCGCACACGCGTGGTGCTAATTAAATGTCATTACGTTACACGTAAAGGATGCTGATGCAGGATGCCGTATATACTGACTGACTTGACGCGGTTTCGCGCGGCGCGCCTCTTCTTTCGCCTGCCGCCTGATGCGATATGATGATTAATCGTTAAACGATTGCCGTTTTAGCTCGAGAACCGCCAATTAATCCTCGGCTTATCAAAGGGCCCCGCGCGCGCATCAGGTATACAGAGGTGCGGGATCTTTCGAGCTCCTCTTCGTTTTATCGCTCCCAGCAGCCTGCCTATATATTAGCTTGTATTTTGAGTAGGCTAAATTATTTCTTAATTTTTCGTTACGTTTTTTACGGCGCAGTTATACTTCATCGCGTAAAAAAAGCTTTCATTGCATTTCAGTCAGCCGTGACGGCTGTGTTTGTCGAGGCTGCAACCGCCGTTTCCTCTTTCTCTCTCTCTCTCTTGCTGCTCTCGGCGTAATCTATCACTTTTATGTACATTGTTATATACAGTGGCAGAAAATTGCCGCATCGAATACTTTGTGTAAAATGTCCACTTTGTCTCGCGACTCGAAATGCTTTTCGAATAATGGAAGATTATAGACTCGAAACAGTTGAAGGCGAGTCGATGTGACAATGAATAAGCGTCCCGGCGCGTATCTGCAGTCATCAGCCAAAGTATAATTATAAAGTCTTTCAATTATTTGCCGTTCCTCTAACAATACGAGAAAACTCTACTCTATAGGGTTATTAAATTTGGGAGACGTCGGAGTGCATCGATATTTTTGCAATGAAATAGCAATATTTATTTATAAATCTTTGTCCTATTCATTATTGCAGGCGGATGTTCCCGACGTGTCGGGTCTCGTTCAACGGTCTGAGGCCGGAGGGCCGCTACGCTGTGCTGATGGACATCGTGCCCGTGGACGAGAAGCGCTATCGCTACGCCTACCACAAGAGCTCGTGGCTCGTTGCCGGCAAGGCCGATCCCCCGGCGCCTGCCAGGCTCTACGTCCACCCGGACTCGCCCTTTACCGGCGAGCAGCTGAGGAAACAGGTCGTTTCCTTCGAGAAGGTCAAGCTCACCAACAACGACATGGACAAGCACGGGCATGTGAGTCGGTTTTTGTAATACTGTCTACTGCAAAGTCTGGAAGGCACTTCAGAAGTGAGAGAGATAGCTGAAAGAGGGAGCGCTTATTACATTAGTAAAAGGAAATTCTGGAATTCCTGCCTGATACTGTGAAGCGCCGCGGAGATCCGAATGCACTTAATATGCAGGCTTGCAGGCGGCTGCAGCGGCCGATATCGCGCGCATATACACATCGCAGCGAAACGGAAGATATTCGATTAGATCCTGCCAGACGCTTGTCAGACCGGCGTTCAATGAATCATTCTCGTAATTCGATTCGCGACGCGCGATAATGCACTCTGATGCGGGGTGCATTTCCGGTAAAAATAGAGGAGAGACCGATCGCCTAGCCTCCCTTCGGGATGAGCGGGCCTGCAACGGGAGGGACAGACAGAGAGAAAAGATACGACGTGCACGCTGATGCAGGGAGACGATTTTACCAATTTTCGTCTGCAGCCGGCGCGGCGCTGCATTATGAAAGTGTTAATTATACGCGCTTTTCTCGCCGACTGTCGGCTTGAAATAGCTGCTGCAGATGTGTGCACTTGTGCAGTAAGTGTATAAGTAGCCGGATTATTACTCGTGTATTATCGGTTTCGCGCGCGGCGTTTCACACACACACACAGAAAGAACTTTCTTTTCGCAGCTTTGTTTTGCTCTATTTTTAGTGGCCTTACGCGACGCGAGAATAAAGAGATGTCTGTACTTATCGCGGATCGGAATCCAATTCATTAGTCGATTGTTAGAAATGTCGATAGCAACGATTGCTCTCGACGCGACAGCAGCGATTCCCTTGAATTATGTACCGAAATTTTTAATTCAGTCCCGCGAAACAAGAAAGACACTGAGCCTCCCAGACACTTCATTATTTTCCTTACGAGACAGCAGTGGATGTTTGCATACTTATTTCTGATCGTAACTTTATATATTCAGCACGTAATTGACGTTGGATCCGTTTGAATTTTCCAGCTCGTCCTGAACTCGATGCACAAGTACCAGCCTCGGATACACCTGGTGAAGCGGCCGGACAGCGGCAACTCCGATCCCATAGAAGACCTGGACCGAGAGCCGCACAAAACCTTCATATTCCCCGAGTCGATATTCACAGCTGTGACCGCCTATCAGAACCAGCTCGTAAGTTGAATGTTGTTTTTTGTAGAAAAAGTTTCGTCGCGCGTTAAAAATATTCCGAGCCCCGCACAGTAGTGCCTTACGCGCAACGAACGAGTCAACTATAAATCGTCGCGATGAAGAGGTCGTTTCTCGCGTCGATCGTAAAGCAGTTAAAAATAATTGTCAAGCCAGTCGGTGCAGCCCGGCCGTGCATGCTGCACCGACTGCGAAAGGAAAGAATTTCGCGAGGAATACACTGCATCGGTCGGAATCGACTATGTATGAACTGGCATTGCACATATGCACATGTATGTACCATTGTGCCCCGCCAATGACTTTCTTTCATAAATTACAACGGTGAGCATCGTGCGCGTCTCGCGTCGTTAAACGCGACTTTTTAATCTGCATTTTTATACCATAAATCACGTCGAGATTTACGACGGGCGCGCGTAAAAAAATGAAAATAAAGGAGCACATAGGAAAGGAAGCAAAAAGAGCAGCAGCGTTCATTTGCACTTGTGTAGACAAGAGTCGCGAACGTTTCGAGCGCTCGGCATTATCATATTTCACGATACAGTCGTTTCGGTCGCGCTAGCGGGGCGGCCTGTGTGGTCTTGCTTTCCCTCTCGTTTGACGACGCGGCATTGCATTCTATACGAGCGTCGCGGCGGTGGCGTCCTGCGTCGTTTCTTCCTTTTCCTCGGCGTCTTCCTCCTCCTCCGCTGCTTCTGTGCGCGAGTTATACTCCGACAAGTCTGCAGACGTCGCTCGGCTTCTCGTGCGCGATCGAGAAGGAGGAAGGCTAAGCATGCGCGGAATCTAGCTCAAGCGTATCTCCGATCTTGGCTGCTGCAGTCGCCGCGCGACAATGGACGAATGGCCGCCGCGTACTCGTGCGCAGTTAACGACGTCGGGAGGCGCGTACTTTGGCGCGATTTTCGTCGGATGGCTAATCTGCGTGTCATAAAGCTGTCTTGGCTTTAACTCTCGCTACTGTTACTGCTGTATATATTTTTACCAAGGAATTATTTTCGGGCCGCGCGCGTCGCAGCTGGATTTTCAATAGTATATCGCGAATAAATTACTGCGCGACTGCCGCATTTCCACAATAAATAGCTTTACGAGCGACAGGCGAATTGCGTAATAAATTCTATAAAGTACATTTCAGCGCGCTCGGCTGCTCGATCGGTATCGACAGCCGTTTAATGTATGCTAATAAATCCCTCGATTTTCTCGCGCGCGTTTGCGTCACTCTCGAAGGAGAGAGAGAGAGAGAACAAAAATACACTCGCGCCTCGAAAGTTCAAATAACCCGCTGCAGAGAGGGACAGAGAGAAAAAAAGGAGTCGGTATTATATAGGAAGCACGAGGCGAAACCTTCTTTCTTCGCACCTCTTTGAAGCCGCAGAGCTACTCCGGTGACGATACGCGAGCTTCGCGCGCGGCGGATTATTCGTCCAGTCGTATCCGGGCCGTATCGACTTTCAAGGGATCAGAGAAAGAGAGAGGCTCATTCCGAAAGACGTGCGCGGGTGGTCCTCGCCACCCTCGGCCGACAAGTCGCGCCGAGAGGAAGAGTAGAGTAGAGTAGAGAGAAAGGAGAGCGCCGCTCGCGCGCGCGCTGATGATGATGATGAGGTGCGAAGAGATGCCCCCCGGCAATTACCTACGCCGCGGATATCTTTCTCGCCACTCGCCGCGTCATTATCGTTCTTGCGCTGCAGTGCTCTCTCTCTCTCTTCTCTCTTGCTCGCGCACGCGAGGCTACCGTTCGTCTCTACTTCTTCTTCTTCTTCTTCCGGTAGTAGTGGCCGCCGCGGTGCGGCACTTTTATTTCGAGGCCGTTTTGTTGTCGCCGCGCGCGCTGGAAAGAAGATTTCGCAGTTTACCCAGAAATCTCACGGCCGCCGCGGTAAACATCGTCGTAAATGGCCTCGGTCTATAATTACATCAACAATACGTTTGTTCGCGCGCTCGGGGCTTCAACGCTTTGCTGTAGGTGGCCTCTGCAGCCTCTTATTTCAGAGTCTTGCGCCGAGTGTCCCAGTATGCGCTGTTTGTTGTTCTACGGGATTGCTCTCTTCCAGACTTTCCTTGTTTAGAATCCCCTCATTTCTCCGTACACATATCGAGAAAATCCTCTCGACTACTATTACAAGGAAGTACTACTTAATAGGCGCATTACACGTCATTGTGATCACCCGCGCCTTGATACATGTATATGTTCTCGCATTATGCCTTCTATATTTTTCGCTCGCTTTTTGCGCCACACACGTGACGCTCGATTCTCTCCTCTTGGCTCTCATAACTCATAACTTAACTGCTCCGTCTCCTTTCTTCCTCTTCCGTCGTCATCGTCTTCGTCGTCGTCGTCAAGTTCGTTCTCTCTCTTTTTCACACTCTCATGAGTGCGCGTCGAGGCTGCTGCTGCTGCTGCTGCCATAATGGGCTGCCGCCGCCGCCGCTGCCGCTTTTTGCCGGTATAACGAATATCCATCTACTTTCAACGAGTTCGCAAAGGCCTGACGAGCGCGAGGGCCTTTTTTTGCGACGGTGCGCGAGCGAGGTCGCATTAGATGAAAGCTCCATTGAGCGCGTATCGCCAGATGGACGCGAGCGTTCGGTGGATCAAGTATTGTCAAGGCAGTGACGAATGCTGGATCGCGATTTGAAAAATAAATTACAGCGTAATAATAGACTCGTCAAAATTGAAAAAGCTTTTTAATTATAATCGCGTTTTAATGCGCAAAAACCCATCGAATTTTCCTCTTTATTATTCCCGGCCTTGCGACTTATTACGGGCTTTTTTGCTCGGCGCCGCCCGGCTGTCTTTATTACCGCGAGCTTCTGCTGGCGGCAATTAACGATCCGTGCCTAAATAAAAGAAACACTTGGGCGCACATGCACACGCTTGCATAGCGACTCGCTTCAGTAGCAGAAACGTATAATTCCGCGCGCGCGTTTCTTCTTCTCCGCCGCCGCCGCCGCCGCAGCTCCTTCCTCCCACAGGCTCCGCTCATTACTCTTTCGCTCCCTTCGCTACTTGGCCTCTTCTTCCTCCTCGCCGCGCGTCCTTAATTACGCTGCTTTTTTGCCGCCGCTCGGCTTCGACTCGCCTTATTTATCGCGCGCATTTTAGTCATTAAGCGACCTCCGTACGCGAGCTTTTCGCTAATTTTTCCGATTTCCATCGCACCTCATCCTCTCTTCTTTGCTCCCCGCGCGCACTGCAGCACCACCCGATGAAATACGACTACACGTCTCGCGCATATACCTATATGTATACTTCAAGCGAGACGAGTCTCGTTTCATCTGCGAAGAGAATCCTTTTGCTGTCGGTCGACAAAGCGCCGTCGGGATTCCGGACACTTGTAGGCCGCCTCCGCGACATTGTTTCGGCTCCGTGTTTACGTTCATCATCCGGAGACTAGCGAGCGCGTTGGAGCGTGGCCAGAACACGCAGCGGAACAACTGCTCCTGTCAAACTCGTTTTTCGCGCTTATTGTACTCGTGCGAGGCCGCGTACTGCTGCTGCCGCTCTGTTTTCTTTGCAGCTTTCGGAGGAAAGGAGCAGAAATAGACGAGCTTTTGCGTAATTAAGCCCAAAAGTTCTGGCGAAAGCGAGACTTTGCGCCTGCTCTATTCGATCGCAGGAAAAAAAGGAAGGCCGCCGAGAGCAAAAAGAGAGCGGCTGCGGCAGCTACTCGGGAAGGAGTAGTTTTAGTGGCTGCAGGCGTCGGCGTCGGCGAAAGAAAACATAAATAATCGCGCTCAAATGAGACAGGAGACTCGGAGCGCGAGGGGAGTGTATATTATATAGCATCAGTGCGCCACACACGGCGAGGCCCTGCGAGTGAGTGACGTCGCTCTGCCAACTCGCTGCGCGCTAGAGTTATTGATTATCATTCTTCGAAAATTATTGCAAGCTCGAGTTCGGATAATTGCGAATCCAAGAATGAAGACGTAGCTGCCGTAATTATATCATCAAGCGCCAAGAGGTCGCACAGCTCGTAGGTGCGGGCAACGCGTGCATTCGTCTTGCAGAGAGTGCAGGCTCGGCTGAGCGCGAAGCCAGCGACGCGACCTCTTCAATGAGCGTGTCTCTATTAAATCTATTTTTAGAGCGCCTGCTCTCCGGCGCTCTCGGCGGGAAAGCAGCGGCAGCAGCATCCCTTTCAATTATATACCTCGCGGCGGGCTCTATTGCAAATTAGAGCTGTGAGCTATATATAAGCTGATTTAGAGCTAGGCGGAAAAAAATGTAGAAACTTTTGTGTGCAGTAGGCCCGGAGAGCGCGTTAACGAGTAACAAATCGTCAGCTACTCGGTCGCGTGTGTTCCCCCGGGAGAGCGGTGTCGTAGTTTTACCATCGACGCGAGAGAGAGAGCGGGGCGCGCGGCGCCGATTTCCTGCATCGACACTCTCGTTAGCGCTAAATATAAATCTTTTGTCGCCTCGAGCTTTAAACGTCGCCTCTCGTTAATTTAGCCTGCGAATATCGATCATCACCACGCTGCTCGCTAATTATCTCTCGGCTCGATCTCCGAAATGCCGCATTATTGCCGCCGCCGCCGCCGCCGCCGCCGAAATCGAATCGCTGCATCCAACTGCGTGCAGCGCGACTCCTCCGCACTTCCGTTTAGCCGGAATATTAATGATGCCGCTTATAGAAACACTCGACGAAACGGCCTTTCCGCCAGCAGCAGCAACAGCAGCAGCACCAGCGAAACGGCTCGCTAATTCTAGACGCATACATAATAAAATGCCGCGAGAGCGAGTCGCTCATTTTCGACGACTGCGACGCCGCCGCCGCCGCCGCCGTTGCAGTTATTTATTATCGCCGCGCGTTTTTGGCGCAGGGTCAGCCTTCAGCTCCTGTCAGCGTTCAGCTATAGGTATATACGTGTAATAGGGGGGCTATAGGCGAGTGGCCAGTGTAAATCGCTCTGGGAAAGCGGCCAAAACGTAGCCACCGCCGTGTCAGCAGAGTTTCAGCATCGCGAGGGAGTTGCTACGGTAAAAAGCCGTCGATGGCCCCGCTGTTTTCTGCATTTCTACAAATTAACGCGGACTAATACAATACATAGGTGTACTGCTCCTAATCATTCATACGCTCTTTGATATGTCTCGACAAAAATGTACCTGTAACACTAGCGGATGAGATGAGAATAATATAGTCTCGAAATTTACAGCGCTCTCTCTCTCTGTCTCTGAAAATAAATAACTTTAATCGCGCACCATTAGCGCGAAATTTATAATCGATAAATCATCTCGATAATTAAGCGAGCGAGTTTAAATTTCGCGTTTCATTACACGTTTACCGTCCAAAAATAATAGCACTTTCATCGCGCGTTATAATATTATCTGCCGCGCGGCCGCGGAAATTACGAAACAAAGTCTGCGGCATCAGCGAACGCACGCGCGGAAAGAGCGTCGCGGTATTTTCCAGACTTTATTGCAGGCAAATAAGAGGAATTTCGCCGCGTACTTCTGGACTTGTAGCAGTTACTTTGTGCGCTGACTCTTCGTCCAATTGTTATTCGAAAGCTTAAAAAAGAAACAATTAGCCGATGTCTGATGGTACGTGATATTTTTTCCGAAAATAAGAGATGAAATTTTCTCCGAGCGTCCGAGACGCGCTGTGCCGCAACAGCTAGTCGACCAAAAATAGTCTTCTCGAGCGAGAAAGAGAATGAGAGAAACACGAAGGCATATTATAAGATATGTCGATCCGCCTCCAATTTCCAAGTGACACACAAAGTGGTACTGCAACTACTTGTAAGTTTGTTTGCTCGGTAAGACGATCGGCATCGTCATCGGGGGAAGTGAAGCACGCCACCGGGGTCGGGAAGGAAGTGCAAGTTTAGTATACATATAGGGAAGCAGCGGTACATCCATAACCCAGCTGGTGGGTGGTCCAATTACCCCAAGGTTTTCGCGCTCCGCGGCAGCACGTGCATCGCGCCGGGTAATAAGACACTCGTCTCTCTCTCTCTCTCTCTCTCTCTCAGCCTCGTGTCAAAGTATAGCGTGCTAGCTTAGTAGCTTGTAGGAGGAGGTGCTCCCTCTCACTCGGCTTTGGTTACGATTCCACTGACATCATTAGCCAAACATCTGGTCTACTTCCCCCGCAGCCGGTTTGGAAGAAGAGAGAAAGAAGGAAAGGAGCGAGCTGTGGTGGTCTCTTTGATCGGGGCGCGAGCTTTCGTCGCGCGATTACTCGTATACACGCGGTGTGTGACACTGCTGCGCAGCTTCCAGATTCGCGCGTCGTCGTTTCTTTCTTCCTTTTTTGCCGAGGGCCGAGATTCGACGCCGCGGGTTATGGAGCGGAAAGGCCCGGCCCGGCTGCTTTGAACCTCGGGGGATTATTGATACTTTCGCTGACACTTTATGACGCGAGCCGCGTCTGTAATAATCCCGTGAATTATGTCGGCTACGAGCTAGAATGAGTCGCCGGTGCTCTACTATTATGTTGCTAGCTAGTCGCTTCGATTTTACGCTTTATTTTGCTGAAAGACTCAATTGACAAACGAGCCGAGACAAGCGTGTTAATGTAAAATAACATCGTTGTGAAAGCTTCGGCATGAATCACGCGTCGAAATTCCGTAAATCGCTATTGCATATTAATTCGAGCGCAGTGGCAATTGCCGAAGTAGGTATGTTATAAGCGTCTATACCGGCGCAAGAAAGTCATCGACGCGTAAATTATTCCGCAAAACTGATAACAGCTGCCAACTGCAGCGCGGACTTTACGTAACTCCGCTTTACTAATACAATATTTCTTCATTCCGCGGATCTGCACGGATACATGTAGGAAATAACGCGCGAGCGTTTTTGTTCGCGCAGTATGGAATAATAGCATAGGAGAAGGAGAACAATCGCCGCGTAGAAAAGGGCAATTACCGGCCGCGGACCGCGTCGATTCGCGCGCGAGCAGTTAATCGCCGGCATTGTTTGCCAATCCCGTGCATCGAAGCTGTCCATTAGAATGAAAAAGACGGCAGAGTGCAGCTTTCACTTTGCTCTCTGATATCGTGGATTTCTGACACGTAACACCCTCGCCGCGCGAGAAATTGCAGAAATTAAGCTGCAGGTAGGTACGATGTTTTGAAACTCAAGAACGGCGGCGCAAAATATTTAAAGCCGCGCGGCTGCTTCCTTCTTTCCTCCGACTCTCAAATTTCCGTGCAGCGCATCCGTTTTCGAGCTGGGTGGCCAGCCATAATACTGACACGCGCCGAATTTGCTGGGACGCAAGTCGACGATGGGGCTTTAAAAGCAGCGGCAACTTCGATTCGGAATTTTTCCGCAAAAAACCTATACGCTCGAGTTACGGAAGCGTTTAGTCGTCTACTGCGAGCGCTCGTAACGAATTCTTCTCTCGAGTCTCTTACGTATATACTGCTCTGCGGCTGCGGCGGTGGCGGCGGCGGTGCGCTTTTAACGGCCGAGGACATAAAACGCGATAATTGATAGTCGAATGCGCTGCCGGCGCGCGCGAGGCTTGTCATTAGGCGGCTCGCGCTTTTACGGCCAAGCGTGTGAGAACCGCGCGCGTTGCTGTACAGCCCGCCGCGATTCTTGGGTGGCTGCATTACAAATGCTTCTGCAATGCTTCCCGAGAGCTAGCGGATAGCTAGTAAATAGATTTGGGGGACGTGCGCCATTTTCCAAATCAATTCGAGGAAGCACGCTAATTGCCAGCCGCGCGCTAACATTTAAAGTCAGGCTGATGTGGTAATGAGCATTCTTTCGCTTCTTGTTTACATAAATCTCGCCGAACGCGCGTGTGTGTGCATCGTCGTCGGCGTAATTAAAGACGCGAGCACGTGTGCGCTTGTACGCGTCGAAATTTACTATTTGGAGTAATCTCTGCTATTACGGGGAGACCGGAGAGCAGCAGCTCTCCTGTAAAAGGAAATTTATTCACGGCAGAAGATGTACCTTCTCTATACACTCATGTTTATCCTATAAAACTAAAACTACTGCTATTAAATCGTCGGCATCAAACGGAACTCGGCGCCTAGCTCCTCTAATATAAACTATATACACGAGCTGATTTGAAAAAAGAAAATCGGTTCCCTTGAAGTACGAAGCCTGCACGCGCCGTCGAGAAAATGTTGTGCTTTTACGAGAGTCGTCGTCGCAATCTCGCAATCTCGCAACACGGGGGAATCGTCGAAAAGGGCGAGCTTATACATGCGCAGCGCAGAGCGCACCCTTCGAGCGTGTGCTGTATACTCCTCCGCGCTAATTTTACGAGCCGTTGACTCGAGATCGATGCCGGGACGGCGGCGGCCTTACTCCCCCCGCCGAGACGTAAGCGCGCGCGTTACTCCGACGACGATTGCCGTAGGATCGGCGAGCTCGGCTTTTACGCGCGTTTCCTAGCGTGAAATTTCAAACTGAAACTGCGGGATGAAAGCTAGGGTGCAGCCTTTCTTACGAGCCCACTGATGCGAGATCCTTGTTTTCTTGTTTCTTTGTTGCAGATTACCAAGCTCAAGATCGACAGCAATCCCTTCGCCAAGGGCTTCCGGGACTCGTCGAGGCTCACGGATTTCGAGAGGTTGGTTCAATTATTTTACTCCCGACTTGCTCCCCACCATCATCCCAAATTGCATTTTCCAAACAACGGCTCGCTATAAATCAAGCGACTCGCTCGACTGAGAAAAGGAAAGCATGTCACACACGCTCTCGAGGAACCATTAACATACCTCAAGCCCTCCGCTGCACTTCCGTAACGCATCAATATCCCGCGCACTTGAAATCATCATTCACCATCGCTCCCCGATCATTTTTCACACCCGCAGCGTCAATGAACGAACAGCCGTCATAATGAAGCACAGTTACCCTTACAGGGAGACGATGGAGTCGATGCTGGCCGAGCAGCAGACGCTCAGGTTTCCGCACCGGCTTCCCTTCGAGATGGACCAGCTGCAGTCGGCGGCCGCCGCCGCAGCCGCCGCGGCCGGCAACAACCTCACCCTCGAGGAGAAGGCCATGTGGGCCGCCCGCTCCCAGATCATCCTGCGCGCCGCGGCCGCCGCGGCCGTGGGGCCCTATGCCCAGCTGGTCAACCCGGTGCTCGTCTACCCGTCCGCGGCCGGAACCAGTCACCAGCAGCAGCAGCAACAACAGCAGGCAGCGGCGGCGGCCCAGCAGCAGCTCTGGTGGGCCTCGTCCCTGGGACCAACCCTCTTCGCCGCGGCGCATCACCAGCAGCAGCAGCAGCAACAGCAACAACAGCTGGCAGCGAGCAGCGCCGCTCAGCAGCAGCAGCAGCACAGTCCGGGCGGGGGAACTGGGCCCGCGGCCCCGAGGCCCGTCTACCCGTCCGCGGCGCTGAGCGCGCTCTCCGCGCACCACAGGTTCTCGCCGTACCCGAGCCCCAGCAGCAGGACGACCTCGGCCTCCTCGCTCAAGTCCGCCACGCAGATCGGCTCCTCGAGATCCTCGCCCTCGAGAAGGACTACACCCTCGCCGACGGATAGCCTGTGCAGAGAGGCCCGGGACCTCTCACCCTCGTAGTCGAGGTCCGCGCACAAGCATCACGGACAGTATTAGCGACTCGCGATATTATTCGACTGTAAGATTGTGTACATCGCGCGTGCAATAAGTGTGGCAAACATTTTGAACTTGAACGATAAAGCCAGCGGCAGAGTGTGCGGGTGCTCTTCTGTGTACTGTAAATATTAAATGTGCATTCTAGCCGAGAGTAATTCGGTTGTTCGATCGGTATGCAGACGCGTTTTACCAAGTCGTACTATTTAAACCCCGTTAATAAAAAGACAAAAGCCTGAAGCAGCAAATATTCGATCGCGACCCCCTCTGCCTTGTACATAATTACGCGATGGATGATGCTGAATTGAAGGTAGCTTAACCGGCGTTTCCTGTATCATAAGCCCTGTATCATATTTTGTATTAAGAACTGCGCATTGTTATCGTTGTTTATGTTGAAAAAAACATGTGTCGCAAAATGAATGTTCCATCTCTCGCAGACGGAAGATTCGCTTTAGTTCTTCGGTATTTCGCTTTTCGGTATTCGCAATTGAAATTATTACACGCGATTTGGCGATTTTAACGTTGTGCATATTATTGTTTTTGAAGATTTTCAATGTTATCTCATTGTATGAAAAGTATTTCCGAAGGTCCGTTATTATTTCGAGGGAAAGAAAAAAAACTATTCCGGCGTGATCTGACGGGAAGAGATCATTGTCACTGCGACGCATAGTACATTAGCGTAGGACGTTATAATATTGTTAAATAAACGCTTGTATCGTCGAAAGGATTACGTAGCCATTGTCGAGCGAGCTACTGCCATGTATATATACAAGTCCTAAATGACAGAAAAGAAAATGGAAACTCTTGTATCGAGTATAAAAGAGGGGAAAAAAAGAAAGTGTTTCTTGGAAAATGAAAAAATAAATGTTACGACCTTTGCAATTTTCACTATTCATATCCCTTATTCATGGAAGGCGCAGAACGAGAATTACGAAGTGCAATAATCTATACACGATTTATTTATAAATAAAAACGAAGATGGAAGCAATAAAATAAGTAAAAAAAACTCGAGGAAAATGCATTTGAACCCGTCCCAACATTTCAAGCAAAACGAAAAAAAAAGAACGAGAGAGAGAGAGCGAGTTAAATATATAAATCGCCTCGAATTGGCTGCTAAACTTTTCACGAGCAGCATTTTTCTGCCCGTTCCCTTTTCGCGAGTCCCATGCATATGCATTACCTCTATACCCACATCACGAGTTTCCTCTGTTCAAACAGCGCTACCACACTAGCTCTAGTCACGAAGAGAAAGAGAGAGAGAGAGAGAAAGAGAGCGCGCGCGCGCGTAATGACCGGTGTTCAAACAGAACTCGATATTTCCGGCGCTGCGGAATAATCGCAAGCGCGAGCCGGCCATGCATGAAACAATTTTCCTATCCTCGCGCGCAGGCACGTCACCGGACGCGCGGCCGACTACTCAAGGAGCCGATATGCCGTTTGCCGCTGCTCCGGGAATAATCATTCCGCGATAATTGATGTTTGCAGAAAGCGGACTGGTCGTTTGCAGAGAGCCAGGGAAATAAGCTGGATGCCTCGGATTCTGCATCAGCCTCTGGCAGCTCGCGGCGGTGCGGAAAAGTTGTTATTATCCCCGACACCTCGGAAGTTATTATCGACTTGAAGTGCATTTCTCTCTCGATGAGAAAGTCACGCGCGACCTGCGGACAATTTCCTCCGTCGCTCCTCGGCGGCTGCATCTGTAATTATATATCGTCCATTCGTCCGCGCGAGACTCGTGTTCGATTCCATTCGATTGGGAAATCAAGAGCCTGATGTGCATCACGAGCCGGAAAAAGGCAGGACCGCCGCGGCATCGGGGATCGCCTGACTGACGGCGATTTAATCTTACGCGATAATTGCCCGGCGCAGGAGAGCGAGGAGCGAGCGAGCGAGCGAGCGTCTGACTGACTGACTGACTGACTGACTGACTTTGCGCCAATTGAAAATCAGCGTTGCATAACTTACTCTGCGCGTCTTGTTTGCGTTTTGCTCGGCGAGTTTCTCATTTGTTTGTCATCGTTTTATTTTTTGCTGCTACAATATTCTAAGACCTACACGTGCAGTGCTCTCGTGATGCGTAAAAACAGCTCGACTGGTCACAAATCACCGTTCTTCAACAATGCATTCGCTGCATTTTTATTGGAGAAGAAAAAAGTCCGGAGAGCCGACAGTCGCGCAAAGTTATTCACGAGCAGTACACCTATAGCTCTATACTGCACGTACAGCTGGAAAATGGCGTGTCGCACGAGCGGCGCGGCGGCGGGCTATTTCAAATTAAAAAGCAAAATCACCACAAATCATCCTTTCCCATCCATTGTCATCATTTTACTCGCAAATTTCCCCATTTATGACCTCGCGCGCCGTAAATCAGCGTCGATTTAACAATGCCGATGCTTGCGGCGCGAGCTGCTGGCCGACAGTGCCGCCGTACCACTCTTTAATTAGAAATTCGTCACGCGTGCGAAAAAAGTGAGTTACTGCAAAAACTGGCCGATGCAGTATGTGACATGCGACTCGCGAGCAACTGATTTGCAAAATCAATTGCGTCGCATCGTGAGCTATTAGCTGCGAGCGATGTCGATGTAAATTATTCCGTTATATATATATTATACGATATGCTGGAATTGGAAAGATCACATTATCAATTATATAGAGAGAAAAAGTAAGCCATCGAGGACTGCCTCGCGCATTTAAACTCCCATCTGTGCGCGGCACGCACACCTATATACATTTATAGCTGCATACTGTCGAACGAGAATAATGAAGCGAAGAAGCACGGTTGCGCGTCGGTCAATCCTTGTATTCCTCGGGCCGTAAATCAAACTGGCGCGGTGAGAAAAATGCGGCATATGCTAGTAGCGCGCGCGAGAGAGAGAGAGAGAGGAAAGAAAGTGCGCGCGGATATCTCTCGGCGCGTTGAAACGCGACATGAAGGCATTACCGCAGGAATTAGCATAACGTCGGCATAAATATCGGCCGAGAGCCAGAGTATAAGAGCTGTCGCGCGGCGGCGAGAGCCCAAAAGAATTTTTTGTCACTCGTTATTTCTTGCTTCTTCAATTTTCATTTCTCGTCCATCATAATTCCCAAGCTTAACAAGTTGTAATTTTTCCGTTTTTCGCGCGGGGTTCCGCTGCGCAGCCAAACAAACTGCTGCAGCTGACGATGCAGCGAGACGTACGCATCTGCTGCTGGCAATGACAAAAAACGCGGCTCCAAAAAAGAAGTCATCTCTTTGTCACTCGCTCTCGCGTCAGTCGCCTGCGTGTGTAATTTAGCCTCGAGCAAGAAAGAGCTCAGCTGGCTCCGCTTTGGGCATATTTGCGAATCGCCAAAACTGCAACTGCACACATACTTATTACTACTCAAACACGCGGAGCCCATATTTCATTAGCTATCACAGGCGGTGCTGAGAATCGGTGGCGATTTAATGCGCGAGATGAAGGCATTATAAAGTCATTAGGGAGCGCGCTCCTCCTCGCCTCGCGCACGCACATGCATCAGCCGCATATGCGCCTTTTATAGCTCGCGTGTGCATCGCGCGCGCGCCCGACTGAGAGAGTAGCCGAGTGGAGTCTCTTTATTTGAATGCACAAAACATTAGCGGCTCTTGCTGGATCGTGATTTCGCGATTCTATTTTTGGTTTTAGAAAAAAGTTCGCGATTCCAAGCGCTTTGCGTAACGGAGCTGCGAGCTATTGGACTGAACTTTTCTTATTAAGGAGATCGTAAATTCTCATTTGAAATTCATACTTTTATGTGTACCTACCTACCTGCAGCAGCAGCAGCAGCTAATAGCCCCGCGATATTACAGAATTTTTACGTTTCCTGTTGGGGCAAAAATCAGCTCATTCCGCACTCGCCTAACTATACAGGTACATTTAGTTTCGCACTTAACCGTTTCGTTTCTCATTATTAGCATTGCGAGAATATTTTCAGCGCTTAACGATCGGCTTATGATTCGTAACAATGGCTCGTTTGAATTACGCGGGCAGCGTATTCGATAACTTTCACAGACGCTTATGCTTTATACCTTACACTCGGCTCCCCAGCAATTATTTAAGTATCTATTATGTATTATCGAACTGCATGCACAAAGCCGCCGCCGGTAATAATCACGGCATACTTGCAGGATAAATCAAGTCACTGCACCGACGCGGCGTAACAATCCATTTTTCTTATACGCCGGCGACCGCAGCTTTAATTTACAACGGTCTTTCTATTGACTTACCGTCTCGTCCGCGTCCACTCGACCATTACGCGCGGCTCTGAATAATACAAACGGCGCGAATATATAGACGGAAGAGAAGTCCGCGGAGCCGAAAGAAATAAAGAGCCGAGGGAGAGAAGGGACAGAAGCCAGCAGCAGCAGCAGCCGACGCGAAACGCCCACTTCCGGCGATACCGGAGAACCACCACCACCACCACCACCACCACTCGGAGCAACTCGGTGTTTTGCGCGGCGCTCGTTTACCTCTTAAAGGGCAAACCGCAAAGTGAGGAGGAGTGCAAAATCATGTTAAAATTAAACTCTGTGCGTTGCATTCGGGAAAGATGTCGGCTCTTGTAACGGAGATAATACAGCTGAGAAAAAAATTCGCTACATTACTATTTTATAGCTTATAATATAGAGGAGCTTGTTTTTCGTAGTACGGGAATTTCGGGCTTTCCAGGGATAAGACGAGAAAAGAGCTGAGAAAAGTGATACGAGAGGTCAGTTCGGTTACAACAGCAGCAGCGGCGAGTATAGGTATACACACGAGAAGGAGAGGGAACAACGAGGCCCGAGAGCCATCAATCAAGTCGGGATTTTTGAACTGCAGACGTAACAGAACCCGCGCAAAGCCGCGCACGCGTGAAACGTGAACTTAAAAGATTTACAACGGAAAGATAATATTACTGCATTATTCTCGGCTCTTTTTCTCACTGCAGCCGAATCGAATACGTATCGACGACGACGACGAGAATAAAAAGCCCGGTGCCGGGGGCGCTCTCGAGGCTAGGCTCATTAATTACGCGGCCACTTTACAGGTGCCAACAACTCTCTCGCTCTCTCTCGATTATCTGATCCGATCCCATTCGCGCATGCTCTCTGAGCTCGGGCTCGTTGTGTTTGTACAACAGTACTGCTCGTGCATAGAGCGAACCGCTTTGTTTTTCGCTGCAGACGCGTTGCGTCTGTGACCTCGCACACCCTGCAGCGAGAAAAAGGACCAGTAAACGTAGTATAGCAGCCTGCAGTCGCCTATACCATTAACGATCTCGAGCAGTCATCACGACAAAAAGTTAGACTGCAGCGCGCCGTAAGGCCGCTCTTGCCTGTTACCTGTTACAGTACAGCGTGAGAAAGTAGAGACGTGTATTATCCGCGGTATCTTTCTCTCTCTCTCTTGTGCGCAGGATGCACTGCTGTGTGTACACGAGTACGAGGGAAAATAAAATGGCGGAGCGGGCGCCGATAGGTCGAGTAGGTATCGATTGCGTCGCCGCGCGCAAGCCGGGAGCCGTCTGCTCTCTCTCCCTCTCGTACTGTGGCGACGCTCGCGTTCGCCGCACGTATCACGCTATCACAGTCTATATACGTGCAGATGTGTCATTTTTTCTATCTCGCTTTATTAAAAATTACAGCCCGCGCAGCGTTATCAAATCACAATAATGCGACGGCCGGGAAAACAAATCAAGCTGCTCGCTGAGTTAGCTCGAGCGTCGATTCGATTGGCCGAGACCCACTCTCTCTGTGCCTATCGACTATCGAGGAGTTGATTTTTCTCGGCCATAAATCGAGATTAGCGTCTCGCGCGGTAGGTCGATCTCTCCCTTTCTCTGTGTACACCTATATAGAGCGAGCGAATATAGGTATACACAAGCTCAGTGCATACGAGGCTCGGATTTCGTCCTTCGAATTGCAGTATACCCTCATCCTCGCGAACTGCACCGCACTTCTATTCGAAACTGTTGCGAGCATTATCAGTTTCGATCTTAGGCGTTAATATTCTCGAAATTTGCATGTCCCCATCAATCAACATCAGAGCAGCCTGCAATGGGTATAGCCGATCCATCAACGCTCGCGAAAATTCGAGGAAAGTCCGCTACTCAATTTTCCAGCTGCTCAGGGAAAGAGACGAGGAGACGAGAGGATGGACAGGCGCGCATGATTCGGCTAGCTACACGCGCATTATGCGCATTCGTTCCGCCGATACAATACCGATGCACCAGCAGATCTTTGTCAAACAGTATAATATACACTGTGTGTGTGTGGATGTCACTGCGGCAGGATGACAATGACGAGCCGTTCGTTGAGACTCCAAATATTTTCACAGCAGCCACGCGATCCCTCGCTTTGTCACGATTCCAAAAGTCGCTTCTATTCTCGACTTTTTTTCGACTCTGTTCGTCGGCTGTCTGTTTATTTCGGATTTGGGGAGACGACGAGTGACACCGGGGATTAGCTGCTTCGATTTTCGGGAAAAGCGTGTCTCGCGAGGTGATGCTTGCTGCTTAATTTCTTCCGATGTGTGAAATAATAGTTGCTTCGTACTTTTTCAGAGGAAGCAACAATTATCTACTAGATTATCCCAAGAGGGGAAATTTCTCGGAAGCCGCGCGATCACTCGTCAAAATCTAAATGGAAAATCTAATGCGTTATAATATCTTGCAGCATAAGCAGTGGGTATTATATGTATAGCTACGAGGCTGCACGATCGTTCACGCGGTAAAAATTCAGCTTCGAACGATCGTTTGATCGATGCACTCGCGTAAGTGGACACTTTGTATCGGCTGTCAAACACTCTTACATGCGTGTAAAGGAGATTTGATCGATCGACCTCGGGCCAGGAAATTTCGATAGACCGCAGCAGGTAGTGCCTACTATAGGTACTAGTACTATAGTACTACTGGGCGGCAGCACTGCGCTCTCTCTCCCTCATTCTCTCAGCGGGGGCATCTATCCTGATCCTGACGATGCTCGCAAGTGAGTGTGTTTTGATTTTCGGATTATGAAAGCTGCGCGCACGAATTTTTCACATCCCTTCCCCGAATCGCTAGCTTCGAGCTGGAATAAATCACCATATTTCGTATTACTTATCGAGAAATTTATCAAGAATATTGCCGCTAATTATGCTCTGGATTCTTGGCTCATGCAGCAATTTTTCATTCCTCTCAGATCTGGATGTATGGAAATATTTTACTCCCCGCGCGAGTTCGCGGGAGATGACAAATTGCTTCGTCGGATAAATGAATTTCTTCGGTCTTTTAATTCGTAATATTGTGGTATACCCAGTCTGCAAATGTCAAATATGAAAACAAAAGGAAAATTAATTAAATTATCCCTAAAGCAGATTTGACTCGCCCAAATAAGGTTACGTTTTTTCCTGAAAATCATCCATATACAATAGGATCGATGCCCCGTCGAGGATATAAGCATCTGTGGGCCACCTGCAGTCGCGCGTTTCGTCACAGCCTCGACCGCACGCACGTTTTGAGCGATACGTGTATTATGGGGCGGCGGGGTAGGGTATAGGTCTCGTTTTCAGCAGGCATTATGCATGTCCTCGTCGCTCGCAAAAGCACGACCGGCACCGCAAATATTTCGACAGCCATTACAGAGCTGCATCAGTGCGCTGTCAATCGATACCTACAATAGTGCACGGGGAATTGCGGATTGGCTGCAGACGTAGCGTGGACTTGAAAAAATGTTGCCGATCGATGAAGTGGAAGTTAAATTGCGCGTGCTCCTGGCCGACGATTAGCATTTTCGCCGAGGGGGCTAAACGCACGCTCAATTGCCGCGAATTAGCCGCGCGGCGGCAGGCTGCATCTTGCGCGCCTATTAATTTTCTCCTCGCGCGCCTACTGCCGCCCCCTTCTCTTACCTATATATATACTACTCTCGGGTATGTTGCGCAAGCGAGCTTCTGCCTTATTGCTACACCCATATACATACAGGCATATTCCTGCTGGATTTGCGGATTATCGAGCGAGCGGAATGTTGATTTAACGATTCGAACAAAGGCCTCTCTCGGTTACGTAAAGCCGGATAATTGGCGTCAATCGCGTTCGAGCTCGTCGCGTAAAAATCATCGTCTTCCGTAGCAGTATATCCGTAGCTTATCGCGTCCGCGTGTCTACCCATGCCCAAAGCTCGGTGCACGCGATCGGCGGGCATATAAATGCAGTAGACTGCACATATATACACACGTACACACAGCGATAGACTAGCACACCAGCAGCAGCAGCTGAGGAGCGCCTCGAGTGAGATCTCACATCTCACGAGTTTACAACGTGGGTATGTACAGGTAGAGTATAGAGGAAAGTCACACAGCGAGTCGTGCGCATATCAGGGGCGATCAAGCTCCGAACCGGCAATTAATCAATCGCTCGTTTCTCCTCGGCGCGGCCGGCCGCCCCCACAGGCTTTCACACCCCAATCGGCCGCGTCTTCCAGGAAGCACGAGCAATTGACCTGTCTTATGACTTTGGTCTTTGGAGCGAGGGACAATGAGGACGCGTCGCCGACGGCATCACGCAATTCTAGTCGACGGTAATTAAATGCACTGCACTGTCATACGCGGCATACGCGCAACGTGCATTCCCTCTGGATCTCTGGCGCGTTCGATTTTCCTTTAATCTCTCGGCATCTTATGCAAGCGCTCGCGAGAATAGTGATGCCAATATCTCTTTGACGAAACGGCGGCCCCGCGCGCGAGAAAGGGCTCAAAGGGACTATAACCCTTCCCTCCGTCTCTTCGCGCGATGATATATCCCCGCTTGCGATAGTCATCGCCGCTGCAGCGCGGTACGGCGATATCGCGCGCTATAAATACGTGTACACAAAGCACTGGCTCTCTCTCTTGCTGGGCGGATGTGTCGGAGGTAATTGAGGCCCGGGGTCAGCGGCTCGGGTCGCCGCCGGCCGGCACCGACTCGGAGTCACGAGTCACGAGAAGGAGAGACAGTACAGTGCAGAGGGAGGAACAATGCACTTCTTTCTTCTCGCGTCTCCTCTTCTTTTCGCGAGCTCTATGCGCTCCTCGCCGGACATCCCGTTCTCTTTCTCTCCGAATGTCGTGTTTATTTTAATCAGCCCCGAGAGCCCGCTCGACTTTTCTTTCTTTTCCGAGTATTGTGTACGAGCTTTTCGTGTACTATGCAAATGGCCCTCTAATAGACGTTCCTCGAGCGCATCGCATACCGCCGCGACGATTATCTGCATCTAAACACAGCTCAAACTTTCGCAGGGAGAAGCCTCGTGCGCGCAGTTATTAGATCCGATCCGAAACGCAGATTAAGCATTGGAAGAAACGTTATTTATGAGGCGCCCGGTCATTACGGGACGGGGACGGGGTTCAGCTCGGCTCTCTCGGCTCAGCTCGGCTTCCCTCCCCTCGACTCGCGCGCACAGCTCTGATGACCCATGATATTCGAAGCATGCACTTTTAATCGGCTATTAAGCGACGATTTTTCATTACGCGTCTGCTGCTTCGCGCACGATTTGACGATAATTTCCGACGACTCTCTCTCTCTCTCTCTGTGTGTGATCGATCCGAGAGAGATGACTTTTGCATTTCATTCCACTTGATTTGTTTCTCCGCTGCAGACTTGCTTAAAAATGCAAGCCGATCGAATTTGAAAATTGCAGCAGGAAAAAGATAGCTGCAACTACTTCTAGTATACATAATATATTGCAGATGAATTTATTGGGAAAGCCAGTGGCGGCGCCGAGAGAATCGAAGTAGGGATAACAGAGGGAATAAAGAAGACTGAGAATATAAAGAGAGCCGATTGCCGATCTCCCACGCTGCACCGCGCGAGCTGCAGTATGCGCCCGCCGCCGGCCGCCGGGGCAATCGAAGACAAATTAGCGTTGCGTGATGCGCGTTGATTCTCCCGATAGCGGAACATCGGACACGGTACGTAAGCATCGCCGTGTACTCCGCTGCATTCCCCGCTCCTTCGCAAGCAGCCAAAGCGAAAGAGAGAGAGATGGACGATAGATACAGGAGGGTGACACGGCATCCCCCTTCTGCTTTATGTATAGGTATATACACGCACATAGGCTGCAGCGATTATCCGCGCTCGGAGTGATCCCGTTCGGCGGCTGCTGCTGCTGCTGCTACGCGGATCGCGCCTGTATACCTCCTTTTTCGCTCCTTTTCCCACGACGGATGCCTCAATTATTACAACGGCGATCGATCGCTCTCGAACAATGCGATCGCGGGATTCTTGCGCGCTCGGTTTTGGAATTTCGGGCTAAACGCGCGTATATGTAAATTTGTAAATCCCGCGGTAACGACGTCGGCTTAAAAATCCCCGGAGACCGTGTGATACGATAACTACGTAACGTTATGTAAGTAAAGATAAAAGATGCCTATCGAGCGTTTTAGCTAATGACCCCGGCTGCAGCGGCGGCGGCGGCAGACAACGATTTAGGGAATAATCGCGCGCGCCGGAAAGAGAAATACCGCGCAGACAGCTGAGTTGTAGACTATACTGCAGCCAGATCTCTCTCCTCTCGGCCGATTAGCTGGCCCAGAGCAGCTGACAAGTGGGTAAGTCATCGCGCGGGCCGGTCTTATCTGGCGCCGGCGATCTCTCCCAGCTCTCGAGAGGAGCACTACTCTCTAATCTCTCTCGGCGCGCGGTGTAACTAGTCGAGCATACATATAGATACATGTAGCAGCGACACCCACGCGAGACAGAGAGACTCTCTCGGGGAATATCGTAAGGGAGATCGTGTTCGCCGGACTGGTATTACAAGCCGACGAGACTACCGCCCGGTTTCGGTTTCTTCCCTATATATACCATACACAAATATACATGTACTGGTCTCAGCGCCAGTTTGCCAGATTTGCATTAAGATGTATGCTTTCGATTTCCGCGGTATCTTGATACGAGATCTGCTGCTACATGGTGCAAATTGTTTTTTCTTTTCCCAAATAACAGAGTAGCGAGAGTAGCGAGCTGCTATTTCGGAAGATCCATCATCCAGCGTTTTTATCATTTTTGCCACGTGTTTACACCTGGCAATTTAGCCGGTCATTATTAATGATAGAACTAGTCCTGAGCGATATTTAATTGCAGACTAAGCGCGCGTATAAGTCCTCGCTGAAATTTCGCTTCACCTGCACTCCGTATTCGCGTTTTTCATTCTCGCCAAAGGTGCGCAATCTTCAT
The DNA here is from genome assembly GCA_900474305.1 of Cecidostiba fungosa. Lineage (NCBI taxonomy): Eukaryota > Metazoa > Arthropoda > Insecta > Hymenoptera > Pteromalidae > Cecidostiba > Cecidostiba fungosa. The sequence continues at coordinate 194,120 of UCOJ01000006.1, forward strand.
TCAATCGTCGGATATATCGGACTTTAACGCGCGTCATTAGTAAACAGAATAGTAAGTGTCAGCCCTTGCCGTCACTCGTTCAACGAAAATCGTCTGCATCGATTCCACTCATTCCCCCATCGGCCAACTGACACCTCGATAATTATAACTCGACAATTATACCCTCAGCATTTACGACACCCGGAGATTAAAAACAATCATCTGCGCAGCTCTCAAGATCTCAATTAGCCCTATACACATAGCCACACACACTCACACGTACACGATATGAATGAAAAGCCGAATCGGACGCGTATAATAGCCGCTGCTGACCTGTAATGCGGACGTATATAGGGGTATTCTCGAGCAAGGCAGGTGGCGCGTACATCTTCTCTATTTTATCCGAAGAGCAGCAGCTCTCGCATGTTGTCGAGTCGTAAAAGAACGGGGCTGGCCGGATAGTGACAGGTGTCGGCGTTAAGAAGAGAGAGAGAGAACGTGTATACGCACACGGGTCCGTTGGCGGTGCAATTTCCAATTTTTTTTTCATATTCCCTCGGTCATTTTTCTCGAAGCTGGCAACGGCAGCGGCGGTGGCCCTTGCCGATTGCTTTCAATTTTCGCGGTAATTGAAAGAGATTAACGGTAATTGCGGACGCGCGCGCGCGGGCTTCGATTGCTTTGCGCGCGTGAGGGAATTATACGCGTAATTGGCGACTCTCTCGCGTAGCTATATTTTCCATCTCTGCCAGCGGTTGCTGCTTCTTTCCGCCGTTTTTTTTTCTTTTTTAAATAAGGCAGAGCTTCTACGCGCGCGCGTGGCGTGTGTATAATTTTTTCGCGCGTGTTTACCTTCTGCGCGAGAGATCCAGCACCGCCGGAGAGAAAGAGAGTGCTAAGGTTTTCAATTACGCGTTTTCTCTTATCGATCGCGTAAACGACCGTTAAATGGCCTGCTTCTCGAGAGGAGCGCGTCTGTGTGTGTGTGTGTGTGGTTAATTATTTAGCAGCGGGGTGTAGGCCGTTTGAGGAGCGAAATTGAAAGTGCGGGATTAAATTAATTCCGATCGGCGCGACTTTCCTAAGATAATAATGCTTTGATTATAGACGCGCATCGATTGCGCTTTGATATAGATATAGCAGCGATTAGCGGAATTATGTGTAATGACAGACTCGAGCAAACGATGAGTATATTATTAGTTTGAAAGTCAGAAAAAAGAACGTTCTCACGTTCGCAGTGACGGCAGCGACCGCGCGCACAATCGTCTTTTCATCTCGATTTTCCATTCTCCTGAGCTATTTTTTAGGCCATGCACCAGCCCCCGGTGTTCACTTTCGTTAAAACTCTCGCAGCCATCCGATATTCCCATGGGTTGCTCTGCTACGTATATATATGCCTATGTATAGAATCACTCGTCGCGTGTCGTCTCGTTTTCGATCTCGCGGCTAATGGCAATTCCGGGCACCCCCTATATATATTCCAGAAAATCGAGGCAACCAGCAGCTTGTATGTACAGATAGACACACACACGTACACCAGCTATACTAAACACAGAGAGACCTGCGCGCTGGTGTACAACACGTGCTCCACGCGTTGCCATGGGGATGGCGCAGGGCAGGGGGATAACCGTTCGGAGATAAATGTAATGTAATGTAACGAGGGAGGCGTCGCAAGTGCCACTCCATTGTGGCGCGACTAACTAACTCTCGGGCCAAACAATTTGTCCGGGCGACAGTGGAGATGAGCCGCCGCCACCCCAGGCTCTGCTACACCCCCGTCGTTCAACACAATCGCAATCTCTTTACCGCGCCGACTTGTTGTGTTATTGTTACAGGCTACACAGGGGCCCGGCCGACAAGATATCGCTCTCTTTTTTTCTCTCCCTTGATACAGTATGTACGTGTATACATATAAGCCTCCCGACTACGGGGGCGTTTTCGCACACGCGCGCGCACGCGGAAGCGTCGTCGGATTTAATGCCGTTAACGTCGACGTTGCGGTGCCACGCGACCTATACGCGACCTAAATCATTTTCCAGCTGACTCGAGAGGGGGAGAAGGGGGCATTAGCTTGTACTGATGCAGTGTAGCGATCCGGATTGATAAAGTTTTATAAAGCGGAACGGATGCGATTGTCAGACACAAAGCGGCGACTTTTTTTCTTCTTTAAATGCGCGTGTGAGATTTAAAAACAATGCGCTATGCGTGAGCCATTGTTTCCAAACAGAGCGCGTCCCTGATGCGAGAAGTGAGAATTGTCAAAAGTGCCGAGTGCCCGGTTCTTAATGTATCGAATATTCCGGAAAATCTTTGGGAAAACGATATTTTGACAGGGCAACAATAGGGGTATTACGATCATTAAATAAGATTTCAAGCTGCCAGATTCGGAAAAATCGCCTCCGCTTCCCTCCGACCCGCCCCTCGTGACTTTTCTATTTGTATATTTACGAAAAAGCTCCTTCTCTACCTGCCGCTGACGCTGCGGGCTGCTAACCGGTGATTATCGTCCGGAGAGTCAATTCAGCGCGCACCGCCCCGACTTTCGATGCTCTACACTCGCTCATTGTCTGCGCGCGCGGTAGGTAGAGACCGAGAGAGCGCGCGTATATACCTAAATCACTCGCCGGGCTCGCACGCCCTAATACACCCTACACCCACTCTCTCGGCTGCTGCTGCTGCAAGTCCTTTCTCTATTCGCTCATTAGGAGCCTGGTAATGAACTGAGCAAATCCCGAGTGCGCGCGAGGGACGATGGACTGCTACTCGGATTCCATTTGTCACGAGCCACTTTTTACGGGCCTCGACGCGTTGCTTCTATAATTAACACTTGCTGCTCGCTGCTGCGAGAGCAATTTACCTACACTAAATCGCGGTAATAACACAAGTTACCATTTTTAACGACTTTTTTGCCTTATAGCCGATGACCTGCTGGATAGTATTATAGAAACAAAAAATGTCAGCCTCGCACATAAACATCGTCATTACGCAGCTCGACTGCAGCAGCTGTTGGTGTCGTCTCCCATTCGCTTTCCAACAATACAGCTAATCCGGGCTGTAGATCGAAGGCTACAGAGCGCGGAATTACAGCCGCACGTGTCCGCGCAGCAGCACGCGTGATGACACTTGACTCTACTCGCAAGTGCAGCAGCTCGAGAATCGCTCGAGTGGAATAGCGCATGGCACTTTTCCTGCGCTGCAATCGCCAAATTATACCGAGTGTGCGTGGGTTTTAACGACGAGCTGCTCTGCCGATTTAATGCATAGGCGTTTTAATTCTCGTCTATATAGTGCATCACGCTCAACTGCACGCGCGGAGGGTGTTGGCTGGGAGTAGAGCTCCGAGCTCGTAAATTACCGATGGAAAAGTTTATATAGCTTTGCTAAGCTCGCCGAAATAAATCAAGAAAGCTCTGCTACACAAAAACGCGACCAGCCTCATTGTGCTCTTCACGCGATAGCAATAACGAGGTTCGACGCCCAGGTGTCGCACACTATTCCATCTATAACCATTTGTACATTGTAGGAGAGCGGAGAAAAGAGGAAGTGGCTTAAATACCTGCTATTATAATGGCCAAAAGAGGTGAATCTCGCATCTCGCATCGCGTCGGATGTACGACAACAAAGGGAGGAGCGAACGTGTTGCACAATGGCAGCGCAAGTCTTATACGTATACTAATATATAGGATAAATAGCGGCCTACCGCCGCTGAAAAAGGCTTGCGGTTCGCGTCGTCCTCCTTTCTTCTCTCGCTCTCCAGAATATTGCAGCAGCAGCAGCGGCAGCTCGCAAGACAACTGGCGCTGCATCGCACATATTTTACGGTACGGGCAATCGCGGGCATGCGTATAGTTGTATATATACTCGAGGTGGGCCGCGGGCCACGCGCCAGCGATTGTCCGCCGCCTAAATTAGCTCGTGTATTCTCTTTTTCTCCCTTCGCGCCGCCTAATATAATAGCTTGCGCCCTTTTATTATACGCGAGAACGGCCTCGGCCGCGCATTGTGCAACGCGAAACGAACGAGGTGGTGGCGGCGACTCGCGTGCTGCATTGTTTTCTATAACGAGCGCAGTTTGCCTCAAAGGTTCCGCGCGCGCGCGCTCGAGGCTTGTAATATAAGAGTATCGGCGATTTTGACAGCCGCGCGTCCTCTATGATTACCGCAGCAGTAGCGCGTCCTTGGTGGCGGTTTTGCCTACTCGTGATGCTGTCGCTCTCCCGTTTATAAAGAATTTTCGTTTCTGAGGCGAGAGCAGCCTTAAAATGCTTGTCTCATTAAAATCGTAACCCGCGCGCTGCCTGCTGCCGAAAGGATTCTCCTCTCGGACTATTATGTGTAGGTATATGGCTAGCTGCATGCGCGTGTAGGCACCGCACGTCAGTTCGGCCGAGGATTATTGAATATGAGACACCGGCTCTGACAGCTGTTGTTATTTGCGCGCGTTTATGCAGATTGACTGCTTTTTGAAGATCCCTTTCTTTTCATGCCGCCGCCGGTCCAAATTGCGACGATGCTATCGTTAACTCTTTAGCTCGCATAATCCGAGTGAAAATATGCTCGGGAGTAACGAAAATACTTATATATACATATTTGGATGCGTCAAGTGTGAAGGAAATGTTTAAAAGCGTAATATACACGAGCCGCTCCTAATAATTCCCCGGTCCTAAACAAACAAATCGGCCGAAAGACAAATACGGATCGTAAAAAATTTGTCATCCTAATTTAGACCTCCTAAGTGGAAAGCGGTAGCCGCTCCTGCCGCACCTCCGTCACATTATGTACGTATGTGTGTTTTTCCAGAGCGGAAAACCATCCTGCTGCTGCCAAGCCAGCCGGAGCCCCGGCTCATCGACCCACTTAATTTCTCCCCCCGCCATGACGAAATATTCGGAAGCCGACTTATTATTATTCGCTCGTTAAGAAAATAAACAGAAGGCCGCCGCCGCGGCATGGAAAACGCAGCAGCAGCAGCAGCAGCCGAAATTATAGGCGAGCGGCCAAATGGCTTGAAAAATGCCCGACCACAAATCAAAGGTATATTATGTGTGCTCGGCGGCTGCTCCTCCTTTCTCCTCGAGCCATCTGTCCGCTTCTGCGGCTTGTGGAGAGCTTTCCTCTTACCCGCTACTGCTTCCCTTATCGCGCTTATCACCGGCATGCGTCTCAATCTAATTCTCCTCTGCGTGGCCCTTATTTGCTTCCGGCTGCCTTTAATTTTTTTTTCTATTTGGAACTGATTTATACCAGTTGGAGCAGTGTTTTTTTATCTGACGCTGGAGCGCTGGGTTGGAACATAATTTTCTAATTATACACGTCCTGTGTGTGCGAGATCCATCCACAACGCATTAAGATGCAATGAAAACGAGCGTTGCTCATCATCCGTATGCCAATAACGCGCTTGCATTATTCAAGAGTGAAATACACGCAACCGATGCAGCACAATCAGGAAATTCTAGAGATGAAGTGTGCTCGTAACTTTTTATCCTCGGATCCCCAATTCTCCATCCACTCGTGCGCGTGACGTATATCGAATAACAGAGAGAAAGCTGCATGACTCGAGTATTTTTTATACGATCCTCGCGCGCGCGCGTATAAGTAATATACAAAATTGATTTCGCACAAATAAACGTCAGCCGCGCGGGCTGACCGTGCTGTAGCCCCAAGGCGCCACTATCTAAACAATTTTTTCCTTCCCGCATCAATAACCGGCAAGACAAATGGATCCGCAGCTTCTCGGGAAAGCCACTGATTCACTTATACACTTTGCCGCAGTGCCAAGATTTACGGCGAGAGTATATCGCTTCGATCATCGTAATTGTAATTTCGCCGAATTCCACGGGGACTTTGGCGCGGCGATGTGCTGCGGAGACTCGAGAGCGGTGATTATCTGGAAGCTATATATATACGTAGCAGTGGGCGAGCGCCAATAAAAACAGCGCGCAGTCACGTGCAAGCAACTTTGGCCCCTTTTGCTCGCCGGCATCATAGATACTTTTGCAGCTCTCTCGGACGTACGAGCCGCCGGATATTTATTGCTATCGCAAACTTCCTGCGCGCGCGGCTGAAAGAAGCCGGCGCTCGGTCAGGTGCGGATTTTCCGGGGATTCGCCGCGAGTGTGTAAATATTTGATGTACCTGCGAGTGTAGCTATATGATAGGCTTGCTTCCCCCAATTTACCGGATGCATCATTTATATTGCGGCGTTCGAGTTTTTATTAATTTCTCTGCGATCGGCCGAATAAAGTCGTCAGCTCCGAATGTAAGGGCCGTAATTAGCGTAACGGCTCGGCCAAACGTGAGGAAGAAAAAAGAGACATCACGTGTGTAAGTATAGCTATATAAGAGATAGAGCGCGAGTAGGCGCTGGCACACGTCGGTAGCCGATGGTGGTGGGAGGGTCAAAGCTCGCCGACGGACGTGCGCACGTCCGTCGAGATGTATACACGGCGTGTATGTAGGCAACAACCCCCGTACATCCATATATCTTGATTTCACGACCCTTCGCATGGGTATCAGGTTGCACAGAAATCGGGAAACTCTCGCGTTTCCCGTAATCCCAAGCCCTGGGAACGAGTGCAGTGCGAGCGCGATTCGGTATATATAGGCTGCAGCCGTCAATAATCATTGTAAATTGCCCGTACGCTCGGCGGCGGCGGCGGCGGCGGCCCATCTGCAGAGAAGCGGTCGTTAACGCGGGAGCGTGCGCCCAGTCCTTCTGTCTAATGCAATTTCGATTTTCCAGGCTGATCGCATCCATATACCATTCTATATACCTATGCGTGCCTTGGATTATCGAATTCGCTGATGCTCTACACTCGCATCTCGGGATTAATCGCCCGGCAGTTTTCGCGCGCGTCGTGTTGCTTTTCGATTTGATGGATTTTATTGCAGCAGTCGGAGCTGCGGCGTAGCCTAATTATCGATATTACGACGTTTTTTTCGCAGTAGCAGCTGAAGGAGGGCGCAGTTGACATCTGCGTAGAAACGACGAGATTATCATCAATTCGAGGCCGATTCGCCTCGGCTGCTCTGCGTATAAGCGTGCATAATACGACGCAATGTCATAAAAACGCCCCCACTCATTGGAAAGCCATATAAGAGAGTAGCTGGTCCCGGGAAGCCCGACCATTTCCCATAACAGCTCATTCTTCCAATTTCCCAAAATGCATGCGCAAACAGCGTGCGAAAGCGAGGAGAAGAAGAAGAAGAAGAAGAAGAGAAAACTACTGATGTAGTCGCAGCCTGTTTTCGTTTTCTTCACTAAGCGTGTCCCGTGGCGCTGGCCACGCGTGAGGCTGTGGTGTGTTGTGGTGTTATGGTGTCGCACTATTCTCGCACCTTTGTGCGGCCCAGGAAGTCACAATATAGGGCCCACACGCATAGCGGGAAGCGCGGCGCTGAGCTATACATAATGCTTCCCGGAGGCACACATCGACCTACGTCCAAAGAACGTTAACGATGCCGTAAAATAATACAAACTGAGATGATTTTTTTAATAAATGCGTGGTAAGTAGCTATAACCGATGCACTCGCGCGCATAATCCTCGGCGTAGTATAGCCAACAAAGCTCTTGGCTCTATGGTCGATCTAGCCGCAGCCAGCGAGGCATGCGTGCATTGTGCAGCAACGCGCGGCGCTATTTAGCAGCCCTTAGCCCTGATTTAGTGTGCCCCGAGAGCGAAAGAAAGCAGCAGCAGCAGCAGCACTACGGCAAGAGAGCAGAGCAGTGAGAGGCGGGGCGGGGGTGAGCGAGAGCGCGGTTTTGTTGCGAGCTTGTCGTGTCCCGTGTCGGATATACGCTGCAGCTCTCACACGGGTGCGCGCGGGCTGTGGGTGTGCGACGGCGACGAAGCCCATGCGGAACTACGGCTAGTAGCGGAACGCCGCCGGCGGCGGTGGCCGACGTGCCCACCCAGGTTCCTCCGCTAGACCACCCTCGCCAGACTCGTTTTAGCCCATTTTTTACACCCTTACCACCCTTGTCTTCCCCTTCTGTACTTTTTAGCTGTGCGATGCGTTATGCTTCAATTTCGGGGCCGAGTGCAGGCTTCCTGGCTTAAATATTGCGATGTAAAAACACACAAACACACGAGCTGGAAAAGAAAATACTAGAATGTGTGTGCGACTTACTTGATTGAGTTTCTCGGTATTTAGAGAGTAATATACGATCGATAATGGCGTGCAAAACGGAAGTCAAATCCAATGAAAAACAATAATCGACACTGCTGCAGCAATGAGAAATCGCCCAGCCGTCTCGGCTCTAATATCTCCTCTCCTCCGCATCGGAATCCAATATCGAGTTATAATATCAGCGCGAAATTTCCGATCGAACGGAACTGCTCTCTCCAAGTATCTTATAATAAGAAACTGTGTGTAGCAGGTGGAATTGCAGCATCAGCAGTGGAGCAGAGGAAACCGCTATTAATCAGGCTTTCGATATATAAAATGAATGAGCTCCGCAATACAAAAGTAATTATCGATATCGGCTCCAATAAGTAGACGAGTAGATGGCTCACGATCTGCCGCAGAGCTGACGGAGAGATAATGTACGGCGGAGCCAGAGAGGTCCATGATTAAATAACCGTTTAAGAGTGGAAATCCGCCTAATAGAGAAAGTTTCTTCCTCCCGCTGCTGCTATAACGCACAGGAGGAAGTCGTTCAATTTTGCAGGGAGGGACCGCCGAACTCACTGACAACATAGCTATAGGTGTATATGTACTGTTATAATTATGCACTGGGTTGGGAAAATTCAAAAGTTATCATCAGTTTTTGCAAAATCCCTTACAGCGCACGCCGCGAATTAACATACTAAGCGTTTCAAAAACTGCACCTCTCGCAAAAAGAGAGTAAAAGGCCACTGTGTGTGCCTCGACCGCAGCGCGGCATCGTGAACCTGGTGCAGGCGCAAACGCGCGAGCCCACTCGAGAAAGAGAGAGACTATTACCAGAGCGCATGAATATGAATGAGACAAGACGGAGCCGCGAGAAAGACAAACGACGCGAGGACGACGACGACGACGATGCTCACGAGGATAAAATACGAACTTGAAGGAGAGGCTCGACTGCGGAGCAGCGGCATTCAATTAGTCTCTCGGTAATTAGCCGCCGGGAAATGGTGCGGGCTTTGTCGGCGCACACTTCACACCGACCGCCGTTCATATGCGCTCTTGATGGCTAATACCTTTCTTCTCTCGGGCCGCCGCTTCATTATCGCCAGATATTGGGAAATTTGAATTTTGTCGGCGCCTTTTGAACGCGTTACTCATCTAATCTACAGTAAATGGAAAGATCCGATGAAAATCGCAAAACCAAGTCCATCCGATGATGCGGTGATATATGCGGTTTGCAGCCGCGCCTCACACGACGACGATCGCGCCATTAAATTCGTGCGGTGGTAAAATATACACATCGACTTGTAATCGCGCTCGGGCGACTCTTCCTCCCGGGACGTGAAATTAGTACTGCGCGCAACTATCCATTATATCCGCAAATTGATTTCTTAGCGCGTGACGTGCGGGCCGCCGCGGCAGCTCGCGCAGCAGCCAGCAGGTATATACCCATGGTATAGCATCATTTTGAAGCGTGCTCCTTTTTCAGTGCGCAGAAACTTTAACTTTAAAAAGTTGGAAAGCTAATCAAGTTTAAAAGTATAGGTAAAATTCAAATATACATCAGAGGTACAGTGCGGATTAACTTGGCCGTTGACTAATTGCAGCTCTCGAATTGCACGCCTAATCTAATAATTGCAGGCCGCCGCTGTATATAGTCCAACGCGAAAATGACAGCCAATATCCGGGCACATAGTGAGCATCGCGCGGCCCCGCAAGTGTTGTTATCGGGCCGTTTGCTTTAAATACGAATTGATTCGAATTAGAGATGCTTATCCGCTCTCGCGCGCGGCTCGAATTTAGCGCGCGTGCGCTTTCGATATGTTGATTCGACGTGATTTCCGGCTTATCTCTCGCGGAAGCTTCTTGTTGCTATATAATATCTCGAATCGTGGCAATTCCGCCGCCGCCTCCGTCGTCTCGTGTAATATACAGCAACGCGCTAATCCGCTTTCCAGTTAGGCCAGGGAAAATAAAATGGCCAAATGGATGCGTGCAGTGTGTATCTATGTGCAAATGTGCAATCGAATTCCGCGTCGCCGATAAATACGCTCTCGGCGGGAAAAGCCCTCCCGCGCGAAATTGGACGGCTTTCAAAAGGAGCGAACGTTATAGAGACTTTCTCGAGTTGGCCGCCCTCTTCTTCTCGTTTATAAATTCGCGATGCGCGTGCGGCAAAGTCTCTTTTAAACTGAGACAAGATAAGACGCCGGGAGAATGTAAAAATTGGCAAGTGCGCGCTGCTCTACGTGAAAGTTTTCCAGAGTGAGAGGAGGAGCGCTACTTATTTACTCTCGCATGTGAAATGTTAATTGAATTGGATGAGATCCAGAGTTTTTCGCCGATTTTATTCGAGCGAGACAGCCCTTTTTTCTGAGTTGGCCTGTTTACGATAAGTACAAAATTATATTTCAAAAGAAAAGGCTCATTTTTTATTTATTCGGTATTTAGAGATTATAGCGAGAGTCATCGCATCACGATGTACTTTAGACTCGCGCCCGTCGACTCGTATATAACGATGCAAATGACTCGTCGCGCGTATATTATATGCATATACGGCAGCGCACGCGGTGCAGGCCCCCATAAAGTCGCGCTCCTTTAAAGCGCGCGTTAAACGGGCCGCGATAATAAACACATGAACGTCGATGTTTAATTGAATAAAGCGCTTTACGAGCACCGCACCGCGGCCAGTTAATTTTCACGAGGCAATTTCTTACGATTGTCCAAATTCAAGATATACACGCGAGAAAAATTGTCAGCTGGATTGTACGAGCTGACGTTAACAAGAGAAAAACAAATTATATGGGAAAAGAATCACTTTGAGTTATAAAACGCACTTCCGAGTTCCTTAGGCAGCAGTAACGCTGCATCATCAAGAGAGAGAGAGAAACAATTGAATCCAATCGAAGCGGCTGAGCGTCAAAAGTTGATGGATTTATGCGCTTATTCGAAAATTATCAGCTTTTCTAGCTGACTCTGTCGGGCGGGCACTCGACTCGTCACTCGTCTCGCACAGGCACCAGCAAAGCCCGAAAAAGCAATTCAGCCGAGTCGGATAATAAGCCAGATAATCTTGCCGTCGGATGCATCAACACAGTCTATTCATCCCCATTGTCCGCGCATTATCCGACGGACGGGCGCATCCCTCTCTCGAGTGAGAGAGACGGACTGACTGAGAGACCAGTACCTATATCTCGTCGATTTTTCACGGCTCGACTCGAGGCGTGGCGGTACACTGCACGCAGTGCACATACATAAACACAAAGATTTTTTCCCTCGCTTCTCCTCCGAGAGGTGCTGTAGCTATGTATAGGTAGTCATGATTCGCCGTAGAATCGGCGGAAAACGAGGACGACACGCCCCCAGCGAGCGATTGTTCCCCGACGTCTAGCTATAGCCTAGTCGTCCCTCACCTGTTGTCGGGAGCGAGGTGTGACCTCGCCCCCTCCTCGTCCTTTCGTCCTCACTCTCAAGGCTTTTCTGCTCTTGTGTGTACATGCACAATTGCACACGCGCAGAATAGCAAGCGACAGCCGAGTCGAAGAAATGCGAGGAGTAAGCATGTAGGACTGCACGGCCGAGGAGTCGGCTAACGCGCCGTGAAGTTGCTGCCGCTCGAGATGGGGAAAATCTGTCTTCCCGGAATCTCGACACGGCGCTCAGCGGCCTGCAATTGGGGGAAAACTCATTGCCGCGACCGCAAAACAGCTGATAATCACGGCACACAGATCAGCTGCAGCATCGGACGAGGAAAAAAGAGATCACGCCTGCGGAAGCGACGAAGCGAGAAACGTTCGCTCGCTCGCGCGTCCATAAAAATCACGACGCATCACCGCGGGGAATACAAGACTATAAACGGCTCCCCCTAGCTGCGCCCGTTCGGAGAGAGTATACATGTATGCGCTCTCTGCACTGCGAGCTGTGCACTGATGTCCTTCCTCCCCATTTAGCGTCGAGTTAACGGTTCGTTACTGAATGCCAGTCGCACACAGAGCGTCATTTATCCGCTGAAAAGGATGTTTGGCCTCGGCTGGCTCGGGCCACAGTTTGTCAGAGTCTGCTGTTTCCGTGTGACACGAAAAAGCGAGCGAGAGTACAGCTCTTTCCGAGAGGGGCGCATGACGAATCGAGGGGTGCACTTTTTGTCAGTCCCGACCGCAGTCCTCGTCGTCGCCGGCGTCTTCGGGGCCCGGCGTTTTCGCCTCGCAGCGGGCGCGCAAGAGTCAGTCAGTCAGTCAGTCAGTCAGTTAGTCGGCCGTCTCGGTCCCCCGAGGTGAACTGCTGCTGATGCAAGCAACTCGAGCAGCAGACACGGGCCCCCCGTTTCCAACTTGAGCATCCGAGTGTGCGCGGCATGGCAACTATTATCAGCTCTCGACGCACGGGCCTACTCCCCCGCCGGCCTTCAGGTGCCCTGTGTACCTAATGACAGCGAAATTGCGGCACCTATATTGTATATAGTTTCCCGTTATTTGGTATTTGCCGCGGCCGGAAGAGTTTAGCACTTCTTCAAACTGCTGGCTCAATCGACTATCTTTTCGAGCCTGTAGTTTTCGGCGACGTGTCTTTCTATTCTCATGCTGAGGCAAGGCATAAACGTTTTGTGTTTTTTTTTAATTTCCTCCGTTTGAGTGTATGCGAAATTCAACACATTACGAGGCAGACTTCGAGACTCCTTAAAACTACCGCCCGGTCACTGCCTCTCCGAGAATCATAAAACACGAACTCGTTTTCTCGGAAGCCATGCGCGCGGTTGTCAAAAAATTCACAGCCAACTTTTTTACTGTAAAAAATGAAACGCAGGACAATAAAACTCGATACAAAAACTGTTTCTCCCACAAACGGCGGCCGCAGGTTCCAAGGTGAAAGAGCCGAAAAAAGGGTTATCCGGCGCACGAAAAAAACGCGTCGAAAGTGAAATTCGACTTTTCCGGCTGCTCTATTATAGGTATGCGGCATCACGCGGGCGTACGCGCAGGTATACGATGTCCGGGTTCCGGGTCGCGACGGGGGTGTGGATTAGGTCACACGGCCGCTGCCTGTAAATAAACGCGCGCGGGGGCCTCTGCGGGATAAAAAGCAGTCGGGTTTACGGGTGAAAATATTTGTGCCACGGCCGTGAGAGGAGAGGCATATACACAAGCGAGAGTCGAGAGCTGCTGCTAAGGGCGATTCCCAGGCTGCAGCAACGGACAGGTCCCGCGGGGGTGGCCCATTGACAGTTTTGTTGAAAGTTTCGGCCATAAATCCCGGGGCCCGGCATTGTGCCCGAAACCCGCAACACACTGCGACACGCCTATGTATGCTGGCGAGAGAAAACTGCTGCTGCGATACTTGCGCGTGCTGCTGTAAATAATCCTAAAAAATGTTTGGATTCGCTGTTAGCTTTGTGTACCTTTTGATTCTTTGTGGGACGGGCGTATATAATTTTCGGCTGCAGCGCGTGTATAAATATTGGCCTCTCGAGTGTGAGTCATTACTCGAGAGAGCTGCGGATGGGATACGGGAGAGTAGCTGAGATTTCGGCGTCAATAATTTTTCCAACATAATTGCGCGCGCGTCTTGAATTATGTTCTATGATATATACGAACGTCGTCACTAAAGCAGCGAATATAATCCCGAAATGAGTCATCGAGGTATCAAAATCAAAGTCACACGCGACGGACGTAAATAATCGAAGGAAGGAATGAAAAATGTCCGTAGCTCCGAAAAAGAAAGGAGCGTCCCATAAATAACGCCTCATATTCTCTCAAAAGCGTCTCTCTCTCTCTCCGTTTTTATAATTCGTTTTACACCTCGCGCGCGCGCACACACACATCCTCCTATATCGTGTATCCCGAGCTGGCGGGTAAATATTTGAGGACACGTTGAGTCTTTCTTATTGCCCGCAAAGACAAATACAAACTCGTAGATCATCAGCGAGGCGGAGAAAAAGTGGCGGAGCCAAGCGATTTTCACGTGTGTGTCTTTTTCTCACCTGAGAGCTACCTGGCCGCTCTGCCTCCCAGAGCGAGATTCATCCCGAGATATCCAAATATTTTTTGTCTGTCCGAGAGCAGAGCGTCGTATATACATAAGAGTAGACTGCGATGCCCAAAAAGAGAAGAGTGAGAGGGAGAAAAAATAAGGCTCCTCTCGCGCAACCTGTTGAGTTTAAATCCCTTAAGCAGCCATAAATCTGTCTATCACGTTAATCGCATTATTCTCGTGAATGCTGCTGCTTCTGCTGCTGCTGCTGCAGGTACCGTCACTATATAATTGCGTCACGATAGCGAGCGATCCCGGGAAAAAAGTTTATATTGCAGCAGCGAGTGGTATAAGTGCGGCTCTGGGGCTCTCGGGCCACCCCGATGAAAATGTGATCGGCTTGTTGCGAGAGGCTCGGAGGCCAGCGACTTGTAAAGTTGTAAAAGAGGAATGTTTGGCTTTATATTCTTTTTAGCTTTATGAGGCTGCTGCTGCCGCTTCTCGGATGACTGTAAATTTTACGTTTCTAGGATCGCCAATAACGCTGGTGGGGATATTGAGGTATTATAATAAAATATATACGGAAGCGAACGAGTCTATTGAGACGCAAGAAAGAGATTAAAATTCGAAGGCAATCGAAATGTACGCAAAAACGTCGGGCTCATATTACTCGTATTACATACGTAACTCTCGTCGCGTTGCTGTAATTTTCGGATCGACGATCGACATTATCGACGACTATAGGTGCGCAGGTGCCGAAAAAGCATTTCAGAGGAAAGAGAGGCCAGCCCTGATACGTAATTATTATACGAGTCGATTCGAAACACTACTCGAGAGTCGTAAAATCATACGGCTGCAGCGCCGAAATGCTCGAAATATAAGCGTCAATTAGAGCGTAATTAGTGTGTATCATGGCCGGGGTAATTGACTTGGATCGATCGGCGAGACGTAAAAGTCCCGGCTATAGCTGAGCTCGATTCCTTATTGCGCTTCTTGCTGTGCTGCCGGCGTACGCAAGTTTCAGAGGATGCATCGGCGATGAAAAAAGCCAATCACGATATAAATGCATCGGCGAGTCGTATACGGAATCGCGGTAAAAAATTTTTAATTTCAATCTCAGCTGTTAAAAGATAATTGCAGCCGCATCGGCGCGGGTAATCGTTCGCCGTTCAATTTTCAAAGCTCAGCGTGCATTCGATATTTTAAATATAATTGTTGAACAAGGAGCATAATTGGGATTTATATAGGAAGTTTGTTGATAAGCGGCATATATGTGTAGAGTGCAGAGAGCGCGAGCAAAAAGAATCGCGTCGGAAAGGGGATCGTCCGAGCTGCGCTGCTGCTGCTGCTGCTGCTGCTATATATGTATAGGTAGGTAGTTGCGTATACGGCAGCCACCCACGGCGCGGCAGCTACAGCTTCAGCATCAGCGGCAGCGACGTCCCGTTTCGTTTCGCTTCGTTTCGCTCCTTTTCCTTCCTTCGCAGTTCGCACACATACCCTCTCATTCCCGACGTCATCGTCGCAGCTCGCTTATTATATACTCGGCTCTCTGCGCGTGTATTACCACTTTATTCCTTCCCTCGACTCCTCTCTCTCTCTCGATATCCTTTGCAGCAGCAGCAGCGACATGTGTGTATATCTGTAGGCGCTGCAGTAGAGGCCAAGGCTTGAGCGCGCGCGCGCGTCGCTACTTACTGATATTTATTGCGCCTAGAAATGTGTACGGCCCGTCATAAATCTCCGCATTCACACGCGGCTTCTAATTTACATATTCCGCTCCTCGTTTCTTCCTCTCGCTCGCACTCGCACATACGCGCATTCTCTGGCTCTCTTTTACTTTCTTTGCTGCGCTCTGCGCTCGCGGTGGCCCACGCTCTTCTCTCGCTTCTTATACGCACGCTATTTCTCCATATCGCTGCTGCTGCTGCTGCTGGAGTGGGATCGCGCGCAGGAGGCGAGAAAGAGAGAGAGAGAGAAAGGTTTGAAATTATTGCCTTCTACCTTTCATCTCGCGTTTACGGCAGGGGAAGGGGAGGTCCCGGGGCCAGCTTAATGTAGCTGATGAAATTGTGGATTCTGAATCGACGCGTCGACGACAGGATTATGAAAAAAACCTTACACACATAATACGCAGTATACCTATATACGAGCAGTCATCCTCGTCCTAGCTTTAAAATCAAAAGCAACGCCCATTAAACGGCAATGAATAACTCATGCAAATTTATAATTATTTCGGTGCGAAAAACGGTGAGCACAGGATAAATCATGTAAGCGCGAGCGAGCCGCACGTCTTGGTGGGTCCCACGGGGATTCGGAAAAAGCGACCACTTTAAAGGGCTCTCGACTTTTTTCGGCGTATACGCGTATACGTGTGTTCGTTATACATATTCATTCATTTGTCCGGAATATCGCCTTGTAATAATAATCCCCGCTGCATGCTCGGGCTCCCTTACATATTCATTCAGCGGGTCGCGCTCGCGCATTTATGTAGCTATAGCACGCACACCAGCGCATGTAATAGAAGGAGTCTGCTGCTGCTGCTGCTCTGCTGGCTCCCGGGAGATGGGCGTCGCGGGCGTGCATAATCAAATTATGCCGCGCGCGCGCATCCTTTCATATTTATGACCCTCCGCAGGTGCTAATTTTTATTGCTTCCTCGCGCGCCGCCGCGGAGAAAGTCTTGCTTTCGCAAAAATAAATAA
This sequence comes from Cecidostiba fungosa, assembly GCA_900474305.1. Classification (NCBI taxonomy): domain Eukaryota; kingdom Metazoa; phylum Arthropoda; class Insecta; order Hymenoptera; family Pteromalidae; genus Cecidostiba; species Cecidostiba fungosa. The sequence goes on from UCOJ01000006.1 coordinate 210,880, forward strand.
ATAACTAATGTGAACGGACACCCGCGTGCTTTTCGGATTCTGATGCGAGCTTTTTATCTCGTCGTTTGTTTACACTCGCGACTACTCTGATGTATACGTTGCAATTAATATTCAAAAACTGCGTCCCGATTCATTTTAAGTTGAAAGCAGCGATTGCTGTCTCTTATTCAGCGGCTACTGCGAAAGGAAATTATTATAGGTAGATGTGGGACGCATGTCGCCCTTTTAAATATTTAAGCTGCATCGACGCCGATGACTAATAAATATTCAGCAAATTATTTAGCAAAGTACCTATAGACATCGCTGGAAAAAAACATGCGCTATGCGACGCGGTAATAATATGATGTACGCACGATCTGTGCTGGGGGCTTGCAGGCCGGCTATATACGTACAATTAGCGATTGAACTCTTGTCATTGCTTTGACCGATGGCGATCCTGGCCACTGCGCTTCCAATTTCTCAAAGTAAAACTCTCTGGCATTGGTCGGCTGCACCAGGCAGTGCACATCCAGCTAGAAAAACGATGCCAAGCTCTAAATCCATACAATCAAGGTTTTCGTATAGATTGTCGCAGGCTCGTGCATAAGAGATTGAGGCATCATGAATTATGCGTGCACGCATATGTGTGTTTATAAAACTTTAACGGCATTCTTCGATTGGTCGTTGATAAGATGGCGTCTCTTCGATTTTCCGCGTGCCTCGCCTTCTCGATCGACCACAAGCTTCATTCCTACTCGAGCTTCGTGTCGGTGAGGATGTTTTAATGCGCTAAAAGTCCTGACGCCATGAGTGTGTACAGTAGTGATTACTGGAAGTTGCCGGTGCTGGCTCAAAAATTCATGGGTGTATGGCCATTCAATAACGACAAATACGACAAGTGCATGCGCGTCATTGTCTACATTTCCTTGTATTTGCTAATAATACCCATAGTAAGTGATACACAATAATTATTCAATAAATGCGATTATGTAAACTGCGCGCTTTCAGGGTATCCGTCTTTTTGAGGAATTTGGCGTTCATACGGACATAGCCGTAGAAAATCTGGTCGGTCAAATGTACCTGAATGCTGCAGTGATCAAGTTTTCGATGACTATATTTTTCAAAAAGAAGGTGTGTATTATACTTGTTCTAGTCGAATTCCTCTTGAGGCGATTTAGAAATGGGTTCTAATTAAGTAAAACGAACGCGTCGATGCTTCTAGCATAAACAGATTTACGAGCTGATCGCAAGAGACTGGAAAATGACGACCGACAAAGAAGAACTAGAAATCATGGAAAGGCACGCAGCGATAGGTCGAACTATTTCTTTAGCCTACGGAAGTAATAATGCATCAGTAAAAATTGTCGTTATCGCGACTGAATTGCAATTGTAAAAAATAATAATGATATACCTATAACTGTAATCATAAAGTTTGTTGTTGCAGCACCGCTGGAGCCTTTCTCATGATTCCTACGCTTCTACCGTTACTAGACTACGTAGTGCCATTGGAAAATGCTAGCAGGCCCGTGGTTCTTCCTTACTATGCGGAATACTATATCGATCAGAGGAAGTACTTTGCTCCGTTAATGGTCAAAGCCTTCATAGCAGGAACTTTGTCCATGACAGTTTTCATCACCTACGACATGGCCTTTGCAATGTGCGTGCAACATGTTTGCAGCTTGTTTGATATAATTAAGTGAGCATATACGTATACACAATATATCTGCTTCAATGTAACGGTTTAACAAGAATAGTATGGGTTGTTGTTCCGTACGCAGTCTTCGTTTGCAGAGGGCTTCAAAGCTTGGAAGTCAAATGGGGAGGTCCATGAATGATGATAAATACGATGACAGCAACGTCTTTCATCTCATCGAAAAGGCGATTAATCTGCATCAGATTGTTATTGAGTAAGAGTATACTATAAACTTGTGCAACAATCAAAAGACGCACTACTTTGCGGATAACCCGTAATAATGTGCTTGTGTCTTTTTCAAAATCAGAAACGTTACTACTCTCGAGAACACTTATAATCTGAATTGGTTCTTCATCCTGCTTCTGAATACAACGGCAGTCGGGGGTGCCTTGCTCGTTGTAAGTGTCGTAATAAATGACACGATTTCGCTCTCTATAATACAATTTGACCCATATACTTTGTTTGTCAGGTATTACTGAAGCTTGGTCACCCGGAAGATTTAATTAGGTACGGAATGTTCTTTGCAGCTATATTCATTCACAAATACTTCATCTTCTTACCCGGGCAGAAAATCATCAACTACAGCTTGGAAGTCTTCGACTACAGGTATAGAATATTTCAGTGCGTGGCTTGAGAATTACGACGACCAATTGGTTTATTAATGAAATTTCTTCGATTCCAGTTACTCCTGCGAATGGTACCATTTTTCACCAAAGTGCAAGGTGTTGATAAAGATCATGATGCTGAGGAGTATCAGGCCGTTGGGTTTGACCGGTGGAAAAATGTTTCTGCTGTGCATGGAGACGTACTCGTCTGTAAGTATGAGCCTTTGAAAAATACGGCGTGTAATATTTATCAAAATGTACCTGCGAATGTTCAAGATGCTGAAGGCTGGGATGTCGTACTTTACTATGTTTGCGAGTACGCAGTCGTTCTGAGGAGATTAGTTATTGATACAACTGTACATGATCGCGTTAATAAACGTTTATTTTCCACGAAAGTGCCGTCTCTCTTACCCTCTCCGTCTCAGAAAATGGAGCAACGTTAAACGCGCGCATTAATTTGCGTCCGGCCTCGGCCGCAGAGCCACTATCTGTATAACAGCACGCGTGTATTCCCTTGAAGATCCCGGCCGCATACGTATATAGTATATAGGAGGCAGCAGGCTGGTGCAGCGAGTAAAAGAGGGCGTGATGGCGGGGGACAGGACAGGTAAGTATAGCGGGGGTGAGAAGCTGCAACGCGGCGGCGGCGGCGGCGGCGGCGTCGGGCTCGTAAAATGGAAATCAATTACATCTACACTTAACCACTTAAACTGGTTTCGCCACGGTCTCGCTAAAGGACCGAGCGAAAGGCCGAAAGCGAGCATCGCGCGCATATAGCTATATGCGCAGTACGCGCGAGAATAAGAGCGAGGATGCGAGGATGCGAGGATGCGAGGAAGAAGCTGCCGGTTGTAGCTATATATAGTTGCAGAGTAGGTCTCTCACGCGACTGCCTGCGCACTACTGCGCGCATCAGCACCGCTGGAGGCGCTCTCTCTCTCTCTCTCTCGCTCTCTTCTCTGCGGCTCGCCGCAGATCATTCGTATCAACATAATTACAAGCTCGGAAGCCGCCTCTCTGTTTCTCTCACCTCGCTCCACCCATCACAACATCACACACGCTCTCGCTGCATGTGTGCACACCTATATAGGCTCTCTTCTGCGTCCGCCGCGCTGTCGGCTTTTTCTTCTCGCGCCTGTGTGCCGACACCCGCCGTCGTACCTACCGCTACACATACCTATATACGACGCGTGAGACGGGGCTTCGGGAATCGAATCTCGCATACGTACCTCCCCCTCGTACTCTCTCTCTCTCCGCCAGCGCTCATCTTTGCAATTCGCAATTCGATGCTTTGAACCGTGCCGCGCTCTCGGCGCGTAAGCTTCTATATAATATACGAGTGTAGAACATCCCGCAGTCGAGCGCGCGCCACTTTTCTTTTCAGGAGAGTGCAAGAGCTTATATACCTTCGTTGTTGCAATTTTAGAAAGCTTGTAAGTTCGCTTGTATCGAATCATCATCCGCTATTATCATTTGCGAGAGTAAAATATGTGATGCATACAGCATTAATTTTGTGATTTAATTATCCGTCAGATATTTATTCGAATGAAATGTATCGCGTAAAAGTGCAGTTTTTCGTTTACCATTTATTACACGATACGAGAGAGGAATCGCGCGAGACAAGCGTGCAAAGTCGCATTAAAGCTTCAAAACGGTCCATCTCAGGCCGCGAACTCATCATGCGCGCGCACGTGACCGCAGAAGCCTTACTCGTACATGATGCCTATAGCTCGCATGTATAGCCGGCAGTGTACGTCGCGCGATCATCGCTAATGAGCCATCGGTGCGCGGCGCGCTGATGCGGATAAACGCGAAATTGAGCGCATGAATTGCGGCGTTTGATCTGCGGTATAATATAGGTGTATCGTCGGAAGAAGAAGAGAGTATAGAGCGTGCGCCGTCCCTCTGCTCTTCTGCTCCTTTTGCTGCTGCCGCTGCCGCTGCTGCTGCTGATGCGCGGAGGCAGTTTCGGCACCTCAGGGCGCGCGCGAGAAATAATTGCGCGCTGACAAGCTGTGAAATGAATTTATTTAATTTCAGCCGGCTGTACAAAAGAATTACACGGCAGTTGCCGGTTAGTTAGATATGCCCGCGTGAGATACGGACTTGTGCGTGCCGCGCTGCATGCAGTGAGTAATTAAAGAAATTTTTCATGGTCCATTTCGCGCTCTTCCGCTTGTACTTGTGCCCTTTCTTTATTGCTTCTGATGCTACTGCCTTTTTGGGATGTGCAGGCTCGTTCTCTCATTTCATTGATTTCTATTCATGAGATTTTTTGCCGGATATGCAATTACTGCGCGATTAAATTTTCCGAGTGCGTAAATCCACTTTGCCGTTATTGCTCGCATATTATGAAAACTATACACCTTGGAAAATCCCGAGATTGTGCGTCGTATATAAGTATATTGAGTATAGGCGTTTCTTTCTTCTGCGTTACGAGCTTCTATAGCAATCGCGTTGTGCATGAATTCTGAATGAGGCCATAGGGTACTAAATGTTTTATGAAAAATGTCCCGGTGCAATATCAATAAAGATCGGGGCGGGATATGCGAGGGATCGTGAATGAATAATAGGCGTTGCATTAATTGATGAAAATCCATTTATTTTTCCCTGGCGCTACATACGCAGAGTGATTCATCTTTTCCTTTTTTTTGCTTGAATCTACACGACTTTGTAGGACGATATTCTTAACTTTTTTTATGTACAAATCTCACGCGCCTCTGGCGAGAGAGGCTGGAATAATACTATTACGGTATGGTACAGCTATCACAACTCTTCTCTCTCACTCATTCACTCGCACAGTCGCTCGAGTATACACATCAACGATATATTTATACATAACGCACGTATCATACAGCATCTGTGAATGATTGTTTCACTGGTTCACGTCTCTCTCTCTCACGAACGCTCATTCGCTTCACTATATACTATACAACAATTGATCGTCGATATTCACAACTAAAATAAGGCTTTGTACTATTTACAATGACAAAAGTTTATTAGCCGAGGAGAAAAAGAACCGCCGCCTCTCGAGAGTTTCCAGAGAAAACTCGCTCCGCTCCATGTTTTCAGAGAGAAAGATGAGGGAGAGAGAGAGAGAGACGAGCGCGGGCACAAAGAGATTCTTTACATCACATTAGTTCGATCACCCTTCGCGCACACATACGTCTCTCGAGAGGCTTGCCGGGACGCTATAACATGATGCAGTAGCCGAAAACGCGGCCTTTTCCACCAGTCATCTCTCGAGTATATAACTCGAACTGGCTTCCGGCGAACGCGCGGTCGCTCTATACAAACATCGCCAGATCTCCTGGCGCGATGATTCGCACCTTTGAGCTGCTGCTTCTTCTTCTTCTTCTTCTTCTTCTTTCACTGGACATAAATACGTACGCGCGATACGGGGGCGATGTTTTTCTTTGGCTCCGTCTGGGGGGTAGGTATATGTATATAGGCTGCATCTACAACTATACCGCGATGAGAGGACCGTGATGCTTTGTTTTTAGCTTCTATTTTCTTCTTCCTTTGCTTCCTTTGAGGTACGTTTTCTATTGTTTTTGGCAGTAAAGTACACAGACACGCTTACCGGATCGCTTTTTATCTAGATAATACAACCTGACAATAAATTCAACCTCATCCTCCTGACACCATTATATATCATATAGGACACGTAACAATTTTTATATAATAATTATACATACGACGACATCGCAAATCAATGTACAATAGTAGTAGTGAACGGAAGCAAATAACAAGCGATGTTTCTTTCATAGCCTCGTGTGTGTGTGTGTGTGTGTGTGTGTGTGTGTGTGTGTGTTTTCGTTCAAAGAACGCAGTTATATATAGTAGCATTATATTATTATTATCATTATTATACCTAGGGTAAACGATCAAGTACGCAACAATAACGAAAAAGTTTCGCTTACGCTCGGAGAAGTTGTTCATCCGCGAGAGGCAACGTCTCGCCGTGGCTAGAAAGAAGCCTAGCCACTCGGACGCCGCCTCTCAATAATTCAGAGCTCGCTTCCAAATTAAATTTCGCCGTGATAATTTAGAGGAGTCGACACGGCAGCGATCGATAAGCCGAAAAAAGTAGTCTCTTGCGAACCCCCTCCGAGCGTAACCTCTCGCCTAGTATACCTATACACGTATATCTACACACAACACGCATTACTCGCTGGTGGTGGTGGTGGTGGTGGTGGTGATGGTGCAGCGCTAATTGGGGCTGGCGGATCGCGGCTGAGGTCGCGCCACCTGCACCGGCGGAGTCGTCGATCCACCTCGAGAGGCAGCACCCCCACTCTGGTAGGGGGCGAACCTGAGCCCGGCAGCCGAGCTGGGAGGGGAGGCTCGCGGTCGGGGCGAGCCGGCGGCGATGACGGAGGCCGCCGACGGTTGCCAGGGCCACGCCGCGGCCGGCGGGTAGGGGTAGCTGCCTGGGAAGGGGCCACCCGAGGACGGAGCGGCGTTGCCGCCGCCGCCGCCGTTGACGTTGGGTGGGGCGCCGCCTCGAGCCGCGGCCGCGTAGAGCAGCGCCGCCGACGGCGAGGCCAGCCAGGACTGCTGTTGCGCGGCCAGGACGGCCGCCGCCGCCGCCGGGGACGACTGGTGCTGCTGCTGGTGGTGGTGGTGGTGGTGGTGCAGCGCCGACGGCGAGCTCATCGCCAGATGCTCGTACAGCCGCACCGGCGGCACGCCGCAGCGCACTAGCTGCTGCTCCATCAGCTCCATCGGGTCTCTGCGGACAGAAAATAAAAGACATTTAATTTTTGCTTCAGTCCGTCGCGCTCGCAGCCGCGCTGTCGTCATAAATATAAATGAAGTTTCAATCGAAAAATTCTGAGCGGTCTGCAATTAGCGTCGCGAAGCTACCTGCCTGCGCACGAGATCGATTAAATTAAAATTTAATCAAGGCCTTATCGCGCGCGCGACACCTGATTGCGTAATTTCCAATTTGTAAAACCGGGGAATTACACGCACGAGCTTGGGGCGCTACATATAGGCTTCCTGCATCAGTCGTTCTACTTCGATTCAAGCTACTTGTAATAATGCCCGGACCTCACGCAACGCGACGTTATTCGAGAAAAAAAGCAGAACGCGCGCGCGTGAAAGCGTCTAAGGCCAGCTTCTCTCATGCAAGTGCAAATGACTAGAAACCAAACTGCCTGTTTGTGTTTGTGTTGGGGGGCCGGTCTAGGCTAGGCGCGCATTATCGGCGTGAATTTACTGCTTCTTGATGGGGCTGCAGCGCCGCGCGAGTTCCTGGAGGGGATGAGAGAAAAGAAAGAAACGGGACTACAACACAATGGCTCTCTGTGTGCTGTGCAGCAGCCAAGCGCGGCTCTCTTTCTCTCTCTTTCTTGCTTACTCGAATGAGAAAGAGAAAATAAGTGTATGCGGCTGCTTAGCGCGTAACACGATACACCGCGCGCGACTCGCGTCGTTTTTTTTGCGCTCGCTCGCTCTCTCAGTGCCGGATTGAGAAGCGTGTAGTATCGGGTCAGCCGAGTGCAGCTCGAATTCTCGGTCTCTCTATGGTCTTTCTCTACAGAGCTGTTTGCCATCAGGCTAGTGAACGATGAACTTGGACCTTGCGAAGCTTCGAGAGGGTCTGAAAGTCAATTAAAAACTACTATAATTATCATCTCGTGGTTTGTTGTAATTTCACTTTTATGATTAGCTTGATAAGCGAAAAATAGTCGTTTTTTCGACTGCTATTTCGTGGCGCGAAATTTGAATTTTTAATTGACTTTCAGACCCCCTCAAGATGGGAGATGCCCTATTGGATGTTTAAAGCGCGGGGTGCGAGCACGAGCGAGGCCAGACCTGGCCGCCGCTGCAGCTTTGCGCTTGCCAGGTGGTCCGCCACTTGATCTGGATATCTTTTTAGGCTCGTGTATTCAAATTTTACTTTTTGCCTTTTCGAAAAGCAAACAGCGAAAGAGATAGCTCTGAGAAGTACGACTCTCAATTATCAATCAGCATGCACACGTCGAGATAATTCCAGCGTTTTTGTTCGCTAAATATAATGCAGCACCTGAAAAAAAGCGCTCGACTGCGCTGTTTGATTTCTAAATGTTTTAAGCAAAGAATGACGAGAGCGCAGGCGTATCTAACTCGAATTAAATTGATTGATGTGCTTTTTATGGGATTGCGTCAAGCTCCACGTATACATTAATCATTTTTTTACGATTCTCGGTCCGATCGGGACGGAACTCTCTCTTTTTTTGTCGAGTTTATTCCTCGTGTTGCATCAGGAGTGAGCTGCCAACGAAAGACATAGAGACAGGAAGGCGAAATCTCACCCCTCGAGGTGTATCGCCCTTACGCGCCGATGATGCAGGCGCTGGAATAAGGATTAGCCTTGCGAACGGGAGGGCTAATCGCCGTCGGACGAGCCGGACCGCACACACGGCGTGTATCTCTATACCCCCTCGCTCGATACACGATCGACGAAAGCCAGCAGCATCAGCAGCGACTCGTTCTCAGAAACTCGCGCGAGATGCTTTATATCATAGACGCGAGAGCGAGAGATAGCTCGAGTGCTTCCTACGAGAGTTATAGAGTAGTGGCCGGCGTGATTTACTCTCCGCGAGCGAATGGATAAATTTATTTTTGCAGAGCTTCGCGGAAGAGGGAGAGAGAGAGAGCTAATTACGAAATCCGCACTTTGGGAGAACGGTGGCTCGTGCCCGTGGACGAAAAGGTGTTTTCAATGCAAGAGACTCGGATTATTATTTCCACACGCTCTCGTCCTTCATTCATCCGTCCAGCGCAAATCGATGCGTGACACAGAAACGCCGCCGCCAGCACGGGTAATTGCCCGTCGTCGTCGTCGTCGTTCGCGGGTATTATCGCTTTTAGCGCTCTCTGCATGCCGTGCGCTCACGAGTCTGCTCTCTTTTTTTTCTTTCTCTCGTTCGAGAGGAGGGAGCGACGAGCGAGCGAGCGAGCATTATCGGCCGCCTCGGGGCCGCCGCTGCTCTCGCTTATTTGCGCTTTTTTCTCAACTTTAGCCGCGCAGAGGGATATATTCCGTAATCCGACGCGATGAGGGGAATTTCAAAGAAATTTGCATTATTATGCTCGATCGAGAAGCGCAAAATTGAATGTACAGCGGGGCGCGCATGCCGGAGGAGGAGGAAGAACAAAAGATGTTTCAGCGAGAAACAAGGGGCCCGAGAAAATTGCTTCATCGTGACGCGAACGAAAGTTGCCGAATTAAATTACACGTATATGCGCGCGCTGACCCGCGCGGTAGCCCTCATCGACTCGCTCGATATTGCACCTGTGTGTAGCTGTACCGGCCGGAAATGACGAGGCGTTCGGGGCTGCCCGTGCAGCGTTCGCTCGCTTGTTAAGAAATAGAGAGAGACAGAGAGATGATAAGCTCAAGAGAACTTGTACTTGTAATAATAGCGCGCGCGGAAATATGATGAGGGCAGATCGCGAAGAAAGGGCCATTATACATATATGCGTGCGTATATATACTCTGCTGCAGAAAGGGAAAGTTGGCTTGCGCAATTTCGGTTAATGTACGCGCTTTGTGCGTGCAGAAAGAAAGCCAAAAAGCCTTGACCCATTTTCAAAACTCTGTTCTCTAATTTTCGGGTAAGCGGGTAGGCTACTGCATTCCTGTAATAGCGCAAGCGCGTGTAAAAATATTCGCCGGCCGTTACATCGACAGACTCTCGCTAGGCGTGCAATTATCGAGCACCGCATCACGCAAGCTCGCGAATCCAGCACTCGTCTACGCTAGTATGCGCGCGACGCGATAGACGCGATAAACGAGCGCGCGTGAGAATCGGATGCGCGACGTGCTCTAGCCCGCGGAGAGCAGCTCCAGCCGCGACAACAAAATCGCCGGGCGAGCCCTGTGTACAGCTCGGGCTAATTTACGCGGAACTCTCTTGCAGCTTAGTCTCGGGATCGATCGGCTTTTCCGGCTGACTTTTTTTCCCGCCTCCGGCTGCCTCTAGGATTTCTCACGCGATGCTGTCTCCGCGAGCCGTTTGCTGCATTTTTTAGCTGTTGTTGTTGTTGTTGTTGCTGCTGCTGCGCAGGTGAACATTTTCTCTCGATTATATTGGTATGCGATATGTCGGGAGAATCGAGAAAAGTGGCGCTAAAGAGCAATGAATTAAACGACGTCGGTCGATAAATCAGGCTTAATTAAATGTAATGTAATCACCTCGTACAGCAGTATATACATGTATAAATTGCGCTTTAATATCGCACGCTGCACGCATCGGATTATTATTCATTAATTCGAATCGCGCTCGCTCGCAGAAACAATTTATAACCTATAACTGCCTTTTCCCGATGCTGGCTGCAGACAAAAAGCGAGCAATCCAATTTCAGATTTCGGGCCCCGAGTGGTCACACGCGACGCTAAGACGCACAAAGAATCTCTTTTCTCGAGCGAAATGATGATGATCGATGCGCGCCTCTTTGTGTCTAATCAGCCGCCCCTCAAAGACAGATTTACGAGCTGCACGCGGACAAGTTTTACGCGCACCGCTCCGAAAGTCCGCGATAGTCTGATCCTAATAGACGCGTGCGTATATTATACAGAGCAGTAGGCCGGGCTAGAGTTATTCGGGCCTTTCAACCCTTCGGGCTGCAGCCTGACACGCGGGGCATTAGGTAAGTGGCGCGGATAATCATGGGTTACACCCTGGCCCGGCCGTCCGACATTGCCCGAAAGCCTCATTCCCCTCTCCTCTCGATTTTTATAAGCATTTAGAGCTGAAATTGAAGCGATTCGAAATAAGGGATATAATAATAATAATAATGTAGCTGCGCAGTAATTCACGGGTAATAAGTCGGAATTAAATGCTGCTTCTCGGTAGGAATTTTCTCTCGCCGCTGATGCAGCCGGTCTCGATCCGACAACGATATTATAAAACATATACACGTGTAGTATAATACGCGCGCGAGAGACGGCATATAATGCGAATGACATGCGTGAATACAGCGCAAGGAGAAAAAGCTGCAGCCGGCCGTTCGGCTTCGGCCGGAAGATGGTTTGTACTTTGTCGGCGAGTGTAGCTGTAACGAGAAATCGCCGCGCCGATGGCATGATGAATATTATTACGCGGCTCGAAAGAATATCGCGGCCCGCATTTTTGCAGCGTCGCACAAAGGGAATCGCGCGCTGGAATTTCCTGCACGTAGGGATTTTCGAAAAGCGTTTCTGCGAATGAAATTTTCAGAAGCCGCCGCCGCCGCGTAATGATGGTAATGACGATGATGATGATGACGACGATGATGATGAAGAGAGCAAGAGAGGAGGTGTTGAACCAGAGGATGCAGTGATATTTGCGTGCTTTATGCAGTCGCACGCGATGAGCTTCCCTCGGAAAAAGTTGCCTAATTGAGACGCAAGGCGTTATCGAACGCCGAGCGAAGGATTCCGTTCCAGTTTTTTCCTTTTTTTGCGAGGCTGCAGCAGCGCCGACAAAGGCGCGAGTTATTTCACTTTGAGAGAGAGAACGCTTTGCGTAGATTAAACGCAGCTCTTATCCTTGGACGCGATTTTTCTCAAGGCAGTCGGCTTCCTTATTATACGCGGCTTTTTTCCGTCGAAAACAAGAGGAGACCGAGAGTCGAGTCGGTAAGGCAGGCAACTGCCAGAAGCTCGGATAAAGGGATTCTCAGGCGCTTTATACGGGTAATAAAACGCGCGCGCACGGCAGCCGCCGACGAAGAAGGTGCGAGACAGAGAGGCAGAGGGATCATCAGAGAAGAAGAACAAGACGAAGGAGAAGGAGAAGGCGAGCTCCTCGCGTAAGAGCAAAGAAATTAATAGCCATAAAATATGAATAGAAATTAGCAGGTTCGGGGTGGCGTGACGCGTTTGCTCGCTCATTTCCTTTCGGCGCGTTGAAAAACAACAAAACAACGCAAAATAGCCCGGCGCGCTCGAGCCTGTAATTTACCCGGCTGCCGCCGCCGCCGCCGCCGCTCGGTTATATACTCTCTCTGATGCTCTCCTTCGTCGTCGTCGTCTTAATCACTTCACCTTCCATCGCGCGCGCGCGCGTGTGTGTGAGCGGCGATGTACTTTCGAAAAGTGTGCGTGTAATCGGCCTCCGTGCTCTCCCTCTCTCTGTGTGTGCGTGCGCGGTTCCAAGTCGGACAGATAAGTTTCTGCAAATTCGTAATGCGCAGGTGCGGCGAGCCGCTCTTTGAAGTTTCCTGATTGCCAGAGCGATTGAATCAATCGATACATCGTTTCTTTGCGCGATGGAAAGAGTTTTTCTGCGCACGTATTAGAGCGCTGCTTTTCTGTCTAATGAAAAAAGTCCTTATCGGCCGGGGCGCACGTAATACTCCCCCATTATTTAATTAAAGCCGACGATCCCGGGCTCTCTATACTATTCATCGAGCGGCGCGCGCTGCACGCAGCTACCTGCAGCTAGCAGTCAGCTTCTCGGAAAGCTTTCAGCCGAGCGATTACGGCGTCAAATCTCGCGCACTACCGCCTTTCCCCGGTCGCGACACGAGAAAAGCGTTAAAATCATTCGCATTCCTGGCGCGCGCGCGCACGCACGCACGCACACACATATATACGTGCAGAGCGAGCGAACGCAGCTCCAGGCCACAGGCCCATCATCATCATCATCATCATCGTCGTCGTCGTCCTCGTCGCTCGTCGTCGTCGCTCGTCGCACGGTAGGGTATGGTATGCTAGGTAATGATCCGGTAATGACCCTGACGCCTTTCGCTCGCGAGCGCGCGCGAGTGAGCGAGGATATTGAAGCCTCCGATTCCTCCTCCTTCTCGCTCTCCCTCTGCGGCTGCGGCGGCGGCGGTGAAGCCTTTGTTTTTGCGTTTTAAACGGCAGTTATTAGCTCTCATCTCCCTTTTGCCGACCCTCCCCCTTTGCCTGCCTCCTACCGCTGCTCCTTCTTCTCCTCCTTGCTGCCTCGTCTTCTTCTTCTTCTTCTTCTTCTGCAGCAGCAGCAGCAGCAGGCAGCAGTGGCGTGCTCACGATAATGCGCTCGCGCGCTAATGGGGCCGCGAGAGAGGATATACGTGCGCGCGCTGCTCGGCGTACGGAAAAAAGAGCACGCACCGGCGGTCCCTGTTATGTGCCGAGATTGAAAATCCCATCGTTCGGAATAGAGAAATTACGCCGTACACACCCGTGCGCGATAGCTTATCTGAAGCGTAGGCGCGAACTCGCGCATTTTTGGAAAGGAAGAGCGTTGATTAGCCGGGCAGCTCATCTCCGAAAAAAGGACGGAAGCCGAAGGTGTTATAATATACGTAGAGAGACGACGGGGGGTGAGTGAGGTCGACGAAGAAGAAGAAGACGAAGAAGAAGCAGCAGCGAGTCTCGAAAGAGCGGCAGCGGTAATGACAGGCCAGACGCTCTCGAAGCTAATATAGATGAATGCCCTGGCCGCCTCCTCCTCCTCTCGTGGCCGCGAGCGCGAAAAAAGAGCGACGGGCGAGCAAAAAAGGAGGAGAGGGCTATACACTACGCTATATACGTACGCGGCAGCTCCCACCCTGATGCGCTCCTAAAGAGGGTGAAGCGAAGACTCTCTCTCTCTCTCTCTCTCACTGCCGCGCGAGCATCTATCTATCAGCGCTGGCGCGAAGTGGGCGTTGCGCATGCGCGAGGCCCGCTCTCTCATTAACTCGCCGAGCCGCCACCGCCGCGTCGCTTACACACGTAGAGGTGCAGAAAGAGGAGAGAGAGAGAAAGAGTTTGCTTCATATATAGGGTTATTGCGGCCCGAGCGACGTGCTTTATATGCTATACACAGCCGCATTTCGATCATTTCGAGCTGCGAGTGAGACAAATTCCGCGAGCATCTCGACTATCGATAACGCAAGGAAATCAATTTCCTTGCTCGCCGGGCAAAAAAATTAATTGCGTTTTAATAGCGCGTTTTATGCGATTCTCACAAACTGCCAGTGCCGGGGAAAAAGAAAGCCGACGAAGATGAAGAAGGAGGAGGAGGAGGAGGAGAAGCGGAGGAAGGCGAGTCGAGGGCCGATATATACGGGCGAATCGATGCTGTAATTCAAACGAGCCGGATCGAATGGCACTTTGCACGCTCTCACTCTCGGGCTTTATGCATCTCCGAAATAGAAGGAGAGCATTATTAGCCGCGCGAGCCTCGCCAAAAAATGAAACGCAAGAGCCGCTCGGGGGGCCGCCGCCGTTTAATTTTCACGGAGGCCCTCGTATATAGAAATAAGAAATGCACAAAGGTAACAAAGCGCGCGCGAAAAGCGATACCAGTCGCGTCTCGTGTTTCGCCAATTTCTCGCCCGAGTATACGTATATATATTGTTGATGCTGTTGCAGCTCGAGCGCTATTATATACACACAGCAGCGACTGCGGGAGAATTTTCGAGGATATATTGATTATACCGTCAGCCGTCGGACACGCATATCGCGCGCTCGCGCGAGAAAACTCGCGAAAGTGAGATATCCGCCGGCAGTCGTCGCGTGAGAAAGCGGAGCGGATCGCGAGCGAGCATTTCTGACGATGATGCCATGCATTTTTGCCCCGGCGATGAAGTTTTAACGTATTTTTCGCGCTGTCGATTGCTTTTCTTTTTCTTTTCGACGTCCTTCGCAGCAGCAGCAGCAGGCTTTCGCGGCGTGATGTCTTGATCGAGTTTCAAATTGGCTGCAATCCGTTGGCGGTTCCGTTATTGCACGACCTTATACTCATATTAGACACGAGACAAATTTCAACGTTTCTTCCATTTCGTTAAAAGGAAAATACACAATAATTAATCTTGTCCATCGGCGAGTACATGCAAAAGAGTCGGCAGTCGGCTAATCGCGAGCGGAGATCTACTACAAGCAAAAATAAACACAAATCATCTCGAGCGTAAAACTGCAGTTGAGTTTGCGCATCTGCGCGCGAGCGAAAAAAATGAACTCGTGCTGTGTGCATCGGGCGGCCGCGAATGTAAAATCGCCGAGCGGACAAATTAAGCGAGTACATGCGAACAGCTAATTAAGCCCCAATTAACAAAACTCGCTTCTTGTCTCGCTCATAGAGCGGATGCGTTTCTCGCATTTGACTTGCAATGCGTATTATTCGAACAAGGGGCAGGTGCGCTCGAACATGATCGGAGTGCATTTAGCACGTTATACAAACCACACTCTCTCGCTGACTTTTTCTGCGCGTATATACACACGGCCGAGAGATGCGATTTAATCGTGCATATAATTTAGTGGACACCTCCGAATATATACTTTTATTGCTGCGTGTAATTCGCGCGCCTGTTCTCTCGGTGTATGCATGTGTGTGTGCGTAAGTTCCATCGAGAACTTGTCGAAGCTCGTTATTGGAAATTATACGGCGCGGCGATCGGTGTGAGTATACGTGTGCTTATACTCCTTTCATAAAGCTGTACAAGAAACTCACCGGTCAAAGTCCGTTAGCCGAGACGAGTCCCTGAAGCCTTTGGCGAATGGATTGCTGTCGATTTTCAGCTTCGTTATCTGAAAGCCATTCGTAGAGAGTGGAATTTTAATGGCCGAGTTCTTTCGGAATAAAGCTGAATGGAATTAAAATATCAGATCTGCGTCGGTGTGTGTGTGTGTGTGTGTATACTGACCAGCTGGTTTTGGTAAGCCGTGACCGCCGTGAAGATAGACTCGGGGAAGATGAAGGTCTTGTGCTCCTCCTTCTCCAGATCCGTGATCGGAGCGTTCGAGTTGTTCCTGATCCTGACCAAGTGTATCCTCGGCTGGTATCGGTGCATCGAGTTGAGGATAATCTGCAAAATAAAGCGAACGAGCCGTTAATGGAGAGCTGAATTTTTTTTCTTCCCTCTTCGCACTGCAGCCTGCTGATGCTCTTTATCGATTTACCGTTTCCGGGGGGATTATGAACGTCGAAAATTTTTCCGAAAAACGCTCAACAAGCAGCAGATATACCTACTTACGTTGAATATCTGCGCGGGCTGAATGCGCGAAAAGTTGTAAATTTTGTGTCGAGCGACACGTTGCAACGATACACGCCTCTATAGAAAACAAGTTCTCGGAGCCAATCGTAATATCCTGTGTCAATATTTGCTCAATATCCGCAACTTCATAAATAAAATAAAAGCGGAGAAAAGTCTCTATTGCCCCGGCCGCTGCAATTACACGGGCTAAGCTCGATTCTCCGATATTCCCCCCATATAGCTCATCATCGGAAAAGTAAAAAGGAGCTGTATGCATGTATTCGCACTCGTCTCAAGTTCATTTCGAATTTATGGTAATAAGAGCCTGCGCGCACGCACGCATCGACTCGGAGAAGGATAATTACGCGCGAGAGAGAGAGGGAGATATAGACTCGTCGTCTCTCGTAAACGCTTTTCAGAGCGCCTGTGCGCGCATTTCCAGTGCGAAAAACTTGGAAGCGAAGCGACGACGAGCGTAATTACACAGCAGCGCCGCGGTGATCGAGCCAAGGCCGACGAAGCTGCGGCGGCGATTAGGTAAACAGGAAAGACAAGCGCGTTATTACACTTGTCATCTAGCGCCTCCGAAGCTTCCTCTCGCCAGCGGAGAACGTGTTTGAGATTATAGCTCGGAGCGAGATTTTCTAGCTGCATACATATAGGTACTGTGTGTCAACGTTTCTTCGGCCGTATAGGCGCGCTGAATTATTGAAATAACCGTGCGCATGTCACACGCGGCGTATCGGGATTAAATATTTTGAAAAGCCAAGTAAAATTGAATATAAATTAGCCGGCCGCGATAAGCTCAGTAGATACGGAAAAGCGTCGTAAATTAAGAAGCTAGCTCAATTATGTCAAAGTAAAGGCCGAAAAGTCCGAACATAATAAAGCAGCGGCGAGCGGAGAGAAAGTAAGCGGTATAAAATTATAAAATCATTTCGGACAGAAATCGCCGCTATTTCACCTCTGCCGCGCGGGGGTCTCGCACTGCACTGACTCTCGCACGCGGGCTTCGCTTCCTCTCTTAATAATTTCGTAATAACACCTTCCTGTCCGCAGCATAACTCTCCTCGCGCCTTTAAATAATTCTTCGCTCGCGCGCTCGAGCTATAATTAGAAAATTTCGGGTTGCGCGCGCTAAACCGCCGCCGCCGCCGCCGCCGCTGCTGCTGCTGCCGAGCATTAACGAAATAAAAAAGGGGCCCGGGCCGATAAACTCGGCTAAGAAATGGCCTCTCTCCACGCGAGCGAGCTCGCACCCTTTTCCTCGTGAAAATACGGGCGACCGGAGAGCATCTATGATACGCGCGCGATTATCGCTGCGTTATTCAACTGCCCTGGCGATATGAAATACGGAGAGGCTGCTGCTGCTGCAGCTGCTGCAGGTGCAGCCTGGAATATAACGCGATAAAAAAAAAGAACGAACGCACAGCCGGCGGTGTGATCTGATAAACCTGTACCTGTCAGGCTGCATCCACTGCCGTCCGGATAACTCACTCTCCGACGCAGCCCGAGAACGAAAGGCCGCGTGAGAGATGCAGCGATTTGCATTTTTTCGGATAGCAGCTTGTTTAGACGGATGACTTTGAAGATTTTCGGGAAACACGAGATACAATGTGTCGGCTAAGTGGGGCGAGATCGGTATCTCGCTACACTTGTATACGGATATACACGCACTATACACGCGAGCGCTTTACTTTTTCTGCTTTTCTTTTTTCCACACAGCCTGCACGCCGGAGATTGATACGGGCGTCAACGTCGATTATTATCCCCGTATAATCTCTCTCTGCATATACGAGTTTCTAAGTGCGCCTAATCGCCGCCGCCGTTGAGAGCTGCCTGCGATTATTTTTTCTAATAAACAGTTCGCGGAAAGAGTGGATGCATGCCGCGCTGCTTTTTTCCGCCGCGACGAATTAAATTCAATGTCGAACGAGAGTGCGGAGTGATTAAGGCAGAGAATCGGGCATTTGCATAAATTACTGATAATGCGTGCGTATCGCCGGTCAAGGTGTTGCTCAACACGAGCGTTTACGTCGTGTACGATGATAAAATTGTAGCATATTTTTTCCCGGCGCAGGATAAATTCCGCGCTCCGACTTTTTTAGCGCGCGAAAGAGGAATTGGAAAGTCGACGGCACATCCCGATACATCGACTCTCTCTCCTGTACGTAATACACGCGCGCTGCGCAGTCACGCATTAGACGCGCTCTCCTCGCAGTGTAGAGCCGCGAGCTATATAGAGAGAAAAAGAAGACGCTATAGGCGCGATTTGCATGTGGCGATTTATCAAAACAACGCGCGCGAGCCATGTAATACACGTTGATAGCGGCACTAAGCGGCCGATTTATGTCGGCTTTTTTGCTCTCACTGCGGTAATAGTGCGGTATAATATATAAGTGCGCGCGTGAGCGCATAAAACGCGCTGCTCGAGATTTCGCTTGCCACGCGCTGCAGACTCTACGGAAAGGAATTTCTTTTCTTCGTGCAACGGCGGAGCAGCCTTTTTTGTCCTCGTGTACAATAAGCGGCCAGCCGGTGCGTTATTAAAGCATTACCCCCGTTTATCGAGAACCAGCGCACAATAATCAGCGCGACGGCAATTACGCAACTAACGCTGATGCAGTATATAGCTATGGTAGAGCTGCTCAATTGATCGAGACCGGCGAGAGCAGCTCGAGTGTGGGATTAGCATTTCTTTCACGCGGCTCGGCAGCGACGTCGACGAGTTTTTGCGCGACGAGACGAGCTGAGATTGACTGATGGATTATAGACGCTCATACCTATACATATAAACGTGTGCCTGCGTTACGGTTTTGGTGCTTGAGAGCTACCGGGCACATGTATAGCTACGTATAAAAGGGGCCATTGGAAAGGAAAAGTTTTACATGATTGAAGATCCGGAGAATTAATGATATGTGCATTTAAATGAGCGACGTTTCAATCTTGTCTGTATTTTCATTAATCGATCGTCGTAAAGTTAAAGAATTTGTCAAAGCCTGCACGCGTATACGCGAGAGCATAATAAGGATTACGCTTTCTAAAAGACGCGCATATAATAATATAAAGCATATATAGTTTGACGACTTTCGCGCGCGCGCCAACAATGAAAAAAGAAATCCAGGAATTTATCGCGGCGGATTAGCGCGCGAGAACTGTTATTTCCTCTCACCGCTCGCCGGAGCAACAATAAAGCCCGATAATTCACGCGTATAAGCAGATCCCGCTCCTCTTTTTTCCTCTCTCTCTCTCTCTCAGTTTTATTTATCGCGCTGCTAAACCTCAAGCTCCACATCTGCATAATTTTCTAATATCGAGAGGTGCTCTCGCCGCGCGGCAGAGGAGATTCGCCTCCGGATTAGCGAAATAAGGAGGCTGCATCAGCGCGGCGTAAACAACCGCCGGCCGATGAAATTCGATTCCGGCAGAAGTACCTATAATAATATTCGAATTGTCAGCGCTAATGATTTTGCCTTATTTTTCTCTTACATTATTATATCGCAAGCGAGCGCCTGCATGACGAAACGTTTAGTCTCGTCGCGGCGGGAGATGAGATGCTTGATGCTTTACGCGTCAGTTTTAGCAGCTCGTATAATAAAGTGTATTCCGATGACCGCGAGTTTAAGTGAGAGAGAGAGAGGAAGGAAAAAATCCTGTAGATTAGCGCGCAATTTATAGCCTCCGCTGCTTAACATATGTAAATATATGTACCGAAGAAACGCTGTCTGTCTCTCTCGGCCTCTGCTGTATGCGTGCGCGCGTGAGAAGCTGCTTCGGAAGGAAAGAAGGAGAGGAGAGAGAATCTCTATTTTAATCCTCGAAAATTATGAAAAATACGACAGCAGCAGCAGGCAGCCAGCAGAAGAAGTCGAGAGAGAGAGAGAGAGAGAGCCACGACACTTATCACTCGTCGTCCCGTCGCGAGGCTCACGCTGAAAGCCAATGTCAGTATATTAAGGGAGTGTTAAAACGGTCCGCGTTTTCATATATTTCAGAGACTCGGCCACTTAGAGCCGAACGGCCCCGCGTATACGGTTCGAGTTTCTGCGCGACTCTAATAAAGATATCTTAACGACGTGTGTTTGACGATAACGGCCGGGCGCGTTTCCGCGGCCGAGTAGACGCTCTCGCTTATAGCTGCTGCTGCTGCTATATATTATGCAGAGGTGAGCCGAGAGACACACCCGGAAATGGATGTCGAATTGATGTTCGGAGAAATTTATTCCCGTGTTCGAGCGTCTCCGCCACTTATAAAACCACATTCGAAATTCTTCGAGCTGGTCTCCCGCGACAGAATTTATACATCGGCGTTTTTATATTTTGAGAGGAGAGATTCAAATTTTATGGATGTAGGCAAGAGGCGCTAATGACGAATTTCGCTAATTGCCAGTCTGTATCACTTGATAATTAAATGTAAATATACAAATAACACTGCCGGTATAATCTATTCTTTTGACACGACCTTCGACGCAAACTCTTTTTCCTCCGAGAAACTCGAATTAGCATTCGTACCGAATTATGCAGTGGAGTATAGGCGCGTTTCTCCGCCGGCTTCTCGATTTCAGCGCAGATGTATAATTGTATATGGAACACATAGCGAGCGCGAAGCAAGGGACATTCCTCGCGAGATCGTGAGAACGCGTCTACACACGGGGCGAACGAGGAGGAGAGAGAGAGAGAAAGAGAAAACTAGCTCCCATGCACCTAATTTCATTAAGTCACCGAGCGTAACACGTAACACGACACTATAGTGCGCAGCCCGTTTTTTCCGCGGGCGCGCGTAATCGCCTTGTTCGCGCGCATGCGCGGCGGGCCGTGTGGGAAGAGGAAACGCGATTATTGGTGCGGCTTATAATACTCCTTGTAGGCACGCATATTTAAACTATAAAACTCGTGATCGGATGCATCTCGAAAAGAAGGATCGACTGTACGTAATTGATTTCGCAGCAGCTAGCGCGTTTTATGTATATCTTACACCTGAGGCCGAGGCAGGCTTTTGGACCACCGGGTAGATCGGGTGTACAGGTAGTTGCCGCGGCGGGGGTCTCGCTCGCTCGCTCTTATAATATCGCGTCATACGAAACGATGAAATAGTGGCCGAGCGCCGTGCGCACGCAGGAATGCGAGTGTAGAGAGAAAGAGAGAGAGAGAGAGAGAGAGAGAGAGGTGGCCGAGAGTTGACTGCCTCCGATGCTGCTCTCCTCTTGAACCGGAACTTTCAGAATCTAGTATACCTATATACCGCATATAATGTATAAATTGTAAAGATGTAAATACCGAGTGTCGGCTTTTTTTTAATGCGCGCAGCGCCCCATAACTCACTCGCTCGCAAACTGTTTTGTCACTTGGCTTAATGTGCTAAGCTCTTGAATTATTATCTCGAGCGAGCGTGCGCGCTAAATAAACGAGCTTAAATCAAAACTAAACTGCCTTAAACTTTATTAAATTTTGATCCCGTAAATTTTGGACCGCCGCTGATTTACGTCCGCGAAACTCGATACGGGAAAAAGTTTTTAAAATATGTACACACGGGCCGAGATGATCTCTCGAGAATAACGCGCACATTGAAAAACGACTTTATTCCTCGAAATTCCTCGGCTATATACGTCGCGTAACACGGTTGCCCTCTCCCGATTACACGCGCGCACGCATGCAGCAGCAGCAACCGCAGAGAAGAAGAAAAGACACGATATTTACAGAGAGCGCAGCGCCGATCGCACCTTGGCCATTGTGTATTATTACAACTGCAACGTAGGTACATACATGCGCGAGGCGCGTGAAACGAGGAAAGAAAAAGAAGACACGCACAGCAGCAGCAGCAGCAAAGGCGGAGAAGGCGTGCGCGATCATCATGACAAAGGCCCCCGGGCAAACAGGGTCCGCTCAATTTATTAGCTTATAGGCGAGCGACACCTACGGCCTCTCGCGCACAGCGTGCGTCCGACGCGAGTCTCTCGTAAAGTCGACGGTCTATCGCGCGATAAGCCTGCAGGCAGGCGCGAGTCTTCTTATACGTGTACACCGTATCGCCGAGTGTCTGGAATTTCGAGCCGCTCGTTCTCGCGCGTACTTTTAATTGTTATTCGAATCGTTCCCTTTTCGGAGCAATCAATTTGGAGGAATAAGCAGGACAATAATTTCCACGCGCCGTGCGGTAGGCAGCAGGCTTATCGCCAGCGTTAAATCGAAATGGTAAAGCGAGTGATGTATGGGGACGCCATTAACGAGTATAACGGCGACGCGTGAGCTCTCGACTGTGTGTGTGTGCGTGTACAGATTGCCTCGTCATCGATCCAGTTCGAGTCGAGTTTATGTGTACATGCGCGTGTCTGGCTTTCTTTTTTCGTAGTGTATGCTCGGTGTATAATGCAGGTAAACCTATTTCTCGCGATTACGATTTGTAAGGAAAAGCCCGCAGCAGTTTTATACACATTGACTCCTCGAGCGCGACGTCTACCTTGGCCTTCTAACTCGACCCATTGTGCTCGCCGGTCGGCCGTGGAAATCGGATTTTCCACGGCCACTCTGCAGTTGAGCCCGGTTAAGGTTATTCGCGCAGCTGGTCAGTCAGTCAAGGGTCCGACCTTCGGAGCGCGTGCCGCCGCCGTCTTCCGGCTCACCCACCGAGACACCGCCGAGAGAGCAGCCTTGGGCTGAAAGAGAGCCGTGTTTTTGGAAAACAACGCTAATTGTTCACGCACGCTTTTCTTCCGCGTACGAGAACCATCTCAGCCGTGCAAGTGCTCCGCCTCGGAAACAAGGTCACGCGGCTAATCTCAATCTACCGTCTCTGAGAGTAGCTGTATTAGCCGGTGACGGGCAACTTTTTCGGGGATGGACGATGAAATTATGTGTAACAACGCCCCCCGAAGCCCCGCAGAAGAGAGCGATACCGACATTTTCCTATTACGGAATTTAAAAAGCGAGGTACTCACCTGTCCGTGTTTGTCCATCTCGTTGTTGGTGAGCTTGACCTTCTCGAAGGAGACGACCTGCTTGCGCAGCTGCTCGCCCTTGAACGGCGAGTCCGGGTGCATGTAGAGCCTGGCCGGTGCCGGGGGGTCGGCTTTCCCGGCGACGAGCCACGAGCTCTTGTGGTAGGCGTAGCGGTAGCGTTTGTTGTCCACCGGCACGATGTCCATCACCACCGCGTACTGGTGGTCCGGCTTCAGCCCGCTGAACGACACCCGACACGTCGGGAACATTCTCCTGCGAATTCGAAAAATAACCTCTCATTATTCGCGTTCGCGGCTACCTTCAGACTCGTGACAGATAACTCAAAGTTTCACACGCATCTCGGCGACCAATACTCATGGCCACAGTTAAAAGTTAAATTCCGCGGGTGCGATACGCTGTGCTCGGCGGCAGCGAGTTGCCAGGTAACATTCGTTTCCCCCCATATACAGGCGGGAGTCTCTCGAGGTTGATAAACATGCACTAAACTGCTGTAGCAGGAGCAGCGGCAGCCTAACCATGAAAAAATTGCCGTGCGACGGAAAGCCGCGCGTCTGTCCGGGCGAGTGCAACCCGCGCAATCGGCCGATGGGCGCTCGGCATCAGCAGCAGCAGCAGCAGCAGCAGGTCGAGGTGGTGCCGTATCGGCAGGAGAACGTGGTCAACCGCAACGTCTACTCCAAGCACGAGTTTGCGCTGTTCTCGAGGAAGCCGGCGGACTCGTCGCCGCAGAGACCGGACTCCGAGTCGGGCCTCAGTCCGGAGGAGCGACAGTTCCTCGAGGGCCTGAGCAGGAGGATGGAGGCCAGGCGCACGGCCAGAGAGCACTGCGGTCGCGGTCGCGCCGTCCGACGCTTTCTCGCCTTTCTCCTCTTCTTCTTCCTGCACGGCTGCATCGCCGCGCTCGCGAAAAACTACCAGCAGTACCAGACCTTCCTGGCGACGCAGTTCTGCGGCTTCATCACCATCATGTTCTGGGACGCGACGTGATTATCACTCCCCGATGTATCGTATAATTTTCTACTACAAGTATGTTACAATAAAATCCGTCTTATTACGTCACGGCCTATATGTAAATTTCCACATAAATTTCAGCGAGCCCATCAATCAATAAAACGATCAAGTTCAAAGCAGCCGCCCCGGCTGTGTTTGCCCAGCCAACGATGAGTGTATATAGCGCGTATGTAGCTCGTTGGCCTCGCCAGGTGTTGTTGTCACGCGCCGCGCCGTCTTTTGCTCTGCTGTAATTAGGCCCCGTTTACACTCGCGCACGCACGCGTAAGATGCTCCCGACAATTGGGTAACAACTCGGGGCGAGTCTCTCTCTTTCTTTCGCTGAATAAATACAACTAAATACGCGGCGCGCACGCACGCGTGTGAGTAAGGCTGATGAAGGGTTCGCGTGCCCGCGCTGCTGCTTCCGCGAGAGACGAGACACGCGCGCGTGCACCGAGCTGCTGCAAAATTTTCGAGCGATTGTGCAATTGTCTGCAGTTATGGCGCTTTTCGTGCGAAACTTTCTGCAGTATCGGTAGGTGTACAAGTGCATAACGCTCGCGATGGGTTGCGCAACCCATCGAAGCCAACCGCTTTGCTTTGCATGTGTTTGTAAAAAGCGAGTATAATATCGACGACTCGGCGGACAAAGAGCGTCAGAGCAGAGGACAGAGCCGCCGCGCGATCGCTCTCTTTTGCACGCGAGAGAGAAATCGGCACTGCAGCAGATGAGCGAAGGGCGTATAATGGCGATAATGACGGTAATAACAGCGGAGCGACGTCTTTATTGTCGGCGCGAGAATATAGAGACTCTCGCGCGCGACAATGGCGCCGCGATGCCTTTTATAACCCACTCCGAAACTTGTCGGTAATGATGATAGTCGTAACGATAGCGATAATAACACGCCGACACCGCGACGCCTTTAACTGCTTTATACGTCGCATACAGGTATATAGCTACACGTCAGCAATCGGCGCGCAGTTTGAAAGTTTTCGCTGAATCCGAGAGCAGCCGCGAGCCGTTACGTTAAGCAGAGGGGGCCGTAAATTACGCGAGCAATTTTCATTAATAACGCGCGCGCGCGCACACACACTGTAACGAAACACTCTGCAGCGGCCGTGTATATATAAGCCATTAGTTATACAGCTCTCGACTCTCGCGAATTTAGAAATTCCGCTGCGCTGCAGCTTCGATGCTGAAAAAGTGCGAAACTGGAATGTATGCGCGCGCGCGGCGGACGTGGGAAATACCGAAAAAGGAGCTGACTACATTATAATATACACTGAGAGAAGCGCGGTGAGAAAGAGAGAAAGAAAAATATTAAGGACTCCGGCGGGGAGGCGCGAAACGAGAGAACCGGGCTCTCTTTCTCTTTCTCTCCGAGTCTCGACCCCCCGCGGATCTATACGCAAGGACACAATTCCACCTGATTGCTCTTCGAAACGGACGGCATTGTCGAGCTCGCGCGCAGCAATGCTGCTTGGTATATATCGCACGACAGAGCTATAGGTGTACATCTTTTGGGCGTCGTTCGGAGAACCGATAAGCATTTCGTTCTCTCTCTCTCTCTCAATGTGCAAATTGATATGTTCGCCTCGGTGGTCCGCTAACGACAAGCTGGCGAGCGCTGCATCCTCGCCTCGACGCAGTAGTATACAAGTGTATAATGCATTTTCGAGAGGCAACCGGAAAATTTCATTACCGACGGTAATTAATCATTGTAATTGGCTGGAGTCGGCGGCGCGAGCGAAAGACACTCGAGTTAATTATCTTCCCGATCGCGCTACCATCGGTGCGCCTTCTTTTCTCGCGACTGCTTGACGTGACGCTAAATGGAATACAAATGAAATATTAAACGCCAGAGGAATTTCGAGCATTTCGCCGAGTAGGACGCAGTCCTTCCCAGTTCCCGGAAAAGAGTGTACCCGTATAGTTATATACCTATATGCATGTAATAGCTGCAGAGATTTCGAGGCGCCAGGCTCATTTGAATTTTTATGCCCGCATATAGCGGCCGCTAATTTCGCCGCTGTAAAAATGTCGTGTAGTTTTTTCGGACACGAGGATCGTTTTACGGCTACTCCCCCGGATAAATTAGTCGCTACACGAGCGCTGAAACGCGCGCGAGAGCTGCTCAACAGCTCGTAAAGACTTTATTTAATAAATTATACTTTTATCTCCGACGCGTTGTAAGGCCGTTTGATTGGTATATTGTTAACTGCGTGTCGCGAGATAAGGTGCGCGCGCAGAGAGGAACCATTGGCCCGCATCATCGGCCACGTCTCAATCCGTCGATAACGGCTCTCGGACATTGTGTGCCGAGAGAAAAGAAAAAAGTAAGCCAAAGGGCCCGAGCGGTGAAAGTCCGCGCCAAGGCCGCCGCCGTCCTTCCTTCCTTCCTTCCTTCCTCGTTCTTTTATTTTATTCCACTCTCCCCCTTTACACGGCCGATTATATTTACATCCCGCGCGCGTATACACGAATATATCTCTCATAATTCTGACGTGGTCACGCATACCGCAGCAGCAGCAGCAGCAGCAGCAGCTACCGCTCTCTCGGCGTAGTCGTCGCCGTCGCAGCTGCGCTCGAACTTTATTAGCATACCTATAAAAATGGACTCGCGCGCGCGCGCGCGCAAGCGATATACCTACACACGGGTATATACTCGAGCGAGAGAGAAAGAGAGGGTGTATAATGGGAAACCATAAATTATATCTAGGACTCGCCGGCTCGCGCGGCCTTAAATATCTCGTAAAGCGCGAACGCGAGAGAGAGACAGCGCGACTGTATACATATAGGTGTGTGTGTATATACGTGTATACGCGCATTATGCCACTGCAGCCGTGGAAAAAAAAGAGTACAGGAGAGCGCACCGGCTTTTAATTGTCCGCGTGCGCGGCGGCAGTCATTTATCAGAGGGGGGCGTTTCCCGGTGTGTGGCGCTGCTGCTAGCGCTTTCGACTCGACTGTAATTTCCACCTTACACGCCCGCGCGCTATATACGTTATATTATATATACGTCGAATTGAGTCGTGGCGGCGTTCGATGCTCTTTTCGTCCGTGGATTACGAATTACCGGCTCTGCGCCTTTGTTTTCCTTTTCGAAAAGGGGAATAATCTACGGATCTATACATCATCGTGTAATGCGCTATCTGCAGCCTCGATCGTGGGCGAGGGTCGCTCTCGCACTATTTCTGATGTTTGATGGTTTTATTATCGCTGCCTTCCGTTTTGGAATTGATATTTTGCCGCCGGCAGAAAATGTCTCTTTCGGATCGGAGTAGGAACGAGGAAGAGCCGCGCGCGGATTGATCGCGTGCCGCGGGCGCATTAATCATAATGTGTGTGTGTGTGTGTCTGAAATGTGTAACGCGCTCTCACCTGCCGGTCTTGGTGATGATCATCTCGGTGCCAAGGTCGTTAAACTTGTCCCAGAGCTCCTTGGTCTCGAGGTGGCACTCGACGTCGCGCAGCTCCTCGCTGTTGCACATGGGCGGCGCGTGGCGACGTTTCTTGCGCGACGGCGGCGCCTGACTCTGCTCCTCGAGCAGCTCCTGGTCCAGGTCCAGGCTGCTGGACTTGCGTCGCTTGAGGGGATTGCCGCTGGCCGGCCGCTCGCAGCTCGAGCTCGGGGACACGCAGGAGACCGGACCCTCGTCCACGCTGCTGCACTCCTCCACGTCCACGTCGACCTCCTCGTCGTCCGGGTCGTTGGTCGACTTGTCCGTCGCGACGCTCTCCACGTCGATGCCTCCCACGCTGCCCTCGATCTCGTCCTCCTCGAGCAGCGCCTCGTCCGTCACCACCGTCGCCGTCGCGACTATGTTCACCGGAGACGAGCGCAGACCTGAAAAACCAAAGAGACGATCCGTTATTGTGTGAAAAAAATGAAAAAAATCATGCGATTAATTGATTATTGATTTGCGTCGGCTTGAAAAATTTGTTGCTGTTATTCGACCGATCGCCTTACGAACCCTTTATGCTATTCCAAAGTACAGCTTTCCCGCCGCGACAAATGGAGTGCTAATCGTTCGTTATCGGCGGAAAAGGCAATTAATCAACGTGAATTGAGGATGTTTCCACCTGACAACGCTGGTATATCTTTCTCCTGCGCGCTAATGACGTGAAAATCAATACGCGCACAAAACACCGGTCATTAAGAGTCCATAAAAAAAAAAAAAAAATAGGCAACTCGTGTCCAACCTCGGAAGTTCTGACGTCCTTATCTCGCCGCTTTTCCGCCAACGAGTTCCCGCGTAGTAGCCATTAGCATATTAAACAATTAAAAATGAGAATCGCGAACGCGTCGAGAGAGCGATGAGAAAAGGGAAAGCTCGCCGCACTGCTCCGAAAGCGGGAAAAAAGAAAACGAACGAAGCCACGAAGCGCGAACTTGGTGTCTCGAGAGTGTGTTGCATAACGCGCGCGCGGCGGATCCAATTTACGATTAGCGCACACTACACGAGTTCGTTTGGCGATTCTTATCCCGTGGGCGCGCGGTAATTAACGCTAAACACACTTTTGAAATCTGTCTTGCTTTAATTAGCCGGCTCTCTCGCCGCCGCGGGGCGGGATCCGCTTTGCCGGAGATCAATTAATTATCCCCCTGCCATCGGCTCGACTCTTCCTGGACTGCTGCGAGCGCGATGCAACGTATGTATATATGAAATTATTACATAGATGCGCAGAGACGATATGTAATAATAAGAAGCGTATACGTGTAACGAGTTGCTGCTCTGCGATGTGCAGCGAACAATGGCCTCGCAGTGCCGCAGCCAGCGCCTAGTTGTCAGCAGACGCAATAAACATATCGCGCGATGAGCTTTGAGGACGTCTCTGCAGTTTACGGCCTCTTTTTTCCGCTTTTGCGAGAATGGATTTTGTAACGGAACGCACGCCGGGATTTACTGTACGCCGTGTTTGCCCGGCTGTCAAGGCGCGACGATCCGCGATATTATGCATCTTCGGTATGCAGTATCACTGCGCAAAATCTTCCAAGCTGTCGCTCGATGAAAGTTACATATATACGGTTGTACGGTTGTTAGAGAGTCGCATAAATTGCCATCTGTTATGGAGGAGCATTTGATATGGGAATACCGTACACCGCTTAATAAACTGCTATGATGAATCAATGAAAGGCTGCGGATCATTACATTGTGCCTGCAGCGATCTAACTCACGCGTCTCGTCATCGCGTAGGTATATAATAGGATAGGAAGACGACGCCGCCGCCGCGCGCATACCTCGGCTGTGCGTCAAGAATCGCATAAATTCGATAATTCACGCCGCCCCTGCACCACCGCTGATTCAGCGACGACAAATTCTCCTCTGCTGCCGCTGCTGCTGGTTGGCAACCGGTATATTATATATCCGTCCGACGAGAAGCCTGAATATTCATTCGTCGCGCGAAAAAAAGGCGCTCGCTGAATTATTAGACGCGGATTTTTAACCGGATTCGCAGCGACTAATCCGAAATTGATGCCGAGCCAAGCTTCGAGAAAATCAGTCATAAACGAAATTTATTCCTTCTCGAGAGTCCGAGCTGGCGCGCGCAAATAAAGCCATTTTTCTCTATCAGACTGCGGCCCAGCGAGACTTATCGATCAGCAGCGATTTATCTCTCCCCCCTCCACTAGCATATAGTTAGGCTCGACTCCCGCGTAACGCGATACGACGACGAGATGCAGCCTCGCGATATCGCCCACAATAAGAGACCCCCACGGTGCGCGCCGGGAAAAATCGTATTCGAGGTTTCGAGAAGAAGAAGAAGAAGAAGAAGAAAAAAAGGAGGCGACTAGAGAAAGAAATGAAGAGGAATCCCAGAGACACTTATACATGTACATATATACACAGGCGCGCAGTCGGAGCTCGTTGATATTAATTAATGGCGCGCGCGAAACCTGTTTCCGAAGCCGCTCTCGCAGCTGTTACATTCGAAGAGAGAGAGAGAGAGAGAGAGTGGAGGCTTTAATGCGACGCGAATTATCTAAGGATTATGCTGCGCGCCGGTAGCGCGCGCCTCCGGGCCAAGGTGCGAGAGCGATTCATAAATTTGGATTCGAGAGCTGGCTGTGGGAGTAGAGATATAAATTAGAGGGATGAGCGCCGCAGCGGTGTCGGTAATGAGAGTCGATTAGGGCTAATTTGCGCCCGATCATTTAATTGCGCTCGGTATACTCGCTGTATATTATTTATACAGAATTATATTATTTTGCAGGCATTGTCGTATTTCGACTTTCAACGTTGCGAAAATTCGAGGCAAGCAGGTATAGCAATCGTGCGGCTCCTAAGCTGCCAATTAAAAGTAACGCGCGGCTGAAATCGCACTTAACGCCGGGATTAACTATACTCCGCGCAAGAGGCGCGCGTATCCCTATTATTTTCCGTTCTCCTGGCGTTTCCCGCTGGTTCGATCCGCCGGCGCCGTGTGTGCGTTTCTCGGCAGCTCATATACCACGAAGCATCAGCGACTATCGGCGATTATACGCTCTCGCAGCTGCTGCGCCTTGCAGCCATTGCACACACACACAGACACAAACACACACACGAGATAGCTCAGATATACGGCCGTTAAAGGGGGCATTGTAGGTAATTTGTATCTCTCTTTACGGGAGCTGCGCTCGCGCTTGTCGCAATCATTTTCTCGCGAGGAAAATCGCCCGGCGCACGCACGCTGCTGCACTCGGATTAATCGGTCGAATTAATAACAACGCCCCGCTACTGCTGCGGCCTTTAATGAGCCAGCAGTAGCAGTAGCAGTACTACAATTAGAAGAAAAAATCAGGGATTCTGCAATCTTCTCAACGTACATAGCTAGTATACAAACGCGAGGCAGTTGGTTCGCGCGTTCTAAATGGCTTCGGCCTCGAGAATAATATTTCAATTTGCAGCTGTCGAGCGGCAAGTTCGCCTCGATGGAAAATTAATAATCGCGCGGACTTTTTTCCTTTAAAACACACAAGCAGTGTTGTTTGCTTTCAAGAGCGTCATCGCCGGGGTATCGATAACTGATGGATGTTCTAATTGACGCGTAAGAAATCCGATGAGTTATTTGTGGCAAGCAGAAATACTCGTACTCGGGCGTAAAGTGCCGAACGGAAACGCGTCCTCTCGAAAATACTGCATCTTATTCGCCACGCGATTCGAATTCCCCCGAAACGTCTCTATCGCGCAGAGATCCGAAAATAGAGGCCCGAGAGAGAGAGAGAGCAACAACTACAATCATCCGGCCATTAAATCGTGCTCGATAAAGGAAAAAAGGGGGAGAGGACAGTCGAGAAACGTGCCGATCGACGCGCCGGAAGCGAGAGCTGGCACACGCGCGCGGATATGTATTTGTGTGTACCTATATAGAGCTATTTGAGAATTTTTGGCAGAGCGCTGCCTAATTATAGAACATCGCTGAATACTGCAAATCACGCACGCGTCGTCGTCGATATATACGAATTGCCGTGATTTCGATGCACCGCCGCGGATGGCTGCTAAACGCTCTCTATGCCGAAAATGCAAAAGCAGATGGATCCGTCGATATTATTGCGGGGCGTGCGCTGCTCGCACGTGCACGCATCTGCGTGGCCGCTAATAATATCGCGCTCTCTCCGATGCAGGCAAAAAAGCCCTGTGTTTTGCGCGAGCGAACGAGCGAGCTGTGGGTAGGCTTTAATCGAGCCTGAAGAGAGATGAGCGAGAGGTTATTTTTGAAGTGAGCTCGCGCCTGTCGATGGGCTGCTTCTTTTATGATTGCGCGCGAGCGCAAAAAAAATTACTCGGCTTTTATTGGCCTCGTAAATTTTCAAACTCGAGTGCCGCCGCCGCAGCCGCCGCTCTCTGATGGAAGATTTCGAGTTTACGGCTTGCGCAGTTGCTCGATAAGTTGCCGATCGTTTGAAAATTTGTTTATTCAAAGCCGCGGCTGCACGCGGCTGATGGGCTATTACCAGCAATCCGTTTGATAGGTGCGGATTTGATTGCGGCCTCTCGAGCGGAAATGGCTTGATTCTGACCGGCCCTGTACTACTATAGCTATACCTATATGATGAGCAAATAAAACGACTGGAGGGAAAAAAAGGAAAAGCCAAAACGGTTTCCACTCGGCGCAGGTGTGGTCCAGCCCCCATCGTTTTCTCCCCAGAAACTCTCAACTCGATGTATATCGTATATTGTACAAGGATGCAGAGTAGGCGGCAGGTAGATCGGCGCCATTCCGAGAGAGAGAGAGGCAATAAAATTTACACGACTGAGGGCAATTATCTGTCGTAACCCGTAATTCCTTAATGGCTCTATTCTTTCGCAATGCAACTTTCTTCCTCTGTTAACCGCCGACTGGTGCTGCTGATACAGAAGCGCGGGCGTGTGTATTTACCGCAGTGGCCCCTTGCATTGCCAAATCGCGCGGCCATTGTTTCCAGACGATAAAGCCGTTAGCGCTCGCGCTCGATCGATCGTAAATTTCTGCATCGGCTTTCGACGCTCGCTCGCTCGCTTTGCATAATTCCCTCACCGGATAATAAAACACGTCAAATTTCCTGCACAATCCTCGCTCATTGCGCTCATTGCGTATTCCCTCGAGTTTGTTAGGCGGACGAAGCCCCACGCGGCTACGACGGCGACCCCCTCGCGAGCTGCACTTGTCAATTAAAAACTTTCAGACACACACAGAGAAAGATATCCGGGCGACGACGGGGTGGTCCCTCTTGGCGCGCAGCACGCGCTCTCGTTTCCGATTCGACAAGAAATACGAGCTGCGAGAGCGCGAGACGTACGCACTCGGTCTCGCGACGACGACGCGCGCGACCACCCAGAATATCCTGTCACCAGCAGAGAGAGAGAGAGAGCGAGCGGGAGTATAGGACCGCCGGGCCCCGCAATTTGTTACCCACGAGCTTTCGGCCTCCCCCGGTTATTCCCTTTTTACCGCTCCTTCTTTTTCTACTCCCTCTCCTTCGCCCCTCGACTTTTTCTGCTGCTGCTGCTGCTGCTGGAGATCGACTGTTGTGGCGTCGGATGCGAATGTGACGCAACAAGGGCCTGGAATATTTTGACAGTAGTCCGGAGGAAATGGCTGTTTCTTTTCTCGGTAATGCACTTTGTCGAGAGGCCCTTTTCACGCGGCGGTTTCGGTGCTCGAGAGACGCGCGTTTTCCACCGACGGCGAGTGTAACGCGAATTTCGGCAGCCGTCGCGCTCGTTGTATTTACCCGCGAGAGAGCAAGGGAAGACGAAAGAGTGTACTCACGGTGGTCGACGAGCGTCGGACTGGTGGCGAGGTACGGCGGCTTGCCGGCGCACTCCAGGGCGGTATTGCAAGCCGAGGCGGCGGCGGCGGCCGGGTTGCCAGGAGCCGCGGCCAGGCGATGATAGTGACCGAAGGACGGTCCCCTCGGCGCCATGATGGCTGCGATGCTGAAATCCGTGGCCTTGTTGCCCCGCTCTCCCTTGGTCGTCGGCATCTCGGCTGTATCTCTGCGCTGTCCCTCTAAACTGTCTCCTGAGTATCTGTCGAGGCTGCTCCGCACCCGCGCACTCGTTGCCGATGGCCGCACGACAATCGCATGTATGATCCTTTTACGTAACCAGCCGCGCGCGCAACCGTATGACAAAATGGAGTGCGAGCGCAATACCTGTTGTGCAGACGCGAGCCGCTCGCCGGAGAACGAGTTGTTTTGGAGAGAGAAAAAAGTCTGCTGTACTCGAAATCAACACTGACTCGCTCACTGTGCAGCATATGCAGAGCGAGAGAAAGAGAGAGAGAGAGAGACCAGCAGCAGAGCGACAGCGACGCGTCTGCGCTGCCCGACTTCCCGAACTCCACTGGCCTCCTACTCCTCATCCTCCCACGATAGAGCTTCCCCCTCTCCGTCGCTCTCGCTCGCTCTGCTCTGCTGTGCGGCGCTGCTGCCGCGATAAGGGGGTGCGCGCGCAGCAGCCCCCACCGCTCGCCGGGTCCAAGTGGCGTGAGAGGCGAGGTTCGACGCTCCGCGGCTCGAGCCCGGGGCGTGGCCTGCTCCCGGCGAATGAGGGGCCCTGCCGAGGCCCTGTCGAGGGAGGGGCCGCGGCTCTCGCCGTCCCGGGAGCGACGCCTCCGCCGAGCGTCGGGCTATCATCCCCTCCACGGTCCACGCCGGCAGCTTATCGACTCGTCCGCGTAAATACGAGTTGGGTACATCCGCGCGCGCGAGTGCAGCAGCGGCG
The DNA here is from genome assembly GCA_900474305.1 of Cecidostiba fungosa. Classification (NCBI taxonomy): domain Eukaryota; kingdom Metazoa; phylum Arthropoda; class Insecta; order Hymenoptera; family Pteromalidae; genus Cecidostiba; species Cecidostiba fungosa. The sequence continues at coordinate 245,224 of UCOJ01000006.1, forward strand.
AAAGAGATCGATCGGCTGGCGGCGCAGCTTCACTTTGTACGTAATACATATTACACGGAGCGCAAGAGGCTAGGCCTCGATGTCGAGGAGAAAAAATAAGCGAGATATTACGTAAGAGAGGGGAGCCGAGCTGCTCTCCCGGGGCTACTAATGCCCGATGATGCGGCCGCAGGCGCTAATAAAGGAATACATTCGCGCGTCGAGGGCAGCTCTCGGTAATCGGCTGGTTACGGATCTCCCGCGACGGATACGTCTCGACACTTGGACGGGGCTCCGTAACACCCACGCCCCGCGGGCATACAGTATAGTTGTGTTTGTTTTCGCAGTCGCACTATGTAGAGCCTCGATGGTATACAAAGCTTGGATTCGTTTATTTTCCGAGCCGTTGTTTAATCTACTCCAAGAGCTCGCTCTGTAAGACGGGGTAATTTGAGCGGCCATTTGTCAAACTCGTCTAACGTCTTGTAATCCAGTCGCAGCTCTAAAAAGTCAAGGCTCAGAAGTGGATAATACTCGCTTAATTGGATTAACCGGCGAGGAACTGTTGGAAAGCCAAATATTTGGGCGCGCAGGAGGCACAAGAGCCGAAGCCGAATAGCCGCAAGACAGGTAGCTTTCGCCTTTTGGGTCAGCAGCGCGCACAGTCTCTCTTTCTCTACCCCCCAGCAGTGCGAGCTGCATCGGCCGAGAAAGAGATTCCCGCTCCGTGTCCCGCTGACCCTGTCGCGCAGCCATAATTCAACGGAAATTTACAACTGCGGCGGCCGCGAAAGCGCTTGTGTGATGCCATACTCTTGCACTGCGGTCCGCAACATCATCAGCCCCGACGAGCTTTCGGCGGTTGCGCTGCGGCCGCGCCATTGTAAATTCTGCTCGGATTTTGCTAGTCGAGCTGCTGCAGCACAGTAGCTATAAGAGAAAGCGTCTCGAAATGAGACTACCGCGCCGGCGGGGGCCTGGCTGGACATAATGCTTAACCCGGGCGGTCAAAAAATTATCGACTGTCGTAAAGTCTACGATATATTATACATTTATGCGCCTCCATCAGTCCCGCTTATTGACACAATTACTGTTTACATTTTGGAAAATGTAACCCTCGAGATAAATTTCCTATAATAACTCTCCGTAATACACATTTCCGTCTCAGCTCATAAACGGAATCTCAAAAATCGACGTAATACACACACAGGCACGGTCCCGGGAAAACGTCGGCATTCCATCGGCGACGCAATAAATAGGATGAAATATGTAGGAGATAAACCGCATAGAGCCAAGGTTCTCCAAAGCTATATACAGGATTTCGTGAGTGTGAGTCTGCGTTTATGGATGCGTCATCGCCACGTCCGTTTTATACGACGTGAAAAATATTTAATAAATTTCGTCGAGCTCTGCAGTCAGCTGTATTATTATTATAGCAGCAGCCTTGAACGAGTCAAATTTTACGCCGATGATTGGCATGACTAAATAAATTTATTTATAATTATTTTTTAACGACCACAGCTTTGTCGCGTATACTTAATCACGGCGTGACATCGAATCCGACACGCGCGCTGTAATACACACATACATACATAATAGCCAGAAAAGCAGCCGTATAATACAGAGGCAATAAGCAGGAGCGGAGACCGTTAGAGAGTGTCTCGATCAATCAAACGATGCGCTGCTCGCGTGTGTAAGCCGCAGCGAAAGAAAGAAGGAGAAAGAAATAGAGCGAAGAAAAAAAGAGAGAGAGAGTTTAAGGACCCTCGGAGGTCCTCGATAGATTTACGGCGTGTATTTAGGCAGCACTCGGCTGCCCCCTTCCACGTCTCCGGCTCTACCCCCACCTCGACACTGAGCCAGCTCCTTTATTATACTAATTTCTCTCGGGCACGTCAAAATACAGCTCGACTTGACTTTCTCCCGGTATGTATATACACACACATAGTGTACGCGTATATACCTCGCCACCACTCTGCGGTGAGAGAAAGAAAGAGAGAGAGCGGATTTCCCATCTCTCTGCTTTCTTTTTCAGCAGCGGAATTCTATTGGACACACCGAGTGCCCCCGTAGTCGAGCGCATAAAAGGCCTCCCGGTTTTATAAAATATATGAGACACGCCGAGGAGCACAGCGGTGCTTCCCCCCGCATTCGATGCTGCTGCTGCTGCTGCTCGTGTTCTACTCTCTCGCCCTTTCTCTGGCCCCTGCTGCTGCTGCTGCTGCTGCTGCCACTGCTTATTCTCCTGTATATTAGGTACATAAGGACACGCTCGAGTCGTGTTGCGGCTAAGGAACAACCCGATGCGGGATCCGGAGGGTTGGTACACCGTGAGGATATAGCGGTTCGCGATTGACGTTATAAAATCGCTTTTGACGACTCGTTAAAACCACATTTATTCGACTTGCCGTCTTCCTTTCGGATCTCTCGGCGCATCTTAATAAATTCTTTGAGAGTAGGAGCTTGTCTCAAATTTCAGAAATACATTTATATTATGTTTTGACTGGCGCGCTGCAATAAAGTATATCCGGAAAACAATGCAGGAGGAAAAAATCGAACAAAGCAGACTGTATATATCTTTACAGCAGGTTATAAATAAGGTCGGGAATATTTTTATGAAAAAAGTGCGCCTCTGCAGTGTAAAGCATCACTGCCTATGAGAATCCAAACACACTCTTTTGAGAATGTCCAAACAAGAGAGAAAGCGAGAAACTATAAATCATTTTTTTTTCTCGACTGCGGCATCGGGAAAGCTGCAGAAGCTGGATTTTTGCGGCCCGCTTTTTACCTTGACGTGTCTGTTGACTCAACTGCGGTGGACTTTGACGTCTGATTCTGAGGGACGAGATGCTGTATACTGGTGCAGCTCTCGGGAAATTTACGAATTTCGACCGCGCGCAAGCCACAGTCCGCACCGATATTTATGATGGTTTTGACGGACGCTTGAAAGATGTTACGTGAAAATGCCTTTCTGCTGCTGGTCATTGCTAGCCCAGGCCATTGAGGGGTTTACGGTGACCCTATATCCGTCAGCGCGTATAATGGCATAAGGCCGGGCCGTAAATATCGGCGAGATTGCGCTACCGAAATATGAAAGGCGAGGCGAGATTATTTTATTGGAGGTCGAAATTATTTTATTGGGAGGATGCAAACAAATGATTGCCGAAACTTTGTCCTCGGCGATTGTTGCCGGAGGCTTCGGGGGCCGCTTCAAGGATTGCCGCAGCGATGGTAAATCTTATTGCGATATCCGATTTTACGAGCTTCCTAATAACTTGGTGCAAAATATCGTAAAGTTAATTTTATAATGCACTCGCTAGATTGTCAACGTTTATACGGCTAGTTATGAGTGATTGGTGACGCTGTAAAACGTTAACTAGCTAACGAGCTCGTCTCTGTATTATAGTGTACAGCTCTCGGGTGTACCTGTTATTGGCTTCAGTTTTATCCGCGTGCGTTTTGCACATCTAAATTTCCTTCAAAATGCAAGAACAAAATTTGGTTTGAAAAAACTTTCCAACGCAAAAGTCAATTATAACGAGGTGTACAGGAAACTTTCTCGTAGCAGTAGAACATTCTTTCTCCGCATTGAAAGGCAATAAATCAATGCCATACATTCGGCAAAGGACCTGGTGACTTTGGCCAAAAATCAAACCACTACGTGACCTCTCGAGCCGCATGACGAAAAACGACGCCGGTAGCTGCGCAGAGAGCGGCCCCCTACGAAGCTTATATATAGGTGTAGGTATACCTCGATACCGGTCGCACGCAGCGCGGAAACCCCAGCAGCAACCGCACATCACTCGCCCGACACACAGTATATAGCGCATCTCTCGGTGAAAGTTTTCAAGAGTAGGTGAGCTGTATGAGCGTCTTCGCCGCAGCCCAGCGGGCTGCACTCTCTCGACGGCAGCTCGACTCTCTCGACTCTCGTCGACCTGCATTTATCGCGAAATCATACCCAATACATCTCTACGAATCATAAGCGCAGTTTCACGCACATAGAGAGCGAGCTGCTTGTGAAATAACAGCCGGCTAATCAGTCATAAATTAACTGCTATATAAGTACTAACTACTGCGTCACTGCACGAATCTGACTGACGGAGTAACCCAATCCCCCTGTTTTTCTTCCTCTCGGGAAATAATGAAAGGAAAACACGGCAATAACACACTAGTAGCACTTAAAAAGCGCGCGTGAACTCGGGGAACGCGGAAGTGTATAGCCCTATAAGATGGTAGATGCAATAATAAACTGGGAGGATACGCAGCAACAGTGCAGCAGCACGAGTATATAGAAGGACGAGGCGCGAGAGGAGGAGAAAAAGGAGCAGCAGAGCCGGTGGCTCATTCATCATCGCGAGCTGCGAGTCGAGAGGAGGTGGAAGAAGGAGAGGTGCAGCAGTCGCGGCGGCCACCCACGCGGAATCCGCTCGAGATCGCTCGCTGCGGCTACTGCCGCTATACGGACTTGTGTGTACGCATCACGTACCGCGGAATAACACGCGCATGTGTACGTAAGCCGTTATTATAAGCTACAGCGGCTGCTGAAAAATCACGGTCCGCGAGAGCTGTCGTCGGATATGCTACTGCTGCTGGAATAGAGAAAATCGGAGAATCCGCGAGAGCGTCGTGGGCGATATACGCGCGCAACAAAGGGTGCTGACGAATTGCCGATGATTAAATTACACGTTCGGAGTAGCTGCTGCCGTGGCTGCAGTTGCGGAGAGGCCGCCGCGGCAGAACAATGCCACTGATGAAGGAGAGATATTGCACTTTTCAGGACAGGATGAAACTTTAGAAGAGACGAATTGAGCTGTGGTCGACGTTACTATGTAAATACCGCACGAGGCGATAGCAGTGTAATTGCTATATCTCGAAGCAGCAGCAGCGAGAACGTCCCGGCGGTTCACGGGTGGTCGCATGTGGCGCGCGTCTCTGGTGACATATTACTTTTGCTCGCCCCTTCCGGTTTTAATTCTCCATTTCCAGGCCCCGAGCGTAGCACGTGTTTCGTGCGGCTCACCGAATTCGACGCATGAAAAAGAGAGCACAGCACGGATATGCCTGCGACTAATCAAGCTAAACTGCTGCAGCATTTCGTTCTCCTCAACAGCGTTGCTGAAAAATATTCAGCTACAAAGAATCTGCTCTCTGCAACTCTCAACTGGTTATGCGTACCTGTTTTCGGGAACTAATAAAAAAATAAAAGGATATGAGGCTCCGAATTTATTCTCTCGCGCTGCAGCGGTCAGTATTTTACATCGACACCTTGGCAAAAGAGAGGCGAATCGAAAATTCTTTGCGCTCGCTTCCCGTAAACACCTCCGGCTGCCGCGGCGTGAAAGTACAAAAATGTATATATAAATAGCAGCTGCAATCGGAGCTTATAAACATTCCGACTCGCGGATATATTCGCACCTTTGTACGCGCGCGCGCGAATTCCAGCATAGGTGCGTATAGTCTGCATAATATCCAAAGATATGTCCTCGTATAATCTGCAGCCTATAGGCGGATTCGAAAACCGCATGCATATTATATATGCTGATCGCGCACATATGCGCTGAGCGTCCCGAGGTATAAATAAATATTAGGAGCGCGAAGAAAGGAGGAGGAGGTGGACCTCTGCGCGCTGGCTCAGCAGTTTTTCTGTCTTAAATTTCCGCGCTCTCGAGCTCGACTATATATACTAATATACTATGGTATATATGTATACAGTCGAGAGAGCGAGGAGAGAACAGAAAAAAGGTATATGCAGCCTCCTCTTTTTTCTGCCTCGGTAATAATGCGGGTATATCTGATTGAATTTGAAATATGGGGCTACGCGAGAGCTGCGCGCCATCGATTAGCATTCGATTCCGTTTTGTCTTATTTTCCCCGATGATCGAGGGCCATTGACGCAGGCTCGCATGCTTATTATATTATGCGCGCGAATAAGTATAAGGAAAGAGTCACCCCGCGAAATTATTAACGTCGCGAGTTGTCGAGCGTGCGAGCGTCGAGAGATATTTGAGACGAGATAAGGTTCACGTGTTTATTATATGCATAATACGGAATTAAGTCGACTAGCTTATTGCCGTCGTTTATTTTGATTGAGTGATACTTTTGCTTTTGCTTGGCATCGGTTGATTAAAACTGCTCGAAAATGTTCTCATTTCTCAAGGGGCTGCTTTATACATAAGCATTCGAAAAAGGCTGCAGAAGAGCAGAAGCCGCTCCTGCGCATCTCGTGCAGTGGGCGATAAGGTTAAGTATCACTATTCCCTCTACACACACAGACAGCGACACAGAGCTACTATCGGAACAAGCCGCGCATTAGCCTAAGTACTCGCGCGCGCATGGTTTATTCATGTTGTTACACGTGTTGGCTGCCACCGCACGGTCGGGCCCTTTTATTGAAACGCGCGGCTGTCTCGGCCCACGCTACTCGCACCGCTCCGAGTATATTTTTATCAATTTTGACGCGCGCACGCTAGTGGTACATTTGTGAAAAAGCCTCGAGAGCCCTGGCGCCGAGGAACCCTTGACTACTCCCGCGTATATACAATGCGCGACGTGGTATTAGAGCGTAGAGTGCGTCTATCTGGTTTCCCTCTTTATTTTTCCACGGCTGCAGTAGCTCTGCTGCAGACGATCTGTCTCTTCGTGAGATAGTTTTAGAGCTACTTTTCGTCTTTCAGCGCGCTTTGAGATGCTGCACTTGAGGTCTAGTAGCGGATATTAGCGGTCGGAATCCTTTGAACTCGCAGCTCAATATAATAACTTATTTGAAATCGATGCCCGCCGAAAATCCCGTCAACTATTCTCTCATTCAATTTGTCCGGAGCTCCTACTCTTATTCGCACCCGCCTGCAGCCGAGGCATAAAATAAAAGTATTATAATTCGCCTCTGGAGTATAACACACACGCGGGCAGCCGGGCTCTCAGCGTGAAAAAAGTGTCCCCGCTAATTGGGATATATCTGCGAACGGGCTTGGCCAATTGATAACCCGCGACTCGACAGGGTGCCCCCGCCGGCTATAGCAGCCGAAATCCTACACTGCTGCAGGCTTGTTTATATCCCATAGTGCAGGCGCGCGCGCCTCTCGCTTTTATTTATTTTAGAGAAGAAGAAGGAGGAGGAGGTGGACGCGCTGGCGCCCCGCAGGCGTGGACGCGTCCGCTGCTATTTGTTATTCTAATGCCGCTCGCATTATATATTTCGCGTGGGCGCGAGGAACCTCGAGGACGGCTCCAAGTGTGAAACGCGCTGTCGGATAGCTGGATTCTCGGTAATTCTGGGAGATCCTTTTTTTTTAACTCCGCATAACACTTATATTCTTGCGAGACAAAGCGCTCTTTTACTTATACGTATAAGTATCGAGCAGACTTCTTTGAAATGAGTCTGAAATTCGACTTTCTCCGCGCGCGCCGATGATGTAAATAAGCGAGATTATAAAGTTAGTAAAATTTTTACAACCGGCCTGTTCGGCCAGTAAACTACACTGTTAAATATGCAAAAGTCGCGCGGCTTTATGCGCGAATCTGATATACCCTCTCGGGTATGCTAGTAGGTGTATAATACGTGGCATTATGAAAAGAGAGCTTGTGAAAACCACAATTCGCCGGAGTTTATATGCCTCCGTCGTGTCCGGCGTATAAACTAATCGCAAGGGTAGGGGACGATAATAATACGTAATTTATTCCGTCGCATATCGGAATCGCGCGGCGATAGGCGATAGCGCTAAGAAGTATAAAGACATTCGCGCTGTGGAATAACGAGAACCCCAACGACGCTGCAAAGAAACAAACGTAGTTGTCTAATATACCCTCGAGGCATGCTGCTCGCGCGCACGCGCGGGAACGACGTTCTCGGGCTTAATAATTGAGCCCCTATATAGGCTACTTCCTCCGGCCTCCAGCTCTCGCGCTAAAAGAACGTCGACGCACATCAGAAAAAACAGACCCGTCGTCGTTTCTTTTTTTTCCTCCATTATAGTAGCTATACAAAGCGAGCGAGATACGCGGGGGACGAGCCGAAATTTATCATGGCTCTTCCACGCTGGCTTATAATGTCTTTATAGCTCGCTTCGTTTAGTCGTCCTTGTATTTTATATCGAGCTTTCGATTGGGCGCGACATTCTCAGATTATTTTTTTTTCTTTTTGTTCGAGTCCGTCTCTTCGCGCTCGGACGAGCTTGTAGGTATATGAATTATTGCGCTGCGCGATGACGACGTTGCGCGGGAAAAATGCGAGAGGATTTTGGCGAGGCTCCGCGTTCTTTTGTGGATTTTTGCGGACGTAAGCTCGTTATTTAGTGCGTGGGGGCGAGCAGCTGATTTATCTCGAGATGAGTTTCAAAATATTTACGGGCTTTTGTTGGCATTGCGAATATAAGCAGGCTCTTCCAAGCATGAAATAATGTTTGCTCGGCGAGATTTCAGCACAATGCCCAGCACCTTATCAATAATGCAACTTTTTGTTCCACTCGACTTCGCCTTGAATTCTAGTTCCAGGCCGGTTTGCTCGGAAAAACAAAGTCAGACGTCGATAAGCAGCTCGTCGTCCGCGCCTCCATCCCCTCCTTCGGTTCTCTTTCTCCCTGATGCTTTTTATACCTACCGCGGCCATGCCCGTGCACGTAAGAGCTTTCTTCTTCTTCTTCCTCTTCTTTCTCTTGGCTGCTCGCTGTACTTACAGACTCTCTAATCGAAATTAGTTTTTTAATTGGGGAACGACTTATTTAGTCGTTAGCCGGGGGTAGCCGAGCTTTTTTACGCGCGAGTCTTAGGTGGGTGCAGTACGCGACTTGAATGCCGAAGCAGCTTAGCTCTCTCGACATTCTCTCTCGTTTGCGTAACGGTGATTGGCTCATTAAGGAATCGACTGGAAATCCCGAGGACGCTTTATCGTCCGCGAGCTAATTTCTTCTTTATTCAAACGAGCTGGACATAAAAGTAATTTTTAATTGTTAAAGCTTATTCAAAGTGGTGTACCCTTCAATAGCTCTTCTTATATGCACGCCTTTGCTGCTACATATTTTTACCTCGCGCGTTCTCGGGATGTCGGGAAAGCAATTTTTTCTTGTATTATAGAATGTGACGTGGGAAGCATTAGTGCACTGAGAGCTTTAAACAAGTTTCACAATTTACAAAAAATACTGTGTAACCTTTTTACACTCAACCGCACGCATCGAAAAGAAATCACTTTTTCGGTATCACGCGATGAAAAGAAATCTAGACAAGTTTTCCGTTGACCTTGTAGAAATGCACATGCATATAGGTATGTACACGCCGGGTACAAAGCGCGGCCCAGCCGGATAATTCAGCGATTATCGCGCGACACAAGAAGTTAAGTACAAAGGCGATCGCCGCCACCGCCGCTGAAACGCTCGTTTTTCACGTCCCGCGCCGCCGCCGCTGCCGCGGGAAAAACGAAGGAGCGAGAGTAGCTCTCGTAATCGCGCCGAGAAATCAAAGAGCTCCAAGCCGCGCGCGAGCAGCGGATGAATAAATTCCGACTCTGCTCGCTCGTCGTTTTTATTCGCGCGCACGCGCGCGCGGTTGCAATTTACAGGCAATTAAGGTGTTTCTCGAGAGGATGTCCGATGGCTCTGCCGGAGGATATGGATCCTCGATATAATCATCTGCTATTTTTAGTGCTATTTTTAGCTTCCAGTGGAATCGAGCGCGGCGAGAAAGATGGTCGGCGGCGAACAAAGCAGAATATAATGTATAAGATGGCGCGCGTCCGCAACGGCAGAGGCAGCTCTTTCTCTCCTTTCGTTCGAGTAGCTGAGGGGGTGCGGAATGGAAGTAGCTAAACGAGCTCTTCCGCCCTGCCTTCTTTCCTCCGCGTCTTTATACACCAACGGCGGCGGCGGGCGCGCCCCTACACTATACACTGCTTGTTTGTTCGCTCGATAAAACAATTGCCGGGGGGATAATCGGCATTATTTACGCCGGATTCACTAGAGGAGAGATTTCAGCCCCGGGGGGATTTGGCTGGCTGACTGTATATATAGACTACGTATAGTAGACCGGCCACTGCACCTCGAGCTTTCCGTGAAAATTATTTTCTTTCTTCTCCGCAATTCGAACACCGACTATACTAAATGCGACTGAATTATGCATTCACCTCTGCGCTGCAGTCATCTGTTTGCACAAGGCGCGTCTGGCGAAACCGACGCGACAGCCGGTGGCGTCAATTTCGCCACCGCACACATGCTCGTTGTTTGTTTTCGCTCTTCGCCGCTGGAAAGCTCACGCAGCGCGCAAAAGAGAAACGCAATATCTTGCGCGCGAAATCAGGTCCAGTACTAGAGTAGCTGTATAGGGAAGCATCCCCGATGCTCTCGGCTTATCCCCCCCCCCATGGGCTGTATACCTACTGTACTCTGGCCGCAGCGGGAAAGTGGCCCCAATTAGATCCGTCACGGGATTTCGATGTCAAGCCAAGTGGCCGCTGCGAATTTCTCCCCCGGGAATAAGAAGGAGCCGTGCACGCGCCAAAGTCCGCCGCGCGTAAAAACGACGATAGGCTCCTTCGCTTAATTTCTTATTCTATCAGGGAGCCTCTTGGCAAGCTCGCGCGCGCGCGGTTCGTGCATGCCGGAGCTTACAAGACGATTTATGGATGTGCGCTGCTTTTTTTCCGAGGGGATTTACTCGGGCATTTATTCGGCGATTAATTCTTGAGGAGGGGGACTCTGGTCCGGGGATGTTTTAATTAAAAAGTACGCCCGCGCCGCGATTAGGTAGACGCTTTGCCGAAGATTTGTCGCCGAGCAGGGGGACTCCCGAGACTTTCCTTTTCCCGATTCTCGAAGAGTCTATAATATCTAAAATGATGAAGATCCTTTTATTTTTCTCGAAGCGCCTCTCGGCGTAATCGCGTCAGTCACTCATCTTCCCCGCATATTATTCCCCGTAACGAAGTCGTCGCGACCAAGTGAATGCCCGCGAATTTTTCAAGCCGAGAGAGATAGCGCGCGCATAATTTATTCAGGCCGAAGGTCTGCTGCCGGCGCTGCTGTTGCTGCCATCACTGCCGAGGCGCATGCATAATGAAAAAACCCACAGACATTCGTCACACACTACGACGCAGCCAGCTCGTGTGTATTATTCTTCACATCGATCCGTATAGACATATACATAGGTATACGTGTCGCTCGCACACCTAATCGCGCCGATATAGCGAGTCAGCGAAGAATAATATAACAAGACGAGCCGAGGCATCAGCGCACGAGATGGTCGTGGAGATGAGCGAGAGATGCGCGGCGGTAGATTAGGCAGCTCGCCTCGAGCGTGAAAATCTGCGAAAGTCGAGAGAGATATAGAGAGAGAGAGAGGAGCAGCAGCAGCAGCTCTCCCCGAGCCCATTACTTTGGGAGATTACGGGGCTAAAGTGACTGGCTGGCTGCCGTGGGGTTGTCGCAATTAGGGTGGGTTTACACGAGGGGCGGGCTGCTGCTACCGCTGCTTCCCGCGGGACGGAATAAGCGCTACTCTCGTCGTACACCGCGTACACTCGTCCCGAGTCCTAGCTGTGAGCGACTTGCTTGTAGAATATGGGGAGAGCCGCACTGAAGTGCATGTATATATAGAGAGAGAAAAATGGTCGCTGTGGATATCGGCGGGATTAGAGACAATTTTATTATGTACACGAGCGTGTAAGCGTGCGGAGGAGGACGCCAATAACGCGCGGATAATAAAGACGGATTACGTCGTAAAAATATTAGTTCCGACTAGATCGGTATCCGTAATGTATTACAGCGAATCGCCGTGATCGTCGCACGATTTTCGCGGATGCGAGAGAAAGAGAGATTATTACGACTTCGCGGGAGATGGTCGGGATAATAAAGCAGTAGATATACGCATACAGGGGAGAAAGCATGCAGGGGATTTCTGGCGGTGTAATGATGTTGTCTTTTTACGATACCTACGCTATATGCTGGCGAGCATAGAGGAGTCTTGTGTAATTGCTTTGAAAAAAAGAAAAAAATGTCTTCGCACCGCGCACGAGAGAGATAAGGCAAACGTCGAAAGTCGCAGAGCAGAAAGAGCTCATTTGAAATGGTAATAGCCAGTTGCAACATCCTCCTCGTCATTACAATTCCCCAAACGAATTCCCACTCAATCGAGGAACAACATTATTTGCCTCTCTCTCTCGCTCACTCGCGTTGAATAAAAAAGCGAGAAAAAAGAAAAGAAAGCTGGTGCTCGAAGAAAAAGAGAAAGAATCAACACGAACGGCAAGTCAGACAGGAAGGGGAGGAGAGAGAGAGCTGTACATATTACATGTATAATACACAGCTCTGCGCGCGGTTATGTGTATTATAAGGTAGCAGCAGCAGCCGCCACCTCCTCCTCGTCACAATGGGGATTGATATACATATTTGGCTGCGCGCGGGGTATATATACCAGCAGGCGTGTCACTCACTAAGTCAGTCAGTTAGAGGCTGCGGCGCAGCGTTGAAGGAGGGTGCATGCGTAATGAGAGTGCGCCGAGCGACCGCCATTCCTTCTTCTTCTTCCTCTTACTCGCCGGGCTTGGCTTTCCGCGAATCATCCCTCGCTCTCTCTCTCTCGTGTGTTTAGGCATATCTTGTATATAGACGCCTCCTTTTTTATGCTAATAGTCGCGGGGGGGAGAGAGCTCGTTTTACGTCGCTAAATTTTGTTAAAGTCGTAAATTAATATTCCCTCCCCGATGAAAAACTGCGCGAGAACGTCTCGCGATCACCGCCCCTCGTCGTCACGGCGGCAAATAAGTCGGCAGTACACCCCCCAAACAAGCGCGTCGACTGTTGGCCAAACTGTTTGGACAAACTGTCAGCCGGCGAGTAAATAACTCTTAATCCGACCGCGCGCAGCAGCCGCCGCCGCCGCCGCGTGACACTAGTCAACGTTTCGAGCATTAAGCATATACCGCGCTGATGGAGCGAAAAGACACTCGCTTCTCTCTATTTCCCGAGTCCCGCGCAGCTGATTAGCATAAGCGAGCCGTATTGTCCTCGCGCGCGTTCCGGGCCTGGAAAAAACGACGCGTCGGTAATCGGATTAGAGAGACAGACTACGTGGGGGTGTAAAATGCAGATGAAAGGGATGCGCGCGCCCGCTTATGGCCCGGCAAGCTGTTTCTCCGCTCTCGTTTGTAATGTATACTCTCTGTGTATACCGCCAGCGTGTTATATTAATCTATTTGTCTTTGGCCTTCGCGAACAAATGACGCCGCAGTGATATGCTGCTGCTGCTGCTGCTGTGTAAATAAACGCGCAGGCCGGAGCATCAGAATGATTTAGGGTCGTGCTGATGCGAGGGGCGGACCGCTGGCTGCTGCTGTGACTTTTTAATTCGATATATACCCATCAAAATGCCAATATCAAACTTTCAGCTTTGATACACATTTTTTCCAGGAAAAACTTTGTGATGCAGGCAAAAGCGGCAATACAAGCATCGATACGCGAGAGAGCGCATCCCTCATCTCTTTCACTTGAAAATTTCCAGTTATTTCCTTTCCGAGCACGGCCGCAGCACATGTGCGCGCTCGACCCGAAAGAAGAAGAAGAAGAAGAAGAAGAAGCAATATCTGTCCTATCGCAGATCTCGAGATCGCGCGCAGACGTTTTGTGCAAACGAGGTGGGCGGCCTGCTGAGTGTGTATATACACCGTGCTATAGGTATACCTGTATACACGCAGTCTGAGCTCGAGGGAAAGACGGGGATTTCGTCGGACGCGCGCGCGAGAGGAATAATGCATTCGAAGCGAGTGAGCGAGAGGGAGAGAGAGAGAGAGGGAAAGAAGCTGGAAGCTCCGCGCAGAAATAAAAAGAGACCGAGTGCCTCTGCTGCTGTCTACCGCTGTCTCTCCTCTCCTCGCCCTCGCACGAGCGACCGTAAGCTGCCGACGTTATTTCACGGCGGCGGCGGCGTGTTTCGCGACTCGTCAACTCCGATCGATAAGGCTACTCGCGCACCGCTTACTCTTCTTTTCCGCATTTCCAAACTTGAGACTTTTTTTCTTCATCCGGATTTCTTGGCTTTTTCAGACGACCATTACTCTTGTCGCCTTCTGTCATAACTATTATAAGTACCGTGTACGTATTTTCGCTCTGCTGCTTTTGTTTGAAATCTTTGTTCGAGGAGCAAGGACACAATTCAGCTCGTCGTCGGCTCTCGAGCGGATACGCTTGCGCCATCTGTTGAGTCTCACGCGGGGCACTGTATACAAGTTATATTGACTCTGCGGGTAAGACCGAGCGATATAGTGAAAAGTTTCGGCAGCCTAAATTTTAGTTACGGTCAAATGACATAATAACCAGGTGCGATTTGAGAAAAGCGAATAGCAAGAGATGATGCTCTATTGTGACAGTAGGAGCAGCGATTATATGGTACACACAATACAGCAGCCCCCTACCGGCCCAGTTCTCGCTGACGAACGTGAAAATTCGTTAAAAATGAACTTTAAACGAGCCTTTGTCGCGCCAATATCGCTTAATAGCCGAAAGCTCTGTCGCGTCGCGTGATGTGACATCATCGCACAGCGGTACGTCCCCGAAAATCACACGCTTGGCACGCCTACCTACTCATCATCTATAACTCCCAGCGATTCCCAGGTGAAAAAAGAGAATCGAAAGATATACCACACAACGACGCATCGCGCCCATTTCCCCGAATCCGTGCATACGCGCACAATGCAGCTGTGTATCTCGGCCGTAAACGCTGCGGGGATGTCCATAATGTAGTATATATAATATAACACAGCCGCATCGCATTCAACACGTGAGTGTGTGACGCAGCCCTCGAAAACGAGAAATATATATTATAGTTTGGGAGGCGCAAAAGCAGGTCACTATAACGACGACGACGACGAGCGAGCGAGAGAGAGACGGCGATAATTTTGATGAATACCGGCTCATTCCGGGTATAGACTGGAGGAGATACCTCTACTGCACACCTAGTGTGCGTGCGTGAAGCTCCACTCGACAAAAAGAATGTTGGTTTTGCCGCGTGTAAGTGTAAGTGCGGCTATAAGGGGCCCGGTGTTTGTTATTTTCGATGAGGTATAATGGGATGGCTCGTCGGGTGTTGATGCATAGCGCGTAGCGGGGTGTCCGGAGCGAGAGAGCTCGGCTAGGGTGGGGGGGGGCATTCGAAATACGCAGGGGAACCCCCGTAGACCGTCGGGCCCCGCTACGCGTCCATCACGCGTCACGGTTTTATGTATTTAGACGTATCCTCCGTGTATCCTCATTTCTCTTCTTCTGCTTCTTCGCGAGCGAGCGAGCGATGGAGAGGAGCGTGCGCCTCTTTTTTATTATACTTTTTTTTTCTCGTATTCGTAGTGTCCTATTTTATCTCTCTAGACGAAAGGCATATTTCAATCTCCGGGTGGACGATGGCGCGCTCTTTTTCTGGCTCGTTGGTGATTTTAATTTCGAGATTAATTCCCGGGGATCCTCGATGCTATCGCCGAGCACGTGTTTAATCTGAGATTCTTACGGGCAGAAAGGAATTTGACGAGGAGCGCGCGGCAATTAAGCTTTTATCGTTTCAACGTCTTTGATGATTTGGAACGCGTGCAGCGTAAACTGATGAGAGCTAATGGACGTCCGAGGATGGACTTTGCTTCATTCATTGTATCGAGAGATAATATTGACGGATAGCGGCCTCTCGTTCATTAATCCAGCACACGTGTTATTTCCAAAACTTTTTTCGCGTCGATTTCGCAAATTCAGCTCCACATGCACGTATCTCGTCGTCGCGCTGCAGGAAGACGAGAAGACGAAGGGCACACGATCCCCTGGCAGAGATACCTTGCAATATACGCACGTCACATAACGTATGCGCGGTATGCGCGCAGTGACGAAGACGCCGAGTTGACGATGATGATACATGGCGTGTATCAGCGTGCGGTCCCATCATCTCTCCTTTGAGTAATCGACGCGCGCGCGCGCGCGACTCTCGGCTATCTATTTCAGCCTCCATACACAGCGCACGACGACGAATGGATTCCTCTATTGCCGCTGAGCGCTCGGCTATAAATCAACCGATTCTCTGTCTGTTTTTTACTCGCGCAGTAAACTTTGTTGTAGACCCGTTGTTTATTCATTCCGACTCTCGAACCGTTATGTACTCTCGCGGGTGACAGCTTATGTAAGAACGCTGCAATACCTATACAGCTATATGCTAAGCGATGCACGCAATACTTGCATAATTGCGCCTTTTTATTTATCTTTCGTATACCTACTCTTTCTCCTCTCCGCATCGGCGATCGGAAATTGATGGCGCGCCGGCCGCGGCTAATTGCTGATTTACGCGGAGTAATTAGTTTGATGTAACGAAGTTTATTCATGAGCCAATTATGGAGCGTCCGCGCGATGATACGGTATGCGCTTTTCTTTCGCTCGCGCGCTCGTCTTTTTATTTCTATGATTGGATATGCGGGCTGATTTTGCATGTAAAGGGTATTGGAATTGCGTTATTTATTGACACTGCGCTGGCCTATGCCGCGTAGAGCCTTTTTACAAAATATTAGGCTCTTCGTAGTTTCCATCAGTGGAAAATGCCTTTGTACATGAATAATACTTTTGAAATTGTTTGGGCCCGAACATCAAGCGGCGACTATAATTAAGTAAGAAAATATAATCATGTGATTTAACGTTAACACTGTTTACGAGTATTTTTCATTGCCAGAAAGTTCCTAGATACCAGTGAGATTTGCGGTTAAGTACGTTCTATAATTATTATCATCTAAAAGTATACAAATTTATAATAAAAAAATACTAAATTGTAAACTGTCGATAATTTATGCCATTCGTGAACAGAATTCGAGAGCATGATCGATGCATCGATTCTTACCCGTATACTGCAAAGTACAAGCGTAAAAGAAACTAGACGCGATAAAAATAAATTTTGGCAGCGCGTAAGTACTCGAACCTACTGTATTCTGTATAGAATAAAGAAACGGACTGCAGACGGACTAGTGCGTGCGTTACTCGCTTCTGTAGGCCGGCAGCTTGACCATAAAGTTGATGAAACCATCGACGTCGTCGAGCTCTTTCGAGTAGAACTTGGCGGCTATCGTGGCCCGGCCCTCGAAGACCGGCGTCATGGTAAATCTGCAGATCGCCTCGCCGCCCACCTCCACGTCCTCCGTGAGCTTGAGCTTCAACTGCTCCTTCAGACCCGGACCCTCGATCAGGAATTTGCCTCGCTTCAGAGGTATCGGAAGGGGATTCGTAAATCGAGCCGTGGCTTCCAGAAGCTCGCCGACTATCGGATCGTTTTCCAGCTGCAGGCAAAACGGATGAGGATCGATAAAAGTTTTCTCTTTTAATTAATTCCGCGCTTACCTCCACGATGATGTCGGGCTTCCTAACGCGAAAGTCGTCCTGAGCAAAGTACTCAAAGTTGGTGTCCTTGACGGTAGCGAGGCAGGAGATATTGAACGCAGACTGATCGAGGAGCCTCGGTCCGTACTCTGCCCAGGATACCTCGAGTGTCACCTCGTCCATCGCACCGGGCCTGACGAAACGCTCGTTATCGGACCTCTTCACCGGGTCGCCAACTTTGCCCGTGTAGGTCACAGTCTCCACGCGCAGTATCACCGACACTTGATGCGTGTCCACGTAGCTGTGGTTCTTCACCGTCAGAACGACGCTGATGATTCAAAGAGAGGACTCTGTTTAGTACGGGAAAAGGAAATTCGCGCGTGCGCAATGAAATTACCTGAAAGGCTGACCGATGACGATGTCGTCCCTCAGCTCAAAGTTGAACATGATGTCGTTGAATTCCTCGTTGAGGTAGTACCGGCTGAAGAGGGACTCGCTCTGACGCAGCGCCTTCAGCATGGCAGCCCGCTCTTCGTCCGATTCTGCGTAGAAGTATTGATCAGGCGCGCGTCGTACTTGTAATTTATTGTAATTTTTTCTAATGATACTCACTCTCCGGATACTTGTAGGTGTGCGTGACGTCTTCGCGTTCCCATCTTCCGACCGCCTTGGTGCTCATATTCTGTCCGACTCTGAGGGGTGAATCGAGCTTTATATCTCAAGAGATTTTTTGTTCCGAAAAGTGAAAGAATCGCACACTCACCCGTAGATGTCCTTTCTCACGAGCTTGAGCGGCTGGGAGGGTCCGTTGTACCTCCAGAAAACCTTGTCCGCGTTGACCTCGGCGAAGACAAAGTTATTGTCGTAGGGCCGGTGTATCTCGGCCCGCTTGACAGCCGCCACAGAAGCCGGACCGCAGCGATAAGCGTCTTCGCTTAATTCCTGGGGCGTAGCGTCGATCACCTGCCAGCCGTGACAGTCTTGCGTCAGATCCAATCTCTTCATCCACACCTCGTTCCAGACGTGAAAGTTCCTGCATCACGAGTTGCCTGCTATCAATACATTGCTTTCGAGCGTAGCTCTTTCAAAACTGCTATATATGTTATACCATATGGAATCGCTGTTGAGCTCCTCCATGATCTTGCCGTTCTCGTCGACAAAGTAATCGACGGTCAGGCTGTTCTGCGTGTCGTGGGCGCTCGAGTAGTTGGTGATGATGCGACAGGGCAGGCCGAGAGTTCGGCAGACGCTCGCGAGCACGCCCGCAAAGACCCAGCACTGTCCATACTTGACGGGCTTCTTCGTGCGGTAGTACTGCTGGAGAATCTTCTGCGAACCCATCCACTGGGACGGTGGCGTTCCGCCGCCAAAGTCTTCCGACCAGTTGCCCATCACGACGCCGTAGTCGTCCGGCGAATTCACCTTCGAAATATTCAAAAAATAGGGTATAGGTATACCTATTACGGGTGGAAATTTTCGAGGAGACTCACGGCTGCGGAGAGTATGCGGGATATGACGACGGGATCGTTGCGCGCGGAGACGCGGACTTTGCCGACCTCGACCATCATGTAGAGCGCGCAATCCAAAATATCGCGCTCGAACTGCGAATACTTCCAGACGGAAGGTCTCATGCGGTTGCTCGTGCCGCGCCATATCAGCCCAGTGTCCGCCAGCACGTATTCCTGTCGCTCCGCCTCGTTTCCCATGTACACCACATCCTCTGCAATTCAACCGTATCATTGTATTGATCCACATTGACGTGCGTATGTCATAGACTTATTGTTGCAGCCGATAATTTTTATTTCTGGAGGTGAGACAATGTGACACACTTTGTATTATTATTACCAACTTGATACATGACGATCGATTTTTTATGATAATAGAACCGCTTTTCTTTGTTGTACACTTGCAATGCGGATTCACATTCCATTAATCTTTATCCATAACTCGACTGTTCAGTACGAGTAACGAGAGATTTCGAAGCTAATTAGAATTCTATTTCCAGCGCAATAATATATTGTTATTAATATACGCGCTCTCGCGTCGGCTGCGCGCGATGTTCTATTCATAACTTACCTCGGCACCAAGGATTGAATATCACGTAGAACGGATTGTCTACAGTGAAGCTGACAGCACCTTCCGAGTCCCGTCTTTTCGTATCGATGTCCATCCTCCACTTTCCAATAATAGCATCCGCAGCCGGGGTAACCTAAATCATACGTGCATAATGCAGACCAGGATATAATATTGTTAAGGATATATGCATCGGTAAACGTTTGTTTAGCGGATTCAAGGTGGCGCACTGATTCACGAACGATGATTCATGAATAAATAGTTTATACTATACCATCTGCAGAGACATCCGTATTTATTTATTGCTACCTTTATCCTGAGCGAATTCTCAGCGTAGGCCTCGACGACGGTCTGCCAGGAGCCTTCGGAAATCTCTCCAGGATGCAGTACGGGCGAGGCGACGAGGGTGCCGTGGCCGTACTGCGGCCTCTTGACCCCGTCGAGGGTGAAGACGATGGAAATGCCGTCGATTGCCGGGTCGTAGTTGCGCGACAGGGCCAGATCCACGACGAAGGGCTGACCCCGTCGGATGACCAGTCGGGCGCCCCCGTCGTCGCGGTTCATCAGCTCGTACCGCGAGGTCCTGTGCGCGTCCCCATTGTCGTCCACGCAGTAGTCCACGTGCACGATTGTCAGCACCGTGCTGCTGTAGTTTTCCCCTAGAACATTCCAAAGACGAATATTGCTTTGATACAATTATCTATACTCCATCGTCATCTGCATTTCTCGTTTCTCATTCGCGCAATTCCACTGCATGCATCGCAGTGATGCGCATTGCAATCGCAGACACACACACACGCGCACACACAATCGAGCAATATACATAGGATAAGGTAAAAAGATTTACACTGCGGAAACATCTCTGATCGAATGAACGACTGAAATGCATTTTTTGAGTATTTATATCTCTGTACTGTGTACAGTATACTGACGTTGAATTATTCAGGAAATACCGAGCTGACTAAGAAAATATATTGCAGCGATGCTAGCGCAGCTACTATTTTTGTATTTTACATTATACCACATACTCTGGGATTTTCGCGAAATTGCGGCTGCAGTTTTAAATTGATCTGAGCATCGAACGAGATAAAAGAAGAAGCGACGACTAATAGATTTTAAGTAGACAGGCATTTGTATTATCTACCATCAAGTACAATCGCAGCGGCGTAATTAAACGGCACGTTTAAATAAAATTATCATTAGGTGCGATAAACCGTTGTGATACAGTCGTTGCATAATGAGCGTCCTCCGAAAAATCGATGTAATCATATGTGAAAACTTACAATGAAATCTATAGGGAAAAGGCTTCCGGCCCCGGTCGTTGAAGACCCGATAGCGATCGTAGAATCTGTAAAACATCCTTGCGCCTCTTCTCCGTCCCAGCAATAGTACACACAGCCGCAAGGGCAATAAGACGTTGCGACAACAACAGCAGCAGCAGCAGCAGCGGCAGCGGCAACGACGACGTCGAGTCAATAATCCGCCCACACGCACTAAAGTTCGAAATTCGCGGCACGCGCGCGCGCTCTCCTAGCTTTATCCGCGGCGCTTGGCACTACTCCGGCACTCGTCCAACTCGCGGCTTCTTTTGAGAGAGCGCGCTTGCGGGCTATCCCTTTTTCCGCCTCGGAAAAGCATCGCCTATATCGCACATTGTGTATGTAAGTATGGGTGCAGCCGTTGTACGTGTGCGCCGGTGCAGTCTTACCTCTTTTTTCCGCCGAGAGCCGCGAAGCAAAGGAGGGGGGGATCCAATCTCTCAAGGTTCCGCGAGCCGGCAGATGGAACCATACACGGTTTCTGCCTGTAGGTCAGAGCGCGCGTGCACGCGTTGCTGCAACACCGAGTGGGAGCACCTGTGTCACTGTCACCCATTTCGCCGCCGCCTCCGCCGGAGATGAGAGCGACTCTTCTGCGATGTGTCGATTATAATGCGTTTAGTGGGAAGATTAAATCATTGTGCGAGACAATCCTGACTGACGCGTCGCCGACGAACGTCACCTACAGCCGTCGGTATATTTGCCTAGCGGAACTGAGATTCGCGGTGGTTTATGCCGATTCCTTCACTTGCGGAAAATAAATTCTATTAACGCACATTTCTACGAGCTTGCGAGTCGCATTATATTTTAAACGTATAAATATAGATCCTAGAACGAAGTGTTGACCGCTTCAGCGATAAAACTGCAGAACCGCAAAATCGCGGACGTCCTGCGCGCTGCATCAGTATGCACGACGCGGAGTCAAAGCGCGTTAGTAATGAAATTTTTCATCAGAATCATTATACGACGTCAATTTTTAGACGTAATAGAATATTTCGTCTACGGCTGCGGTGCGCTGATTCTATTTTCATATGACTACTTATATTTGAATGACTCAATAGCGTTTCTGCGAACATTTGATGAAATTACTTATGTGCGAACTACATTTATGGAAATACGCCTCCTATTTATAGAGACCAATTTATCTAAAGTATCTTAATGATGGTGTAGCGATTACGAAATGTCATTAAGAATGAGAATTAGGCACGATTTTGGCCTTGATGTAACTGTAATCACATCGGTGTCAAGTAATTGAGAAAAGTAGTTTATTGAAACCTACGTTTAAGCTATTAAAGCGGCTGAGGCACGCAATTTAAATCGAATCAATCACGATTCTGTTTTTTCAATACTCGTACTCTGCCTGCGCGCGACGGATTATTATCTTGGCGGCTTGCGACAACCCGCATGTGTGCAGTGTGTGATTTTGCATAACTCTGCACTTTTAATAATCAATAAAACTAATATCTCGTGCTATCAATTGGCGCCGTTACTCTCGTAAGTATATATACCGCATATAAAATTTCAAATTCAAAAGTATTTTTTGCACACTGCACTTTTATGGATAAGCAAGGCACTTTCAGAGAATATCTTAATAAATAGCCTGTGAAGTAGTAAATCTTGTCATCAAAGTGGTCTGTGCATAACGAGTGCATGGTACACGACTATAAAGAGGCATCATAAAACACGTTAAGTGGCGTCTGTTTATCGTATCGTATTAACGCCACTATATAGCGACGAGCCTGGCTCAATAATTAAACAACAAATAAGCGCTCGTGTATGCGCATAATTTGGCTGTTTCAGCAATATTTCCTTTTATTCTTCAGCCGATCGTAAAGTTGCTGAACAAAAAGCCGATGCGCATCATAAAATCAAGGGTTTAAAGTCAGAAGTGCGATAAAAAGAATTTCGTCGTAAATTTATTTTACGATTAGATCGTTGTGCGTTTATTCGTGAAATCTCATTTAAAAACGTCAACTATAGGTATATACATCATCAGATATTTCGTTTAAAAAAATTATTTACGTTTAACAGCCAATAGTAGTTTGAGTCCCGATCCCATTGACTTAATTTCGGATATGTCCATTCTTCAACGACGACCGGTATGATATCATCCAGTATATAGTCTCGACCCGCAGCTATTGCGTAATTGGACTTTCATTCACGACGTAGTCCACTAAGGTTTCTAAATATAATACGACGCACACGCACACTATATCACGCTTGCCCATAGGTACACGGATAGAGAAAAAATATAAGTGTAAGTCTATGGTCGTGCATCGCTGACGCTGCGCCTTCTCAACGAAGTCAAGGTCCTCTGATGCTGTATATTCTACTATGTGTATTATTATGATTATGATGGCGCGGAAGCTCGCATCAGGCGCTATAATGTTTCGATTCATATACTATCCCTTATCGTACCGTTTTATTTGCATGAATATGATTTTAATTAGAGGAATGATTAATCGTAGCTCGCAGTTCGCCCGGTTGCTGCAACAATGTTGGTAGCGCTAGTACTGGCACTCGTGCAAAACAAACAGGATGCACTTTTCGGCAAATAATATTATATCACACAGCTTCTCGCTATAAATAGATCATTGTAACAGCCTCTATAAATCCTGCCCGGCGACAAATCGCCTCTATATATAATAATTAGCTAATGATGATGTTGACAAACTTCCTACAAGCTACTCTGTCGGCCGGCCATAAAAAATCCAATCAAACATACGAAAAGCCAAGTATTTTCGTAGTCGCTTATTCTCTCCAGCCCGATCGAGGCGAGAGAACAGCGAGAACTATTTCCAGAATGTTGGCCAAGGGGTTCCGCATGTTCCATCGGCAAGCGGCAACTGAGAGCCACTTATTCTATTCTCGGTCTCCCTAATAGTTTATAAACTTTCGGAGCCGAGAATCTCAAAACTAATTTCTGTTTCGCGAATAGCCGCGCGGAGCGATCGCAAAAACCGCGCGCGCCTGATGCATCGTAAACAATCGTAGACGTGCCCTGATATGCAGGCGCCACCGTCAGCTCATTTCAAACCGTATGACTTCCCGCCTTGAAATACCTAGCCGCGTTTTTCCCGATTCTCCCATTCTATATCTGACAGTCCTAAATAATCTGAAGATGCGCTTTGCTCGTCGGGCCGCCGATTGAGAGGCAAGCAAAGTCACGCTTTACACGTCCATTCGTCAATTAGCCGCACGTGTTGAAAGATCATCAGAGTAGTATTTATACATATTATACTTATAGGTAGCGCGCGCGTTTTACACATGTTGCCACTGAGCGAATATTAATAGCCTCGAGAGTCGGACCTATTTATTTTATCAACGAGCCGATAGAACTGCCGGGTGATGGGAAATATAAGACGTTTTTAAATTTATAGGTTTTATATAGAATAGAGGTGCAATACTACTGACGCTATAATAATGATCCACATCCTCGCATACCTAATATATAATACGAGCAAGTACAAGCCCATCGCGTATAAATTATATTTCTTTGAAAACTGTTGTGTACAATGGCGCGCAACGCTCATCGAACGTTGAAAAGTGGCCGGCAATTACATATTGTAACGCAGCACGAGAGCGGTTTGTATATAAGGTATAACCCACGCATGCCTGCAGAGGTGCAGACAAAGGGGCAAGAGTCCGTACAGTAATAAAAGTAGAGTCATTACACTATATAAGTTTTTCTGTATCTCATTTGCATCTCACCTTGCTGGTATAATCGCAGCGATTATTTGTGCGAGGGTGTGACACTCGACTGTTCGACAGTTTTGTCATAAAAGAAAAAGAGTCGGAGGAATTTTCGTCATAGTTAAATAGTTAATCTACGCATTAATCTGGATGAGATGTGTATTAGTTATACCTATAGACTATTCGGTGACAGCGGTATTCTCTTGACGGTTGACTATTAATTTTAGTCTCGTATTTAATCTTTCTTTAGAAAATAACGGCCCAATCTTGATGAATGGGATTTTGATCGACTGTTATAAAAATTTTTAAAAAACAACTATATATCGAAATTGAGACACTTTTATTTTTTCAAAGCGCGGATAACAAATGAATAATTCATCGCGTGAATTTAAATTTTAAAGAATAATCGAAAGCAGTCGGTTTAATCCATCCATCAAGTTTAAGCCGTTTGTATGCGCAACAATTCCAGCTTGCATCACTAATTTAACATATAGAGAATCGCGGGTCAACTCACCATAAATAGTCAGAACCGGTGGCTTTGGCATCAGGCACTCTGGTTGCGTGCAGGTCGGCACGATATTCCTCGCCCTCGGCCGGGCGAACAGCGCCTTCAGCCTCGCGCACGAGCAACAATTACCCATTGTCCAAATTTTTCTGAGAAAATCGCAGCTAGCAACTATCGGCCCTTTGTCATTTTTTTCCGCGTCACATTCCGTACTGCATATCCGAAATCACAGTGAGACGCGCCGCGCGCGGGCGACTTCAATTTGGCCCATCACCATCATATGGTCGAATAGGTAGGCTTGCCGGTGGACGAGTGACTGGCTCGGCTAGCTCAAAGTATCGGTAGCGAGGAGGCGAGCGAGCGAGGCGAAACTCCCGCCTCGTGCAGTGCACTACGCCCAGCATCTTATTTGGCGCAGCCGTGACGCTCTACCGCGAACTCTCGGCTAGCTCTCAATGCTCAAGTCAAGACGTGATGTGCTATATTGCTCTCTGCACTTGTACGCGATTTTACGAGCCAAGGCAATTACAAGTGACGTTCGACGATTAGATTGGACTTTTTTTCATTGGACTCTGGTAATTCGTATTATTTTTAATTGTCGTTTATTGGGTTATATTTGGATAACTATCTAAGAAAATACCATAGGTCGTTCTTATAATACTTGCTATATTCTTTTAAGTGAAGCTCGAATAGACCTTTTTCACAAATTTGTCATAAATTTTAAATAGACCTTACGAAAGAAGTACAAAGAAGACATCAAGTTCAGAGAAGAAAATAATTTCTTAATGTTCTCGAGAAATGTCTTGAATCACCCGCTTCGAACATCCTTTGTACTTCAAATAGACGCGTCATGTTTAATATCCAGAAATTGAGCGTAAAAAAAATCAACGATCCGTTTGATTGTGGTCAAATTTATTTAAATTTGCAAAAGAGGCATACCTACTATTATTATTGAGTGCATGCATGAAAACTCGCAAATATTGGCATCAATCAGCTTCAATTTGTTTGATTATGATCAGGTGTCAAGAGAGTTCAAATGGAGCTAACACTATGGAATGCCACGCGAATATCGTTTTAGTGAATAATACAAAGTTTACAAGTAAAGCTTTATAAGTAGCCTGTGTGATTTTAAAGAAATTGGAAAATTGAATTTCTGCAAAGTAAAAGGAAATGAAGCAAAAGCATACTGTAAAACTAACTTTCATCAATGCAAAACGCTTAGTAGACACTGCAATAACTTTAATTTGCTAGTTTAATCCATAAAATAAAATCATTCTATTTTATAATACAACTACTCTTCACGTACCCGTGATAAACGATCAATTTTGTTGTATACATCTTTTATAAAATGAATTCTAATGTTATGTACATCATTTATTTCATTGAAAAAGTTGACTTAGAATTGCATTATGTATTACTTCAAAAAATCGTTAAAGATTCATTGCATGTTGAAATATTTGATCTAAACAGTCAGATACTTTAAAAGTACCATTAAAAAAATTATAAAAAAATTTTTAACAACTTATAATTTGAATCCAGGTGGTATCATTTCATGCATCTCCTCAGGATTTGTATATACATTGTTTTCGATTTCTCTGTTATCTTCTAATATAATCACACTGCGTGCCATATCTTTCAATTGGATGAACAAATATCTATAAAACCAATCTCCATTGGCATCCTACAAAATGTTTAAATTATTAGTCTAATTCAAGACATTGTATTACTTACTTCCTTATCTATAAATAATGTTCATTCAGAAACTTACTTCTCGAACTTCTAAGTATACGGTGCCTTGTTTACGCAGTCCCTGAATATAAAATTTCATCCTCATGTGTTGAACTCCATTTTTCTCATAGACTGTATGACTAGAATAATAATATTATTTAGTGGTGCATCATCATTCATTTGATCATCTTGTTTTAATCTCCTACCTAACATGACCTCGTCGCCCTCTTCGTGTTTCTTCCCCATAAGCTTTGATAGGTAATCCAAGGCCATCAATAACTTTTGGATCATTCATTAGTCTATCGAGTGCATGGCTATATACACTATTTGGACTCTTCTTTGAAAACAGCTCTCTAAAAATGGCATAAAACATGACTGCAGTTACCCCAATACCAGCTACAATAACAGTCATGTACCAGGCAGACTTTGTGTTCTCTTTGACTGAAAAATTATAATTGCATTGAAGTAATTATTTTTGCATAAAAAATTTGGATGGTATCAGAAAAGTAATAAAACGTTAATTACCTACTTCTGCAAAACCAACTTGGACCTGACCTCCAGATTCTGATTGCTCAGACTTTGTTACAGATTTTTGATCTGCATAGAATGCTTGTGGCACGCAAAGTGGAAAATATGTATTCATTTTTATTGTAGTTATTGGCACAGAACATGGCAACAGATGTCTCCGTCGAATAAAATATACTAATGCTCTTGTTGTAGCCATTCTATAATATCAACAAAAATGAAAATGAAAAATACTTATTACATATAATTAGTATACAATAATATTCAACATACATATAACAGAAAAGCAATCTTATTTTTTTGTCTTTGCTAAAGACACGTTTATAGAATAAACAACTACCTACTTTAAAGACAAAATTTTACTAAATATTGACTATTAAACCATTGAAAAGGCATAAGTGCAACAATAAGGCAACAATAAAATAAACTTCACATGAGGTTAAAAATTATAAATCCTATTATCTATTCTCTCTCCTCTCTGGGAAACCCCCTCGGTCCATAAAACAGATTCGAATCAGCTGATCAGCTAACAAACAACAGGAGCGCATCATCTATTATGCATATATATACCTAACCTACCTCTTGAGTCTTTTGGAGGTAGGTGATAACAGCTCACTCTTCGGATCGACTGCATTACCGCGCAGCAAAATCAAAATCTCATCGAAAAGCAAAAACAGGCTGATGAATCAGCAGTACAGTTCGTCGCAAATAATGGCGCGACAAAGAGAAGTACCATCAGGCGCGTCCAACCTCGAACTCATCTACGGAGAATGAAATTCTGAGGACATCAGCAGCGGAGCCTGATAAGCCGCTGGGTTGGCCATTAAAAAATCCAAGGTCGCTGAAAAATGATCAAATTAAGCAAAGTAGAGCGAATATGACGAGTGAGTGTGCTAATGACATAACCTATAGTGTCTGTTTTTCGATGTGGCGTAGCGTTTTTTCGCACCTTGCACAAAGCACGAACGCAACAACATTATTGCTTCCAAAATTGCATACTTAGTCCAGCGGCCTTAATCGGTGGCTCCAAAATCTCAAAATGCTGGAGACCTGGGAGGAGTTGAATATTGAGGATGTGGCGGGATGGGTAGCCTCTGCTGCTATGATTTTTGGTGGAGTCGTACCTTTCATACCACAGTGTAGGGAAATCAAAAGGAAAGGCGATACAGAGGGCTTTTCCCTGTATGTCTGTTTGGCATTATTGATTGCCAATACTTTACGTATATTATTCTGGTATGTACTTTGCATTGTTTAATTTTTATAAACTCTTAAAAATCGTTCTTAGGCAGATTCTACAATAATATGAATTTCAGGTTTGGGAGGCATTTCGAGTTACCATTACTCTTTCAAAGTATTTTAATGATAGCTACAATGTTCTTTATGATCAGAGTATGCATCAACATTAGAAGTAAACAGCAGATAACTAAGCAAAAAGATAGAGTATTTACTGGTAAGTATTTTGACAGTATGCTGGTTTGCTATGCTACTAATACGCTAGACTTTATTATATTTAATGTAAAGATTATATTTTAAAAGTTTATTTCAACTTTTTAATTATTTAAATAATTTTAAATTTGATTAAGTTTTTGGAATGATCATTTTTACATTTTTTATATAATTTCAATTTGTTTATTGAATTTATGCTTTTACTTTTTTTTTGCTTTGTTTGATATGGATTTTAATAGATTTCGACACTAAGTTCTTTTGGAAATGGACAGACTTCCAGTCTTATGTAGACTTCATGCTGCTCTTTGCCTTTGTGGGAGCTGTGATGATGTACCTTTTAATAGATATTCCAATATTTGTTGAATCAATTGGATTACTTGCTCTATTAACGGAAGCAATGCTGGGTCTTCCACAATTTGTTAGGAATTTTAGAAATAAATCTACAGAAGGAATGAGGTATGATTGTCAAAAGTTTCAAGTTATTGTAAGACTAACTTTGTATCAAATTAAAATAGTTTTATTTCAGTATTGCAATGGTGGCCATGTGGACCATGGGAGATACATTCAAAACTTGTTACTTCATACAACGTAGCGCACCAGTACAATTCCAAATTTGTGGAGTTCTTCAAATTTTAATAGATTTAGCAATACTTGCTCAAGTTCATCTTTATCGAAATAATATACTATTGATTAGGTCATCTGGTAGAATAGATTAAGGAGTCTTGGCTAACCAAAACAGAAATTGTACATATTTTCGTTTTTGAACTATTTGTTTGATGTATAAGTTTGTCCTCTTCTAGGTTTAAGGAGAATGTATTTTTATACAGTAATTTGATTAAATTTTATGAAGATTTTTATTAACTGCTGTAGTATTTACTTCTGTATCTCGTCATATCATTGTTTACAAGTAAAAAACCCTAGTCTTTATGATGAAAGGTGATGTAAATGAATTGTAAATGTAAACTCTAATTTATATTAATAATAATTAAATTAATGACTTGTGAATCTTAATGCATTTACTAAAAATTGAAAATTGTAAAAAAGAGATATTTTTTTACTTTAAATATAAATAAGTATCACGTTAATTTGAGCTTCTCTTCTTGAGCTAAAAGTTGATTCTTTATCTTCTGCAAAAGTTCCTTTTTCACAACATCAGGTACTCGACTTCTTGCCCTAGTTGTGACCATTGCTAATAAGGCATCATATGTTATATCTTGTCCACTTTCCTTGATGATTTCCTTACAAATAAGTTTTACTTCATCTCTCCATCCACATTCCACCAGTCTGCGTCTCAATATTTCTTTCAAGCTACAAGGACATACACATAGTTGACAATTTTTCAAATACACCTATTCTTAAATAACATTTAATTAGAATGGCAAAAAACTTGCTAAAATTGTTTCAAGTAGTATATATGTGACTATCACATAAAAATCTAGTATAGATATTTAAATATCAGTGTTTCATGTAAGTGCAATGTCAAACTAATCGTAAAATTTTATTAAAAATTAATTACCCATCACGATCTCCAGCTTTAACTAATGTTTGGTGCGGTGAGGTCTTCATCTCTAATTCCTTCTTTGACAGCACTACTTATTTACAAATGATGATAAACAACTTGCGGCGTTAATTGTTTTGCGGCAGAATATTCTATAGGTTATATCACGCAACGTATTCTCTAGTCGGCTTTAATCAGAGGCGTTGCTTAAGAGGTTCAAACGATTTTGCTTTGAAAAGTAAATAAAGTTAGATAAAATGCGTTGTTGTTGATATTTCAATACAAACTTTTATCTCTCGTACAGTATACGGCTGTACACGCATACCTATACGGCATCAATGTTTTGAAACTACAACAATCCGTAAACTTCCTTTAGGCTAAGTTTACATTTGATATATGACACAGATGATCAAATCAGCTGAGTAGGTGAAAGTCATGGACATAAGTACTTTTGTATAGTAGAACTCGTGACCTTTAGATAAATTTTTATGCAAAATATTTATAATTTTAATGCACAATTTAGAAATGTGTTCTTTTATGATTAATATTTACTTTTAGTAACAAATGTATGTATTAGATTATAAGTCGCGCGCATAAAAAAATTAGAATGATAACATCAATAGTTGTAATGAATAGTACTATGACATTAAAAAATATACCGGTCAATATCCCTACAAAAAATATCGCGGTACAAAGAAGCAAGATTGTCCATATAATACGGAGGAAAAAAGAAGTCAAAAAGTCGTTATCGATCGAGTCAATTAACCGGGAGTTCCTACTGAATGTTGACGTCATGCTCCGTTTTCCCTTCATATATATTCTACATTATATCGGACCGGACCGATACGACAACCGTTTGTGCTCTCGGCTTAGCTCTTTTGCGGCCGCGCAGTAAAACGCAAAACCGTGCGAAAAACACAGAAGTGAAGAGGCGTACATTTCAATCTCACGTGGATCTCGACGCGCCGTTCTCCTCCAGTTCTTGGTCGATTCGCATGTTCCTGGGCCGCACAGTCGTCCAGCACTAGCTCAGCAGTTCTGCACAGAGTGGGCTACGTCGTCAGAACGCCAAAGAAGTCCGACAACTGTCAAATGACAATCGCAGCAGCGAGTTAATGCTGACTAACGAAAACAGCATCAGCAGCAGCAGGTGAAATGGCAGCCGAAATCAAACCCGCGCCAGGCATTAACCAGGACAAGTTCAGCAGCAATAGGAAGCCGATACTCCTGTCGAAGCTCGAGGGTTGCAATGACGACGTCAACGCTGCCGTTATCATACCCAGGGTCGACGGTGTTATTAGCGTCTGCGATGACAGGTAGGCTACCTATTGCACACGTCGATTGCTGTTTACCAGGAACTCGGCCGATATCTTATTTCTGTATACCTATATGCATATTATATGGATGATGGGCTTGGCTGGCTGTTAGTATTACTAGCTTATAGTTTTTTTCTGAATCTGAAAAGCTGGAATCCTATTAATTTATTTATTCTAATCCCCTGCATATATTAGAAAGGTCACGTGGGGCGGTCTCCTTTGTTGAAATATTAGTGACTGAGATCAGAGTCTGCTTCAGATTTTATGACTGTTGGGTTATTCCATTGTTTACCAGATTACCTGATTGCACTTTGTCTGACTTTTTTTACATACTAAACAGCTGTCAGTTGTTATGCATGCTTGCATTAAAAA
Source organism: Cecidostiba fungosa (assembly GCA_900474305.1). Lineage (NCBI taxonomy): Eukaryota > Metazoa > Arthropoda > Insecta > Hymenoptera > Pteromalidae > Cecidostiba > Cecidostiba fungosa. Next base: position 276,990 of record UCOJ01000006.1, read on the forward strand.
ATCAATAGCTTTATGCCTGTCGCTTTTTTGTGTTTATATTCTCTCAAGTATTTAATGTGTGTAATATTTTGGAAGTGGTCTAATCACTTGTTGCTCTTATCTCAAACTTGTTTATTTGCAACAATGCACAGTTAATTTTGTATCTGCTACCTATAAATTATTTTGTTCTAATTTTTCATCTAAGAATAATCATATGTCTTTTATTTTAGAACTGTTAGAGTATGGCTAAAACGTGATTCAGGTCAATACTGGCCAAGCGTTTGCCAGTATATGGTGGCAGCTGCAACTTCTATGGACTTTTGCCCCGAAACAAGACAGCTGTTTGTTGGACTTGAAAATGGCAGTATCAATGTACGTAAACAAAAATATTTCGTAAACATTAATCTTGTTATTTTTATAAACAACCATATTGATCATTGATCATGCACAGGAATTCATATTGGAAAGTGACTACAATCGAATGACCTCTATACGAGAATATATTGCTCATCAAGCAAGAGTCACAGGTGTCATATCTGCCTTGAGCTGCGAGTGGATTCTGAGTATTGGACGTGACAAACTTTTTCAATATCATAGCACAGAAAATGGGCGAAAAATTGGAACATTCCAGACTGATGCTTGGTATACTGCATTACAGTATCCTTTCAATTGAGAACTACTTTTATTACTTCACATTTCATTCAAGTGTGCTTGTTGTTTCATTAAATATATTGAAATATTAAAAGCTTAAATTTCCTTAATAAATAAACAGATTTGATGCTCAATCTAAATATGCTTTTGTGGGAGACTACTCTGGTCAAATACAGATGCTGAAACTTGAGAACAATGGTTGTAATTTTGTAACTACATTAAAGACTCACACTGGAAGCATTCGATCATTAGCATGGGATAGTGAAAAGCAACTCTTGTTCTCTGGCAGTTTTGACCAAAGTATTATTGTGTGGGATATTGGAGGACGTCAAGGAACTGCTTATGAATTACAAGGCCACCAGTAAGTTTTCTTGTATTTGCATTTCATGACTCGCTTAACATCACTGTGATTATCCAATCTAATCTAAAAATCGTTTGTTTTTTTTTTCTTTTAGCAATAAGGTGACAGCATTGTGTTATGCCAGCACAGAACGTGTCTTATTTTCTGGTGGTGAAGATGGAGTTATTGTATGTTGGGATATGGCAGCTAACAGAAAAGAGACAGCCAATTGGGTTGAATCAAACACTTGCCAAGTAAGCAAACTACGTTTTATTAAATCAGTTGTAAGTCATTAAATACTAGAAAACTCTACGCAAACCTTCAACAAATTAGGCTTGTGGACGACCATTTTTCTGGAACATCAAAGCCATGATGGACCAACGTCAATTAGGTCTGAGACAACACCATTGCCGTCATTGTGGTCAGGCACTATGTTCTCACTGCTCATCGCAACGTATCCCGATTCCTTCTATGGGATTTGAGTTTGAAGTTCGTGTGTGCGATCCATGCCATATTCAATTAAAAGCTGCCAAGTATGTATTTAAAACCATAAATTATTTACGACCGTGTTTATTCAATAGATAGCATTGCAATCAATACAATTTTCACTTTTAGCCAAACATCTTTAGCATCTTTTCACGATGCTAAACACAGCATTGTTTACATGGATCTAGATGCCCCTCGAAGAAGGCTATTGACTGTTGGACAAGATCGCATGATTAAAATTTGGGATATCACAGCTCTGCTTCAGTAAATAATCTACTAGCTTAGGCAGGGTAAACACAACACATGATACTCATAGCCTCTCTTTGTGACAAATCAATGCATTTTCTGCTTTTTTTTACAACAAAGTGGTTGTCTAACGACAAACCAGTGTAAACAGAAAACGCAAGAAACAAGTGAAATGAATTTTAATAAACTTTTATATAGATTTACCCCAAATAATTTCAGGTAACACTTAAATTCATGTTTGTAGGCAAAAAAGGAATTCTATGTTCTACTGTCAATTTCAAAGTGACCAAAACTTAAAGTGCTATATTTAATAATTTGTTTTGTAATATGAGTACTTTGTTAGAACACGTTAAATTTCCCGAAACACAAAGAAAAACGAATGAAATCAAAAATTGTTTAAGTGCTCCGATTGGTGAATTGAAAAATGAATTACGCGAAAATAGGGAGCATTAACACAAGTAGCATTACTAAGGTACACTTTATACTATTCCCTAGTCGCCCTAATTGTTATTAATCATTGTTTTATATTATCTATCATAATTAATCTATAGACTAATTTAAGGTACAAGTTATATACATTTTTTTTGTCATTGTTGATTGCTTCCACGTAAATTGAATAATTTTAATCATCAGTGACGTTAAGAGTGATCTTCCTGAAATACTTAATACGTTTATAAAAATGAGATCAACTGTTGCTTTAAAGTTTTAAAGTTATACTTACAAAGAAATGAGAAAAATTTGTAAAGTGTATAATCTTGTACCAAAACCTAAAAATAATATATCTATATATGTAATAATTTGCGTGTCATGTATACTCCACCATGCCACTGTATTGAGCGTGAGGTAAGACGATGGCTGTTAACTGTTACGCGATAGTGTTATTTAGTTTTCTATATAAACGAAATATATGAAATATATATATACGTTACAAGTTCATATTATTTGAATGTGACGTAAATACGTGTATTGTAAATGATATAATTTATTAAGTTGCATACGAAATCGATCAGTTTGTTAAATCATGTATATTGACACGTGTATAATAACATTTATGTATCGATAAATTATTTATGACTCTCTGTCGATACGTGATGCTATAAAATTTGCACGATCACTTGATTAAACTTACACCCTACGTGTAAATAAAAAAGTGCAATCGCTTGACATCTTATCAGGATGTAAAAATGTATTTTAAAACCGGCCATACGAATGAACTGTCACTTGCTGCCCGAGACGGAAAATAAAATGATATTATACATTAGACTAATTTCGTGATGCACTTTTCGAGGAATGATGTATACTCATTTTTCGGATCTTTTTGAAGTTATTCGTATAACAGTATATATATAGAACAATAGGTGAATATACTTTGGACAACGAGAAAAATTGACTTGTAAAATCAGTAATCGCAGACTCCATTCTAACAGCATGGAAAAATAGATCAGTTGTAGTCCATTAAATCGCTTGAACATTTTCTACATTATGTGAACCGGAAAAGTCAAGCGAGTGTTCAAATCTTTTCTAGCTGACATTTGCTATAAAACTATTTATATATACAAAGCTTGCTAGCGATTTATTTTGACGTAAGAATCGTTGCCTTCTGCAGAGCCACTTGTAAAGATGATGAGACGTAAAAAGGAATGATTATATAATAACGCGCGCGTACTTTGCAGTATAAACTTGTGTATTCGATGAACAAAAAGTATAAAAATATATTTTCAATATAAATGTGTATATGTGGAAGTGATATGCTTATTGCGAAAAAAACACTAATATACAATTCTCTAATATGAATATTAAAAATGATGTATTAAAAAATGGAATTCGATATGTCTGGTCTCAACGTGAATCATACTACTTCCAATTTTAACAACCCAATAAGCAACAGCGAAACTTGACAATTAGCGATTTTTAATGCTATACTAACTGGAGTGTTCAGAAAAAGAGTGAGTATATCGAAAAGTGAATTTATTCGAATCATATAGATGGAGAATTAAATATATGTAATATCTTATCCGCGAGTCTCGTGAAATCATCAACGCGCGATGTGATTATGTAAGCTGCATCTCACGCTATTATAAAGAAAAACTGTAAGTCTGCGAAAATTTATAAATAAACGTTTGAAAAAAGAAAAGTAGTTTTTGAATTTCGTGCGTATTTTGCCGATAAGGTTGATTTCTACGCTGTATATAATTTTTAGTTTACAATGATAGGAGTATCGATCAATAGTGTACATATATGCAATACGGTGCACCAGTCGATGTACGTGTATTAGGTATATTGATGAAACCCGAAAACGCGTCCAAAAATCGGCCGATAAAGTCGGTTACCCACTACGGGCCGGCTCGGCAACAGGTGCGTCCAGGTATGGATGAGATAGCCGTCCGAAACCGCTTACGTGGAAAGCCCGCGAATATTCCTTGTTCCAAAGCCCCGAAAAAGGCCGCGTTTTTCAACTCCCTTCGAAATTATCAACCGCCCAGCCCAGCGTAATTTCCCCCCCTGCATTATACACGTGATAAGTATAGGTAAAATTAAGCCAGCTAATGTAAAAGCGCAGGGGAGATGCGGTCTCGCTTGGCTTATCGCGGCGGGGGCAGTCAGTCGATCGTGTTCCATCATACGAGCGAGCGCGTGCAACGTGGATACGTGGATCGAGCGCGACAGACAGAGAGGGAGAGAGAGAGAGAGAGAAGTTGGGCACCTGAGCTCTCCCTACCTATACTCTCTCCCCGTAGCCGCCGCCACCGCACCTGGCACGCCCGCGCGTAACAGCGTTCCTTCCGCTCAGGTATAATACGCGTTAATGTGCCGGTCGCCGCGCCAGCAGCTCGTTCTCCGAAACATACTCGACTCGCTGTTCTGTTCGCTCCAACTTGCGCGGCCAAAGGAGAGCAGCAGCTAGCGCCGCTGTATGTGCCGTCTGCCAGCTCTGCGCCTATACTCGCGGCCTACTCCCCCCTGTGCGCGAGTAAGAGAGAGAAAGGTGCTCTCTCTCTATACCGTCTACGTTTACCTGCAGCAGCAGTAGGTAGTCGTGCTGCGCGCGAGAGACGGTGCTGCTGCTGCTGCTCGAGGAGAAAGAGTGAAAGAGAGAGAGAGAGAGCGGCGTCTCTTTGCTTCCTTCCTGATTCGTACGATATCTTGTAACGTGTAGCTTTGTGGAAAAAGAAGCCCGCAGTGCGTCGAGTGTGCCAAAGTGTCGCGCGATATATAGATATCAGTGGTGTATGCATCGGCTACGTGTACAACTTGCGTGCAGTACTGGCATCAGCGGCATGTATATGTGAGTGCAGCAGCCGCGCTCCGATGGAGTTCACGGACGTGTGAGCTGCCGGGAGGAAGAGGAGAACGAGCAGCGGCTCGAACTGTGGGCCCGCCGGGAGAAGAACCTTCTCGTCGTCGACTCGCTCCAATAAGGTATACATCCGTCTCTCTCTCTCTCTTTTTGTTTTTTCCGAGACTCTTTTCGTCCATTCCTATATGGACGAAGCCTTTAATTTATGCCCCCAGCAAAGTCAAGGTCATTACACTCGATATTATTATGGGCGAAAATCTATGCTGAGAGAGAGGAGGAGCGCGTTAGTCATCTGTGTCGAAGGGATACCGATCGGCCGCCCTGCTTTTCGCGAGACCGAGGCCATTTCCGAGAACTTTTACTTTCTCTCGGGGCTTTTTTGAGTTTGCCCTTGTTAAATTTTCGAGTATATATTAGCGCGGAGCCATGTTACATTGCCACAGCGCCAAATTTACGGGTGAAAACCGGTACCTTCGGTTTTCGGCAACATATTTATTGTATAATTGGAGGACCGGTTTGCGTGCACATTAGTCATAGCTAAGACCGCCTCCGCGAATTTTTTCCCAGAGTCACATTTCTCTGGATATTAGGCAGGATCTAGGTATATACCTGCAGCCTCTCTCGTATATACACAGATAGACTTCCGATGACCGACGGACGCGCGCACCTGTTGTCCTGCACAGTGCACACGTCTATACGCTCGCGCGAGCGCACAGTTTTTCCCGTTTTTCCCCCTCGGGCAGCTCGGGCTTCCGGAATAAGCGAGCGAGCGAGAACGATATACGTATACAATATACACTCTTTGGCTGCTCCACTCATATCCCGCGCTGCTGCTGCTGTGATGCCTTTTGCAACGTCGGCGAGGGCTCTCGAGCGTGTACGAGTTACAGAATACCGCCAGCCAGCTCTACACATTAGAATAGAATTTTAGATTAGCGGCTGCTGTACATCGCAGGGGGGCATCCTCGCGACTGATGGACGTGTTTCGTAAAACACGCCTTTTCGAAGCATATTACATTTTTTTCTTTTTCGAGACCGACATCTGCTCCTATACGCATGTATTCAAATTAGGTATCAGGAGTGTGTTATAAGCTAGAGACTCCCGACATAATCGACGTGAAAGTTATGTTTTTGTATGCTGGGATATATATATACTTATGTGTGTAAAAGGTCTCGCGCGAAGGCGGTGAGAGATCGCGAGTGTATATGGGACATAGAGCGCGCGTCAAAGTTCGTCGAATAATGTTGCCTGCTTGTGTGTCGGTGAACTCTTTTGTTGCTTCTGCAGGGAGACGCCGCCGCTTTTCAATTATCCTACCGAGGCCTTGTACAATGTGATGGTTTATAATTTCTGTATCGTATTCAGCCGATTCCGTTGTGTCACATTTCGCAGAAGCGATAGAAGAAAGAAAAAAAAACGTTTATTATCTCTCGTTGCGTAACATCAGAGAGCCGACATCTATAATTAATCTACAGGAATCGTTGATGATCGTTTTGTCTGTCTCGCGAACCGGAGCCTTTCACATATCGTATTGGTATAAGAACTCTCGAACGTCTTGTTTTGCTCCGAAAAATGTTTTCATTCAAAGGCTCGCCAACTACAGCGCATGTCGCTACATATTTATGAATCGAAGTATTATACCTAGCGCGTGCGGAACCGCGAGGACGCGTGATCAAAATTTAGCATTTCCCTTTTGCCGCTCGAAGTGGATCGTCGCCGCTGATTATTTCGGAGCACGTACGCACAGCTGTTCCCATTTTTCTCGCCGTGTCAAAACAATTCAGCAACATAGCTTCTTTAGGTCCTGCCCGAGCCGATACGCGAGGAATCTCATCGCCGCGTTTCTCACGTTGATTGAGGAGACCGCCCCTAATTAAGATCGGCGTCTTTACCGCCGGTTCTCCGCTTCTCTTCGTTCAGTTCATTCGGGTTTCCATCAGATGCAGAGCGACTAATTGGCTGACGATGCGGTAACGCACACGTATATACCGGAGGACTTTGAGTTTATGTAACGCAGTTCTCCTCGATTTTGGAGATGAGTGCAGCTCCTTTCGCTTTCCTAGTACTTTTCTCCGAGAGAACAATGCAACGGACGTAACCGATCAAATCAATCTCCATCAACCGAACTGCAGAGAGAGAGCGAGAAAATCCCTTTCGCGCAAACGCACGCGTGGAAATGGTCGGCATCCGAGGAATCCGTCATCGTAAACGCATGCACGCAGAGAGCCACGAGCATATATTTATATGTATATAAAAGAGAACAGCTATAATCCAGCGGCGAGCTGCAGCGTTGCGTCCGCGCGCATGTGTAGCTCCAATGGCGCGCGCACGGAATCCTGTCAAGCGAGGTAACCGGGTCTCTTGCAGCGCTTGTATTGCTCGCGGCTCGCGCGGGCGCAGCAGCGGTGCGACTACTTATACCAATATACGTGCGTTGTAATACACGCTTACACAGCCGGGCAGACGTGCGAGAAAAACATCGTGAGTCGAGGAATTTACCAAGATTTCCTGGACACATACACGATGAGAAGTCGATCTCGCGATAATACAGGGAGGATTGATTGAGTTGATATTCTATTGTGTGATCGAGTGTCGCCCGCGCTCGGAGGTGTCTTGTACGGGTATAAAAGTGTAGAGCGACATGTGGCCATTTGGAGCAGTGAACTCGCGGCTGACGCGATGTCAGCTGTGATGGGATAGCTGGTGTGTATTATAAAAAGTTTCGTTTCTTGGTCTTCATTTGCGTATACAGGTTGAATTAGATAAGATATGTTTGGTTTACTCTAAAACTGGTCATTCTCGCGCAAAAAAAGACTAGGTGATCAGTCCTCGATTTCTCTTTGTACAGCTGTCATAATATTGACGGAACGTGCACGATTCCGTGTCAAACCAGACACTTCTTTCTATTCGTGTTACCAGCTTTTTGACCAACCTCCACCTATGCGTATACTCTCAATAGCCACGAGTCGCATAAAAAATGAACGCGAATTGGAAATTATTGGTAGTCCAAAATTAAATACCGAGCCGCACCTACACCAGTTTCTTCATAGAACAGCGACTTCTTCTCCTCTGCATCGATGTAACGAAAGCTGCATCACGAAAAGAAAGCCGGTGCAGCGAGCCTAGTCGTAAAAAACAAAGCAAACATAATCGCCGGTCTCTTCTGCGGCAACTCGCGAAAAGCAGAAGCAGCGGCTCACTCTCTGATGTATATACAATACCTGTACATGTATATAACTCGCCGGCTCGCAATTAACGGATCTCTGCGCGCGCGTGCGTATAGCGGGTACCTGCTATAGTGGACTAATAATATAAGACGCCATACGGGCTAGGATATATACGAGTAGCTTATTCTTTGCATGTATAGCTGTGCATCTAGGTGAAAAAGAATAGAATCTGCGTGATGACGAGTGTAAACAGTATACGCAGAGGTCATCTGTGTGTGATAGGGGAAAGGGCAACAGCTATGGAGACCGTTCGATTTGATGACTTGAAATTCTTGGAAATCGTTCGTTCATATAAATTAGCGATTTTGCGTCAAAGTGAGCCGTCAGACTCCTATACGTGCTATCTAGAATTATAAGTTGATATTAAGAATCTGATTTTACTAATATATACGAGAATTTCAAAAGTGAGCAGGGTAAAAGCACAGGAAGACACTTGGATATGCGGGCATTATACAACAAGTTAAAACTGAATTTGCCAATCGAACTGAAATTATATTGTAGCCTGCAAAGCATTTGGTTTTGTAATTTAATTTACGACGCGGCTCATGTAAGCAAAATAACAGTATAGTGCCGACCGCCGCTCAAACTTCTTGGCAAATCCTTTCCGCGATATTCTCTAATTTACAACGTAATATAATAGCAAGCTTCTTTCTCCCGACTACAATTATCCCCCCAATTTTCCGAGGAAAATGGCAAAGCGTTCAACTATAGCAACGATATACAGGAATAGCGCAGCAGCAGTCCATAACAATGATGCCGAAAAAAAAAAAATCGGGCCGCGTTGCACTGGATTTTCCCACGAGAAAAAAGGAAAATTAGTCGCGGCGACCGACGCGCTTCATCCGTCGCTACTCCTACTGCTGCCGCTGCTGCCACTGACCGACGTTCGCCAGGTATTTTCAAAGTCAATGACTGCGCGCCGATTAAATAAGCGAGGGGCGGATACCATCAGCACGGCGCAACGCGTGTACATACAAGATCGTCTCATTATGCGTGGATTCAGGTGCATTGCCTCTTGCTAAATAAACTTGTGAATTAAGTGTCGTTACACCTCGATCGCGCCGCGTGCGCGCGCGTGTATTAGCATATCCGTCGTAAATCATCGCGATATTTATTATAATACAATAGCCGGCGCCTGTATGAGCTTACGTATAAAATCTGCTGCGTTGAATAGCCAAGCTATAGCGAATATAACCATCAGCCATTCAACTAGAACATAAGCAGCTGCTTGTAAAATGTCTACATGTATACGTAACGTGCGTGTCGTCGCTGATACGATATTATCACCGCGGCGAGATATGAGATCTACGCGTGTTTGTAATTCGTGTGTATATATTCAGCCGCAACTGCAGCGCGGTGTGCGTAAATCTCGTTACGTGTCCGCATATTACGTCGATGGCCGGCGAGTCTCGCTCGGATGCATCTGCATCTCGCGGGAGGAATCGCCCGGAAATCGGATCGGTATATACGGCGCGCGGCCTTCATTTGAATTGAATCGCTGTGCTGCGTATTACAGCAAGTATTATACAGTCTGCGACAAATGGCCGGGAGTATACGAGGATGCATCAGCGCTGTTATTATATACGGAACGATTTGGCCTTTGAGGAATCAATATCCGGTATACATCCTCATGCGCCTTTGCCACCGTTTCCTCGTATTACGAAATTTCGTTAACAACAGCCGTGCAGCAGACCAAATTGAAAAAGCCACTTTTGTTTACACAGTTACACACACACATTGCACAAACGCGAGCCGGCGCGACGACGACTGCACTTTTTGGAGCAAGTGTAGTCATTGTCTCTGCAATGACAGAGTTTGCCATCAGTCGCAATCGCAAGCGCTAGCTCGCGGCAATTACACACTATCTTCCTATAATTTTCTCTCTCTCTCTTGTTAATGCCCCCACGAAGATGCGATTTCGCGCCGCGAAATTGGCCGAGGACGAGTCTACTCGCCTTGAAGTGCAACTTTTCATTTTCTCCCAGCATGCATACTCGCTCGTAGCCTCTTTTTTCTGAATGTAATTAGGTACGAGCAAATATACGTTTCTGACACTTTTATCCTTTTGATACATACATTGAATCGTTTAGCAGACAGAGGTGCTCGAAGAGAAAAAATACTGTCGCGCATTAGAAACGAAATCATCAGTATCAGCTGCAGCTTCTCACTGCACAGAGAGAAATCGTATGCGCAATTAAATTCGCGCGCGCGCGTCGCCCTCGGCTTTCTCGAGTCGAGCGCGTTTTCACGGCCGATCGCATGGGAGTAGTTAGGAGAAAAAATGTGAGCGCGCGCGTTTAGAAATGTCAAGCGCAAAGGGTCGTTAATCCTCAACGAGCGGAACGCAGCTTGCCGAGGCTGAAATTGGTGCGACCGCATGAACGCAGTGAACTTTTGCAGCCATTGTTTTCGCTTATTTGAACCGCGCTGGTGCAGCGACACGGCGATTCTCCGCGCACGTGATGTGTATTATACTCTGTATGTGCTGTAATTTAAACGCTGATGCTGGAATTTGCCTTACTTTGTTATGGGAGCCGGATGAGTGTATACGTATATCTACCACAGAAACGCTTCTTCTATCATACACATTTTATATATCGGGTATCGTTGCGAGGACTAATCGAATATACTGGGTGCAAATGTGTGCGCCGCGCGTTAGATTCAATGAACGCGCGTCTAATGATAGATTAATTATGGCTAAGTAGGGAATTCTGATTCGCCGCGATTACGATGCGTTTCCATGTCTGCTGCGTGCTGATAATTGCCCGCGCGCCGACGACGGGGGCATTAGTTGTTGCGTATACGCGCTAGGTGCAATTTGATGCTCGTATATATAAGAGAATGAGCGAGAATCGTATACGTCTGCAGAATAACGAACGCGATAATCGCTCGCCGATAAGACACTTACTTTTAGTTTTCGTTGAAGCTTTCGTTCTTGTTTGCTTTGAATGATAAGTAGTTGACATTTTTGAAACAGTAGCAGCTATCTATCTTGCAAAAGAAAAAAATGGAGCAGAGAAAAAACAACCCACATTATTAGGCATCCCTGGCCTTGAAAGGCGGCAGACGTGATTCTCGGAAATCGCGAGCGCGCGCACGCGATCCAATAGATGTGCAGCACACTGTCCGAAGAATAATAGCCTCGATCCCCGAGTAATCTCGATCGGCGGCGCATTGTACATACGACCGCTCCGTTTGCGGGAAAAGTCGCGCGCGAAAAAGACGGACGGATGTGTCTCGTCCGTTTACACACGTATGCGCGCGAGCGCGCGCGTCTCGAGATATTTCTCCCGTTGGGATGCTGCGCTGCGCCTAACCCACTTCTCCAACAGGTTTGTGTGATGTTCGTTGCTCTCGCGCTCGTCCACACGCGGCTGCCGTAACGGTGATCGACCATCAGAGATATTAACCCGAACCGACTGTCTTCTATCTTCTTCTTCTTCTTCTTCTTTTCTTCCTGCGCGTAGTGCTCGCACGCATTCCGAATTTTTTGTCTTTCTTGTCGCGGCTAGCTGCTTTTTCGGAACGCAGAGGAAGCTAGTCCGCGCGCGATAAATTCTGATTTGTGGACGCGGTGTGTGTATTCGGCTGCGGATTATGTATACTATAAACCGAGCGATGGCGTGTGATTTACAGATTGGTTATAGCTATTATATCTCGCTGTGGGAAATGTCGCCTCTAGGTCAATGCTCGCGCGTGAATGGCTTTTCAATTTATGAGATTCGGCTGGATTCTTCGAGAGTCGCGCTCATCCATTCATGAATCGGCTTGACTTGTATATCCGTAATCGTACAGATGATGCTTCATTGCGGAAACAGCTCCGAAGGAGCCAGTTTTATCATAGCGGGATACGAAATAAAGTGTTTTCCTATTTTCAGTTTGATCGATCAAACTCTTGCATTACAGGATAACTACAATATACAACATACAATAGTTTCATAAGGATAATCAGTCTTATAGGCATGATGATCCATTCCTCGAATAGCAAGAAACTGATGAAAACAAATTTTCAATTTCCAGGTAGCGAGCCGACAACCGCGACTTGAGAGATGGTCATCGTTACTCGGGTAAGTGCAACCGCCAAACCACAGCATTATATAGATATAGATATATACTTATACCTGTACGTCCTATACATATCCAACTTGATTATTCCCAGCCTGCAACTTCCCACGTGTCTTCGAGAGGATCGTTCGCGCACATCATACCTATATACATTACTGCAGTCATTATTTTACGCGACTCGAGCGCGCTTTGAAAACTTTCGCACGCGCGCGCGCGCGCCGGCATCATCATCGCAGCCTAACTCGGTCAGTAGGAATCTGTGACGGGTGAAAATGCCGCGCGCGACGATTCCGCACGATTGTAAACAAATGCAGGCCGCCTCTCGTCGCCTGAGCTACTGCTTCATTATGCGCGTTTATGTATTAGCTGCTTCATTTGAATTCGCCTTCTTATATACTACTATCAGAGTACATAAAAAAGCCGGCGAGATTTTTTGTCGGTTCCAAGGAGGAAGCGACGAGACGAGTAGTTATAGACGACGGTGTTCAGTCGCTGTATAGTGATTGTGCTGGAAAGAGCGATTGTCGCGCGAGTGCAAACTTTATGAAGACTTTTGAAAATCAAAGTATCGTACGTAATTGCTTTTTACTTTCGAACATTTGAATTTTACTTTCAAACTATAGTGCCGCGCGCGCTCACGTATTTTTTCAAACTGCGGTTTCTAATCGTTAGAAATACTAACAATGGGCATCGATAACTTTTCATCTTCCTCTTGAATAAGATATGGGGAAAGACTACGCGAGAAAGTCAATTTCACGTATGATCTCGAACACTCCCGACGTTTTCTAAGCTATCAACCTCCAGCCTTACGCTACTCATTCGAACAAAGATTTGAAAGTTAAAAATTGATCGCAACGCGAGACAAATAGTGGAACTTTTACTTTTTAAACAGTTCGTTTTAGCTGCCAGACACGTCGCATCTCTTTCTCTCTCTCTCCCCGAAGAAAATAACATCCGATAATAGCATTAATAGCTCGCATAACACGTAACCCACAATCAAGCTCAATGGATAGGAGATATGTACATATATAGTGTATTATACTTGCACGCCGCATTGTCTGTTTTTCCCGCGCACTTTGTGATAATGTCAAATCATACACGCAGTCTGCAAGGATATCCCCCTAATTGATACCCGCTTCATCTAACGAGATTATCTAGCAGTTTGTCTCGTTGAAAGCTTCATGAGCACCTCTCACACTCGTTAGCCGTTTAATTGACGAATATAATCCATTAGCTTCGATATTCGCTTCAGAGACACCGACAAAAAATAGAAACTCGTCTATGCATCCTGCTGGAGACTTTATAAAAGTCATGCTTTAACCTCCTTTCGCTCGTTATTTTAAGTCTCGTAAATTGCAAAATTACAAAGTAGTGTTGTACGCGTGGCATAAGTGAAAAATAACCATCATAACGAAAGTTCAACAATTACAAGCTGATCCTTCAATAAATGTCTAAAGTAAGCGTGATTGATCGAACATCTTTTTTTTGCAATTTTCAAATGCACGTTTTCAACAAGTAGAGACTACTTGGAAACGTCACCGAAAGCTCGCCAAGAGTTTATCGCTGCAGCAATTAATTATTACTTTTCGCAGCGAAACTCGATAATGTAGTATGCAGTAGCATGTCAGGGCCCAGAAATAGAAAATAGCGATAAAAAAAAACGACTAATACGTATAATTTATGCCAATATTCTTCGTGGCGAATAATAGACCTGTACGACACACGTACAACTTAACGGCCATACGCAAGAAGGACACAATAAAAGAGAAAAGCTGCGACTTCCTGCGTGTAGCGCGACGCGCCTGCTGCAACCAAAGTTTCTTGAGAATGATGTAAAACTCGATTATATTGCCGATCATTGCAGTGAATTCAAGCTTAATGAAGTTAAAGATATTAAACGTAGCGCAAATATTATAAATTGAAAAGTTTGACAAATGCAGTTTATCCGGAATGTTCGGCTGTGAAATCGATGCCGGAAAGTCGTTAAGTTGCAATAAAATGCAATTTTCTCTCTTGACTGGAATTAACACAAAATTACACAAACAGTAAATAATCTGTCATACTTTACGGAAATGTGCGTATATACACGTATATACACAGACTCGAGGACTCATCAACGTTCCCAAAAGAACACAAAACGCAATTTAGTCTTCAACAAGATAGATAAGACCGATAACCAAATCTCAACGGCCTGATCAGTCCCTCAAACGATGCGAGCCATTTACAGACGCTTAGATCGGCAATTAGATTATTCTCGGAAGGAGGTAATGACGAGCAGCTCTATAGAGGACAAATAGAATGAAATAAAATTAATTAAAACGCGCCAAGTTATGAATATTCCGGGGAGATAAACCGGATCGTCGAGAGGACGACTTAACGGCCGATTTCATTGCTAAATCGCGGTGCTTTGCTCAGCGGCGACGGGAATTTTTCCTCGAACTCCACCGCGTGAACGACGGGAGATCTAGAGCGTGCGCCTATCGAAGACGAGCGCGCGGCCCGTAAAAGGGAATTTCGTCGCGGACGAGACGAGCTGCTCCGCGCTTCTTTTGAGTCGTGACAAAACCGTTGTTTATTTATATAGTGGGCAGTTGGAGTAATTTATTAATTATTACAAATGTAAAATAAAAGACGTTTTCAAGAACGAAGCAAAAAACTCGTCTGCAATTCATTTGTAAAAATAAATTTTCCACGCTCGAGTCTCCTTAGTCGGCCGGTATATACGTATAGGAGCGCACGTGTCTTGGACTTGGCTGCTCGTCAAAAAACAGTTATGCTCGTTATTGCGCGACTGTACACGTCGAAGGTTAGCGTTTTTCCGGCGTATTTTTTAGTTTACCTCCTGCTCGAACCCAACTGCGCGCTTGCACATTCGTACACAAGTATATATAGCTTGCATTTGCGCAGAGGCGAAGGTTGCGACAATGCGCGCCGAGTGGATAAAAAGTATTAGAAACTACACTGTGCAGGAGACGCGTTCGGCTTCACTGCTGATATCACTTTGATGCAAAAAGTGCATTTCCTCGTGTTACTCAACGAATGATTTTCAGCCTCTTTTTTTTCTAAAGCGGCGTTCAAATTATAAAAACAAAATCGTGCAGGCACAATAATTAATTAACAGCTAGGAGGATGTAATTAGAGATATCAGATTAATTCCAATTACTTTTATTTATTTTTTTTTATCTTTACTGCCGCGGTATATCATTAAAATTTCTAATACAAGTCGATTCCAGTAAAAATAGTAGCCGCAATAGCGAAAATTTCACTCACGTCATTCGAAGAAGGCAAAAATGTAAAAAAATTTCCAAAAGCTGTAAAAGCATGGCTTCAATGACTGCGCGTCTGCCAAGTGACCAGCAGGCACAAAACCGCAGGCACATAAAATTCGACGAGTGTATACAGCGGAGAACGACCCGCCCGACGAGCCTCTCGTCGTTATGTACCTACGAACCAAAGAGCGGAAGAGCTCTTCCGATGTTCCGCTGAGCTGAACAATTGGGCCGCGCTCGCGCACAAATATCAAGTGCATATTGTCTGCCGTTGTGTGTGTATTGCGATGTAGTAGCCAGTGCGTGCGCGTGTATATATACAACATAATATAGTCCGCGAGATCGACGTCTCTGAGCAGATAGTGAGCGTCGCTTTGCCGGAGTAGGGGCTCAGCTTTTCCTTGTGAAATGCCTGCTTTTGTTCTTACTATCAGGAGATCGAGGATGATAAATTTTATTCGCGTGGGGGCTCTTGCTTTAGCTTATTTAGATTAAAAAAAATTGTCATTTGTGGTCATCTAGTATCAATATAGTCACGCGTTATTCTTTGATAACGCTCTTGGCGACAGCTCTAACAATTACTGCACATCAGCGATACGCATCGTTGTTAAGAAAATTTAAGTATTCCACGAATCGTCATCAAGAGCAACGCACACGAGCAACAGGGGAAGTTGCATAAAAGAAAAATATCCATCCGCAATTCCTTATCTCATAACGCGTAGAAGGCAACGAGCTGTAAACCCGTAAAAGCAGCACTAATACTTTTAATCAGCAGCAGCAGCAGCCGTTCAAAGGGCGCAACTGCTCTCGTGCACTTATATACACAGGCCACGTTCGCGAGTAGAAGCATAAATCCGCGCGAAGCCTTGCAAGCGCGTGCGGCTCCCACCTCTTTATAAACTCTTATCACTTTATCGGGCGATTATGTCACTCACAGCACGCGCGCGCGCCGCTGAGGAAAAATCCAACTCGCGGTGGCTCTTTTAAGCGGCGTTTTACGCGCAAATGGAGGAAGCATTTTTTTATCTGATCATTCTGTCGCTGCTGGGCTGCTACCGCTGCTATTGTTTTGATTTGCGCACTGTGCTTGGATGAGCAGTATATGGATCGGCAATCAATAATGAGAAAATCGGCTTATTGTTATACAGTATGGGCGAAAAGTGCGATAACTATTGTTTTCTTGATCAACAATAGTTTTCAGATATTATGAAAAGGAGCGGCTTGCCTCTATTAAGACGAAGGCACACATTTTAATCAGTCGATGCATGCTCGGGTCAAAATTGAAAGTGTGTATACAAAGAAATCGGTAAGCGCATACGTGACTCGAATTTTGAAGATTTTAAAAGGCAAGATAGCATGGCATTAACAGAAATACCATTACGACTTCATTACTTTGCAAATTCTAATGCGTACTTGGGACACGAAAGTGCCCAGCGCAAGTATACATTCCTCCTGCATCCTAAATCTGATCGCGGACACGTGCATCACATTTGGGCCACGCGTTCAAACTTTTACCAATCCACGCACTCCTCATGAATCATTCACAGCGCGTCGCAGTACAGTCGTCCGCCCGCCTTCAGATCGTCTGCGAAAGATAATGAATAATACCTATACATTGATAATGGCGCTAATGTACACTACTCCGAGCATTTCCGTAATGGGAAGAGTTTATACAATGCTTAAGAGGATATAATAATAATGTTCCAGCACCGAGTCACTGACGACTTTTACGCGTGTGATGTCGGGGTATACTAGGTTGATTTTATAATTTACTGATATAATTAGACGGAAACGTAGCTGCTGCTACCGTTGCTCCCTTTTTTCCTTCGAGTTTCATAAAAAATGCGAACGTGAGAATGATCGTAACGAGAAGGGAAAGTTTTATTCAGCAGGTCGTTTTTTTTAGGACAATCAGACATTAATGTATTGTTTGAGAATTTTTAACGAAATATCGGTACAGGCGGCGCGGATAAATTAGAGTTATAATGTTTTTATTTTTGATTTCAGGGCGATTACATATGGATAGAACCCGTCTCAGGCAAGGAGTTCGATGTAGCCATCGGTGCTCGGGTCGTGTCAGCCGAGGGAAGGCGAATTCAAGTCAAAGACGACGACAACAAGGTCTGTGATATACTCGTTTCACTTGTTTCAGGATTCAAAGTCATATAGATTCTAAGCGCATCGCTAGAAAGCAACAATTAAGTTGCGTACGCGATGCGCAGCTGTTGCATATAAAGTATAGTTAATTGTGATAAATGTCGAGCTTCCGTTCGCATATATTTATATGATATAAGAGGAAGTAGATTTGAAAAAATTCCAGCTCTGCAGGATTTGAGCCTCGGCGACATCAGGCTTTGCATATAGAGTAGTTTTGCATATAAGAAAAGTTCGCATAATGATATATAATTTACGACAACAGGAGCAATGGCTGACCCCGGAGAGGAGGATCAAGGCGATGCACGCGACGTCGGTGCAGGGCGTCGAGGACATGATCAGCCTGGGCGACCTCCATGAGGCCGGCATCCTCAGAAACCTGCTCATCCGCTACAACGAGCACCTCATCTACGTAAGTCTCATATCAGATTCATAATCGCTTCGCCGGGGAACAGGGAACTAGTTTATATATAATCGGATTTGCTATTCTGATTTTGTGATGCGCAGACGTACACCGGCTCGATCCTCGTCGCCGTGAATCCCTACCAGATCCTGCCGATCTACACAGCCGAACAGATAAAGCTGTACAAGGACCGGAAGATCGGCGAACTGCCGCCCCACATATTCGCAATCGGCGACAACAGCTATGCCCACATGAATCGTTACGGGCAGGATCAGTGCATTGTCATCAGGTATACTTTTATCGCCCATTTTTTTTGCCTATAACGGACCATATATAGTAAAAGCCAGGCTGATGACTTTATACACCGCGTGCGATGTTCCACATTTGAATAAATTAATTATAAGATAGGTAGGTTGTGTATAGCTTTTTGTTTTTACAGCGGTGAAAGCGGAGCGGGCAAGACGGAGAGTACCAAGCTCATTTTGCAGTATTTGGCGGCGATTAGCGGCAAGCATTCGTGGATCGAGCAGCAGATTTTGGAGGCGAATCCCATTCTCGAAGGTTTTTATCTTGCCAGTTTTTGGCTGTATACAGGATATTTCAAAAAGTGATGTGTATTTAAAATTCGGTTCCAGCTTTTGGAAATGCTAAAACTGTGAGGAACGACAACTCGTCCAGGTTCGGAAAGTACATCGACATCCATTTTAATGACCAGGGAGTTATAGAAGGGGCGAAAATCGAACAGTACCTTCTGGAAAAGTCTCGAATAGTCTCTCAAAGTTTGGATGAACGAAACTACCATATTTTTTACTGCATGCTGGCGGGTCTCTCGAAGGAGGAAAAACAGAAACTCGAATTGGAGGAGGCGTCGACATATAAATATTTGACAGGTGTACGTATATTATATTCTATCCAGCATTTCAACATCAGAAGTTGACTGCAGTTAGATTTGCTTTAATTTGTAAATTTCTTTAAAGGGTGGAAGTATCACGTGCGAGGGTAGGGACGATGCCGCCGAATTCGCCGACATTCGATCTGCGATGAAGGTTCTGCTTTTCACCGACAGCGAAATATGGGAGATTCTCAAATTGCTCGCAGCGGTATTACACATGGGCAATGTCAAATACAAGGCTACGGTGATTGGTAATAAAACTATACTTATATAAGTCAATCTAAACCGGGCTCGCAAAGAATCTGGAATATTTATACTCTCCTCTTGATGTTTCGTTAGACAATCTCGATGCAACAGAAATACCGGAGCAGACAAATGTCAAGCGAGTTGCTCAACTGCTCGGCGTACCAGTTCAATCGCTTATCGATGCACTTACGCGTCGAACGATATTTGCCAGTGGTGAAACAGTCGTAAGTATCAATGAGATTTCATATACAACATCATTCAACTAAACACCATGATTGAAATATCGAAATGCTTTCAAGGTATCAACGTTATCGAGGGACCAGTCAGTAGATATTAGAGACGCGTTCGTCAAAGGCATTTACGGTAGACTGTTTATCCACATAGTCAAGAAAATTAACGAAGCCATATTCCGGCCGAAGCACAAGTCTCGCAGTGCGATCGGAGTGCTCGACATTTTTGGTTTTGAGAACTTCAATCACAATAGTTTCGAGCAGTTTTGCATCAACTATGCCAACGAGAATCTGCAGCAGTTCTTCGTACAGCACATTTTCAAATTGGAGCAGGAGGAGTACAATCACGAAGGAATCAATTGGCAGCACATAGAATTCGTCGACAATCAGGATGCCTTGGACTTGATTGCTATCAAGCAGTTGAACATCATGGCTCTGATAGATGAAGAGTCGAAATTTCCCAAGGGCACTGATCAGACGATGCTCGCCAAAATTCACAAAACTCACGGAGCACATCGTAACTACTTGAAGCCAAAGTCTGATATTAATACCTCATTCGGTTTGAATCACTTCGCTGGCGTTGTATTCTACGATACTAGAAGTTTTCTCGAAAAGAATAGGGATACCTTTAGCGCGGATCTGTTGCAGCTGATTCACATTTCGTCCAACAAATTTCTCCAAACTTGTTTCGTTGAAGATATAGGCATGGGATCTGAGACTAGGAAGCGAGCGCCAACTCTCTCGACTCAATTTAAGAAGTCTTTGGATTCCTTGATGAAGACTTTGGCCAACTGTCAACCGTTCTTCATTAGGTGCATAAAGCCTAACGAATATAAAAAACCAATGGTAAGTGTAGTTAAAAATGCGCGGCATATATTTGTAATAATTATAAGAGCAAACTTTTGAATATCTAAGTATCTTTTGTATAATTCTAGATGTTTGATAGAGGATTGTGCTGTCGACAATTGAGGTACTCTGGTATGATGGAAACCATCAGAATAAGAAGAGCAGGGTACCCCATTCGTCATTCGTTTCCCGAATTCGTAGAACGATACCGGTTTCTCATTCCCGGCATAGCTCCTGCACATAAGGTAAAGTGAAATTCAATATGTCCTCTTGAATCTGAAACACCAACTAAGGTACTACTAATTTACGATTACCTTCCTAGACTGACTGTCGATACGCAACAACGAAGATCTGCCATGTGGTGCTAGGCAGATCAGACTACCAGCTCGGCCACAACAAAGTATTCTTAAAGGACGCACACGATCTGTTTCTCGAACAGGAGCGCGACCGTGTTCTTACACGCAAGATCCTTATTCTACAAAAGAACATCCGTGGATGGGTATACAGGCGACGCTTCCTGCGCATGCGAGCTGCCGCGATTCAAATTCAAAAGTACTGGCGCGGATATGCGCAGCGGCAGCGTTACAAACGTATGAGAATCGGTTACATGCGGCTGCAAGCGCTTATCAGGTCAAGGGTACTTTCGCACAGGTTCAGGCATCTAAGGGGGCACATCGTGGCTCTACAGGCTAGGGCAAGAGGGCATTTGGTAAGAAGAGCATACCGAAAGAAGATGTGGGCAATCGTAAAGATACAGGCGCACGTCAGGCGGATGATCGCACAAAGAAGGTACAAGAAATTGAAGTACGAGTACAGACTACATATTGAAGCGCTAAGGTTGAGGAAAAAGGAGGAAAGAGAACTGAAGGATCAAGGTAATAAGCGGGCCAAAGAGATTGCCGATCAACACTTTAGGGTAAGGATCGCTCGTTTTTAGAAGAAAAGTTTTATGCGTACAACTTTGCAGAAATAAGCCCTGTACACTAACTTTGATTTATTCAATTAACAGGAACGAATGCAAGAACTAGAGAGGAAGGAATATGAAATGGAAATGGAAGACCGACGAAGAATGGAAATAAAGAAAAATCTCATTAACGATGCGGCGAAAAAACAGGACGAACCCGTTGACGATAGCAAACTGGTCGAAGCAATGTTTGATTTCTTGCCAGATTCCAGTAGCGAAGCGCCGACTCCGGCTAGAGAAACGTCGGTGTTTAATGATCTTCCTGCGCCGAAAGCTGATCAGCAAGAAATTATTAGTCCAGTACAGACGGCATCGGAAGATGAAGAAGATTTATCTGAGTTCAAATTCCAGAAGTTCGCTGCGACTTATTTCCAAGGAAACATCACCCACCACTATTCGAGAAAGCCCCTAAAACACCCGCTGTTACCTCTGCATACTCAAGGAGATCAACTGGCTGCACAAGCATTGTGGATAACGATTTTAAGATTCACCGGAGATTTGCCAGAACCTCGGTTCCACACCATGGACAGAGATAATACCTCGGTCATGTCCAAGGTAACAGCTACGCTTGGTCGAAATTTCATAAGGAGTAAAGAATTTCAAGAAGCTCAGATGATGGGTGTGGATCCCGTAAGTATCATTTATGTAAATCTTAAACTAAAATAATAAATTTATAATAATAGCAATTCTACGAACTGATATACTCAATCATAAATTTTTCTGCAATTAAGGATTCGTTCCTCAAACAAAAGCCTCGATCGATCCGACACAAACTTGTCTCCCTCACTTTGAAACGCAAGAATAAACTGGGCGAGGATGTTCGAAGACGACTACAAGAAGACGAATACACAGCCGACAGCTATCAATCGTGGTTGGAAGCTCGACCAACATCGAATCTCGAAAAGCTCCATTTCATCATCGGTCACGGCATCCTTCGTGCCGAACTCCGAGACGAAATTTATTGTCAGATCTGCAAGCAACTCACGAACAATCCATCGAAATCCTCTCACGCCCGCGGTTGGATTCTACTGTCCCTGTGCGTGGGTTGCTTCGCTCCTTCCGAAAAATTTGTCAATTACCTACGAGCTTTTATTCGCGAGGGACCTCCAGGTTACGCTCCCTACTGCGAGGACAGGCTTAAGCGAACCTTTAACAACGGCACGCGCAACCAACCCCCCAGTTGGCTGGAACTGCAAGCCACGAAATCCAAGAAGCCCATAATGTTACCAATCACTTTCATGGATGGCAACACCAAGACTCTCCTCGCGGACTCCGCCACGACTGCCCGAGAACTTTGCAATCAACTCTCCGACAAGATATCTCTACGGGACCAATTCGGCTTCTCGCTGTACATCGCACTCTTCGATAAAGTCTCGTCGTTGGGCAGCGGTGGCGATCACGTCATGGACGCCATCTCCCAGTGCGAACAGTACGCGAAGGAGCAGGGTGCGCAAGAGCGAAACGCGCCTTGGAGACTCTTCTTTCGGAAGGAAATATTCGCGCCCTGGCACGAACCCACCGAGGATCAGGTGGCGACGAACCTAATTTACCAGCAGGTGGTGAGAGGCGTTAAGTTTGGAGAGTATAGGTGCGACAAAGAGGAAGACTTGGCTATGATCGCTGCGCAGCAGTACTATATCGAGTATCATACGGACATGAACGTGGAGAGGTTGTTCACGTTATTACCAAACTATATTCCGGATTACTGTCTGACGGATGTGGACAAGGCTATCGAGAGGTGGGGACACCTCGTCCTGCAAGCTTATAAAAAGAGTTACTATTTAAAAGAAAAAGTACCTGCATTACGAGTCAAAGAGGATATAGTTGGTTATGCGAAGTTCAAATGGCCGTTGCTCTTTTCTCGCTTCTACGAGGCGTACAGGAACTCCGGGCCGAATCTTCCTAAGAACGACGTTATCATCGCTGTCAATTGGACCGGTGTATACGTCGTCGATGATCAGGAGCAAGTACTGCTAGAGTTGTCCTTCCCCGAAATTACCACCGTATCTAGTCAAAAGTATGCAAGCAAAAGCAATGCTGATTATGTTATCTTTTTACGAAATAAATAAACATCAATTAATTACTTTTTTTCATTTATAGAACAAACAAGATGTTCACGCAAACATTCAGTTTATCGACAGTACGCGGCGAAGAGTTCACGTTTCAAAGTCCGAGCGCTGAGGATATACGCGATCTGGTTGTGTACTTCCTCGAGGGCCTGAAGAAGCGCAGCAAGTATGCTATAGCCCTGCAAGATTATAAGGGAAACAACGAGAGCGCGTCCTTCCTAACGTTCCAGAAAGGCGACTTGATTACATTAGAAGATGATAACGGCGATGAAAATGTTTATAACTCAGGTTGGTGCGTGGGTGTATGCGAAAGAACGGGTGAGAAAGGTCACTTCCCTGCCGAGACTGTTTACGTGCTGCCGACGTTATCGAAACCTCCGAACGACATTTTGGTGAGTAATTACAATGATGATTCAGATTTTTTTAAATATTTTACTTGAAGGGGTTAGTAAAATGTGATTTTATTTTTCTATTTTCAGTCACTGTTTAGTGTTAACGGCAGTGAAAACGGTCGAAGGCTTCACCCGCAGCAAATGAATGGAATCGAAACTCGAGATAAACCGCATACATTGATGGAATACGCAATTGATCATTTCCGGTAAGAACTTTAAGTATCATGTGCAGTAAATTAATAGAAGATAAATTTTATTTACTTTTTAACTAATCGACGGCATTTATTTACAGTCCACCTCCGAAAAAAACAATGTCGAAAGCACTGACTCTGTCAACGGCGCGAAGGTATCCCGACGATCTATGGCGTCATTCTCGCGAACCCATAAAGCTACCGTTGCTTCGTAAGTTGATCGCCAAAGACGAATTAGCAGAGGAGGCTGTTTTTGCTTTCAATGCGATCCTCAAGTACATGGGAGATCTACCAACTAAGAGGCCACGCATTGGTAACGAATACACGGATTTAATCTTTGACGGTCCTCTCAAGAACGAAATACTTCGCGACGAAATCTACTGTCAAATAATGAAACAGCTAACGGACAACCGCAATCGACTCAGTGAAGAACGAGGCTGGGAGCTTATGTGGCTGGCGACGGGTCTTTTTACGTGCAGTCAAAGTCTTCTGAAAGAACTTACATTATTTTTGCGTACTCGACGACATCGTATATCACAAGATTCGTTGCAAAGGCTACAAAAAACTTTGCGAAATGGACAACGAAAGTATCCACCACATCAAGTCGAAGTCGAGGCGATTCAGCACAAAACCACACAAATCTTCCACAAAGTTTACTTTCCGGACGATACCGACGAAGCGTTTGAGGTTGACTCGTCGACTAGAGCTAAAGACTTCTGTCAGAATATAGCACAGCGTTTGAATTTAAGGTCATCCGAAGGCTTTAGCTTATTTGTGAAAATTGCTGACAAAGTTATTTCTGTTCCTGAAGGGGACTTTTTCTTTGACTTTGTTCGCCATTTGACTGATTGGATGAGAAAAGCACATCCTACGAGAGATGGTTAGTATTCAATAAATATTTTGAAGTAGATGGCTTACTAAATTTACCATCGATACTAATTTCACAACACGAAAATTACAGGTCTTTCTCCACAATTCACATATCAAGTATTCTTTATGAAAAAATTGTGGACGAATACTGTACCTGGTAAAGACAGAAACGCTGATTTAATATTTCACTTCCATCAAGAACTTCCGAAACTGTTGAGAGGTAAAATAGTAACTTAAATTTCATTCAAATCATACTTCGTTAAAAAATGTAAATCACACATCAATTATTTTCTCATCCAGGATACCACAAGTGCACTAAAGAGGAAGCCTCTAGATTAGCAGCGTTAGTTTACAGAGTCCGATTTGGAGAAAGCAAGCAGGAACTTCAAGCAATACCGTAAGAAAAAAGAATTATTTTTATCGCATACAAATAATTACTATAGAAATTATCAACTGACGAAGAACTTTTTTTTGCAGTCAAATGTTACGAGAACTTATACCTGGAGATTTAGTAAAAACACAAAGTTCAAATGAATGGAAACGTTCGATAATTGCAGCGTACAATCATGATGCAGGTAAATGTCATTGTTAATAAGATATATATTTGTAAATTATTTTAACACGAATAAAATTTGTTCAAGGTATGAGTCCAGAAGATGCGAAGATAACATTTTTAAAAATCGTCTATCGGTGGCCGACATTTGGATCGGCTTTCTTTGACGTAAAACAAAGTACTGAACCAGACTATCCCGAACAACTTTTAATTGCTATAAATAAACATGGGGTCAGCTTAATTCATCCTCAGTCAAAGGTAAATATTTTGCGTCGATAGAAGTGCCGTTTTATAAGCGTCCATCATCATTTTCAGAGTAATAATTAATAATCTAATTAAATTTTAGGATATACTGGTGACACATCCTTTCACGAGAATCTCTAATTGGTCTTCCGGTAACAACTACTTCCATATGACAATAGGCAATTTGGTTCGAGGTTCTAAGTTACTTTGCGAAACTTCGCTTGGATACAAAATGGATGATTTGTTGACTTCTTACATTTCGCTTATGCTCACGAATATGAATAAGCAGCGCACGATACGAATAAAATAACAGTCGTTTTATGTAAAGATTTTAAGATAATTATATATGACAAAAGTTTTTTGTCTCAAAAAAATGTCGCAATACGAGGTAAAAAAAGTTTGTCATTAGTGCAGTTACAATTCATATTTTTAAAATGCAAAACATTTTTACGACATATAATCTCATTTTATTTGTAAATTAAAGAAACATGACTTACAAATTTCCATGCATTTACTTCTGAAAATTGCTTCTTTAAAAGCCTAAATAAAGCTTCTTAGTGAATTAAATGAATCGACGAACAATAGAACTGAATAATTTACGCAGTTTTGTATTTTCAAAGATCTGAATTCTAACTTGTGGTTGACTTGTTGAAAATTGTAAAAAAACGTGTTATATTTGTCACATTAAGGTACTAACTACAATAATATATAGGAAATAAATAATGCAAGATTTTGTATGTAATTAAATTTTATAAACCATTAATTGATAATAATACATTGAGGTTTTCCACAAAGAATCGAGTATTTATACAATCAACATATTTGTAAATAAAGGCAATAAAGGAAGTAATAATAATCATCTATTTTCAATTGGTTTTTATTATAAATTAATATTATTCCTACTATTACGCACAGAAAAGCGATTGCATAATGCTAACGTTATTGTCCCAAAGCTTTTAACTGTATTTCACTTCATTTAGCATATGATTCATAATTTATCATTTCTGATTTAAGGTTTCAAATGCGTTGCTAAACATTTTATTTCCCAAACGTGATTCCGTCACTTATATATAATAATTTTTTTGCTCTATAAAATAATTGATTTTTAAGCAAATGTATAAAAGAATACAGCTATCTACAGCATATCATAAATTAAATTTAGAGTGAAATATATGAAATCTTGATATTGTGCATGGTATTTATTATTCTTGTGATGATGGAATTTACGTGAAATTATGGATAACTACTTTATCGGTTGAGCATAATTTCTTGAGTATCCGCAAGTATGCATGTACAATTTTAAATTAAATTAATTTTTCTAAAATTATAACTCGTCTTTCATTTTGTTCGGGAAATAAATTTTATTTTACGATTTTATAAATGAGATATCACCGTTATAAAAGTATTATATAAAATGTGCTAGTTGTGCAATGTGATTTTAATTGAACTAACGAACCTTGAAACTCTAATAAAAACCTTTAAGTAACTGCTATAAACTTTTTTTTAGTGAATTCTTTTGCACCAAGGCAAAGCAGGAGTTGTCGACAAAACGATAACACTAAATTTATCTCAAATCGTGATGTGAGTTTACTAGGAAACAGCGTTTTATGTATTTATAGTTCTAATAATATAGTTAAACAGCATTATTATTAAAAAACACCATGTCTAAGAATTACACATATTTTTTGTATGACTAGAATCATGCCTTATGTATTAATGTATAATCTCTTACAGTATAAATTAAAGTTCTTAATCAACCCACCTTACTAAAAATTTATTCTTTCAATTAGTCGCGACGTGCAATCTTTTGGACATCATACTTTAAAATACCCTGCAGTATACTCCGGATATCCAGTTCATCCCGATGCGTATGCAGTGTTGCAGTGCATATAATATGTAATTATATATCGTTATTAATTTAGAATTATATACTGTTGCTGAATAATAAGGATAACCCCGTTTGGTGTCCACCACCATCGTGCACATACGGCCCCGATGTTAATTGTGGGTAAATTCTCATGGTACCTCTGCCGACATTCCTGGGTAACAATAGATGTCTTGAAGGAAGGCATTCCCAAGTTGATACTATCTCATTTCCCCTCCGAGATTACTCCTTTTGATTGCTTTTTTGTCAAGAAGACGCAAAGAATCTTACTTGACTCGCTCGTAATTAAGTTAAAAGAGAGACGCATGAATTAGAAATCTTGTTAGTCCTAAAGATGTTTGCTTTTTTCATAACAACATTCTGATAATCCTGCTTTATTTTTCTTCTCAGTTTACACTAGTATTACAACATAAAATAATGTATATCCAGACTATTTTGTTACTTATGTTTCATTGTTTTATGCTTTATTCATACGTTTTAGTCTTTTCAGTTTGTCTCAAAGCAGATATTAATAAAGCCCAGTATCGCTAAAAACTGCTCTAGGACACTATACCTATTTCATTTAATCTAATCAACCTGTACATACATACAAGCAAGCTTTTATTGGTTTTATATTATTGCGCACTGCATGCTCTAGTCAAGCAAGATTCTACTAAAGCTTTATTTGGTGTTATTGTTTTCAATAGTAGTTATTACGTGGTATGCGTTTTCAACAACGTTTTATTGAGGATATTTAGGAGCGTATTAGAAACTCATTAATTCGTTTCCGATATATTTTGTTTAGGATTTATTATATGAGATTACCATTCTTTTTTTAAAAATTTATAAAATATATTTTTTGGAATAATTTTCTCGAAATAAAATCTTAACTTACACATTATAGGATTTTTCGTAAATACTTTACATTTCTCTTTAATTTATGAAATCGCTATGCATTTCATCAAAAAAATTATGGAGCAAATTCCTATAAACAAATTTGGCAAATATTCATTTTTTTCAACCTTCTAATCATTGTGTACATCATTAGTACACAGTACAAAAATTATTACAATTCAATTTTTACAATTTGTACGAATACTAGAATTATTTTGGAATTAAAAAATTGTTTTACACCCTACTACTATTTATATTAATTCATGATGAATTTTCATTCTTTAAAATTGACAAATCTTATTCGACTTAAAACCGTTTGCCATCGGTTCGTAATTTTTATAATTACGAAAACATCAGTAACTTCTTTAAATTCGTTTCGTATCATATCAAAATTCCCTGCTTTTAGAAATTCCAGCGGTTTTGTATTTACGTTACTACTAGCTTACGAATGATGTGAGTCTTTGTATCACAGTAGTAACTATAATAGTGCGCAGTTGACAAATTTACATATGTTTATTTACAATTAAAAAAAAAACAATAAAAACAGATTCTTACGCAGTCATGCAGTATAATTGCTTCTTTCAGAGTGAACTATCGCACGTCTAGTTCTATTGACTTTATATATCATCATTTAGACATTGACTTGTAGGATTCGACTTCATTCTTACGTAAAGTATTTCCTATCATATAAATAGAATAAATTTAAATTATCATAATTTTGTCAGAAATTTAACATTATTACATATTTCTATTAAAAATATTCTTTAACACTGCTTTGATCCTATAAGGTAGTGATAATTCGGTTGTCATTGTCATCAATTGACTGCAGATTTCAGTAGGCCAGAAAGCTGCGTTATTCGTGCGAAGTAGCCGGAAAGAACGACAGTTGAGCAAAAAATCTTTATATAATACAATTTTTCATTGTGGTGATACACACTGATTGTTGTCTCTTTTTATTTTCCTCTCTCCCCGAAAAAAGTCTACGAAAATGATAAATCACACTATAGTCGTTTGTTTGTCATCTCATAGAGAAAAAAAAAATATATATATATATACCTTACAATCATGTTGCGATAAATTATTATTCAATAAAATTTGTATTAACAACTTAGTATCAAGTCATCTACATATTTATTATACATAGATAATGCATTGCATTGTCCACATCACACGCGAGTTTGTCTCTTTTTTTACCCATAAAGTATTTGTGTGTGTATATATATATATATAATCTATTGCTATGATCCAGACTCGGCCGTGGATTCCCTAATAAAAGGGAACCGTCCTAGGTGTAATATTAATATTTGCAACTATTCGATGCAATATCGTTGTATTTGCGACAATTAAAATGCCAGAATACTAAGGCTTTATTAAAAAAAATATATATATATCTCTCAAAATTAATGTTTGTATACATTTTCAAAGTAGGGTGTAATTTTTAAGAACTTTGTATTACACCTCTGATTAATCAAAGAATAGAGACTTAGTATTCCAGCATTCCGTTCACTTGCCATAGGCACCTTGATCAGGTTTTTTTAATCGTATATGCGAGATATTTGCTTTTAACGTACGTATCAAATTCTCGAGAAGCCAACCGAAGATCCGTGCATACAGAACTACAAAAATTCGAACTTATCATCTTCAATCGTCCACCCGATAGAACACACCATATCATAGTCCAGGCTACACCAGCGACGGCTCCCTCAACGAACAGGTATCCTTGGCAAGGCAAGAGTTGTTGCTGACCACCGACATTACGTCTTCGTCCATCCCCAATGGCATCGACGCCGACGATGAGGACGACGGCTCCTCAATGATCACGCCGTCAAGCTCCCGAAATTCATCCATCTCTTCTTCTCCTCCGCCATCGTGCAGGCCCCAGCCATTCGGGTTATATCAAAGGCCCGGTTGGGGCGGCTGATGATGATTCCACGGCACGTCGGCGATAGCTGGCTGCATGGCTGTCTGATTGTGTCCCATGACTCTAGGCGTTCGCATAATCTCACTGGCTGGTAGGCAATGTTGCCTAGGTCCCGGTTCGGGAGTGTACGTAAAAGTCAGTCCCGTCGCGTAGATTATGCCGTCATTCCTGACCAGGCTGACCGGCACCTGCGTGGGCTGGTGTATCCAGAGCCATTCGCCCCGAAATTGCGAAATGTCCGGTACGACGCAGAGCATGCTCTCCTGACACCTGTACATCGTTTCGGCCTCAACGTCGCCAAACCACACCTGCAGGTTTGGCGTAAAGTTGTCGCCCGTGAGTTCGAGCATCGCGACGTCGCCGCCTCCGTTGAGATTCAGACTGTGCACCAAAGGCACGGGGGTTACGGGCGAGCGCACCGGGCCCATTCCCTCGTAGAACGTGTACTCGGCGCGGTCGGTGCTGATGATCGTCCAGCAGGCGCCGTCGTTGATCATCTCCTTGTTGGCCTCCTTCGGACAGGGTGTCGCCTGGAACTGGATTATCCGCTCCTGCGACAGGCAGAGGTACATGTGGTCCGTATCCTTCATGTAGAAGGCGCATTTGTGCAGTTGCGAGACGGGGTCGTCCGCCTCGAGGCTCGCCATCTGTTTGTCGACCTTCCTGATAACCAGACGCGGCAAAGCCATTCCCGTCTCGGAGCAGACGAGTTTGACGGTGCTACCGTAGTGCACGTAGCCGTCGCGCACCTGGAACTCCTCGGATTCGCTCTCGTTGTCGTCGAGTAGGTGAATTGTGAAGGCGCCCCACTGAGTCGAGCTCGCATGGAAATTGTTGTTGTCCACGTGCAGGTAGCGCGTGCTAACCGTCTGCGAGCGCAGCCGGTTGAACAGGGCGACCCTCGTGCCCGAGGCTATGCACAGATCCGCGTTCTTCAGGCTCTGCTTCTTTTTCGAAGGTTTCGATATGACCTTTATGCGCTTGCTATGGAAGACGCCGATATCGTGGCCGTTGCCGTAGAACATCTTGACCGAAAGCATGAAGTGCTTACGTTTGTCCGAGTCGGATATGTAGAGCGTCTTGGCGGCGCAGTACTGCTTGCCGTTGTTGAGGTCCAACTGCTGCATGTCCTGGTCAGAATTGCCGATACCGATGAAAGCGCAAAGCTGTGTCGACTGCTCGCTCTCGCCGTCCCTGCGCATCTGCTCCTGGCGCATGGACCAGGCATTGCCCTTGAGGTATATGCAGGGTGGCGGGCAGAAGAAGCGCTTCTCGTTGCCGTACGACTTTTGGGCTACCTTGGCATGCAGGATCACGACGACCATGTCGGCCTTGCCCTGGGTGCGCTTGTGCTCGGAGAGGTAGTGCTTCATGGCATCGCGCGTCAGTCGCTGATCCTGCTGATGCTGAGGCGCCTGGGGAGGCTGAGGCTGGGGCACCGGTGGCTGGTGCTGCGGCGGAGCCGACGGGTGAGTCTCGGCCCGGTAGATGCTGGCGAAGCGCGGATACGCCGACATGACAGCCGTCGGAGACGGGGGCGACTGCAGGCCGTGAGCCATCGTCGGCAAGCCGTATTGGCTGTGTGGCATTATGCTGCTGCGGCTAGTCTCGAGCTCTCTCCACTGATTTGGATGGACATCTATACGAAGACCGTCACTCCGGATGCCGATTGGCTGCTGGGCTCGTTGTTTGCATCGTCACGCATCGCTCCTTGCTTGACTATCTGAAAAAAAATCCTTGTTAGACAATGTCTTGACTCGATAAAGGTTGACAATACGGTGAAAAATACTTATTTAGGTGTTTTGCATAAATCAGCATAAATAAAATTTGTTATAAGAATTAGTTTTCAAGCTTATTAGCATATACGTTGCTGCAGCATGCAAAAACATTGGTTAATTACTAATAAAGCAAGAAACTTCCAGAAGCAGCTATTTGTTTTTGCATATGCATATTTGAGTAAAAATTTACTACACAGTTCTGAGCAAGCAGCAAGTGGCTCTCTGAAGTGCGTGGGAAGAGTTTTTATTATCTGCTGCACACAATTAGCCCAAGATATCTCGCTTTAAATGAGTGGCTGAGAATTGCTGCTCTTCGCACAGGAAAGAGGAAACATGTACAAGCCGTGGGAATAAAGCCAAGCTCATTTTTCTTGCATGAATTAAGGTACAGTTGTCTTCCAAAGAGGCGTCAATGGATTTCTACCACAAGAATCATTTTCACTCCATTCGCAGTGGAAGAGCCAGTTGCTGAAATTTGGCTTTCACTGAGACTTGAGAACCAATCGAGTTCCGGAGGAAATAAAAATACACTTGCACTGGTTTCATTGAGAGGAGGCACATTTAATTACAGCGCTAGGTCGAGGAATGACTTTGCATTGTTGGCAAGCAAGCAGCAGTGAGCGATAAGGCATTTTGAATGCAGCATGAAATTTACAATGTTTGAGCGGACACAATTAAAATACACACTGGGCCATCCCGGCCGATGCATATTTATGAAAATAGGTGTATCGAGACAATAGAATACAATCTATACATAGGAAACATTAGACAGAGCGTAATGTATTTAAGATCAGAGTTGTGTTTAGTTTAAAAGTCAAAGTGAGTTGATCAGCAGAGCAAAAACAACTCTGGACGACATCACCAGATCCCTGATGCATCTGTTTACACTAAGTAAATGCACTTAACAAATTCGGAGCATCCCCAAAGATAAACAAAGCAGGAGCACTCGTCATTCGAGGCCGCAAAAAAGCGCACAACCCGGAAAACGAGCTTCCGAGGCAAAGCTCGGAAAATTTACAACTTTACTAGTAATAACTTGGAGTTTGGAATTCAAGTAAACAAGCCTACCGAGAAAAGCGACGTGTAAGATGCAGAGGTTAAGCGTGGCAGCTCATCCCGCAGCAGTGGGTCCCAAAGAGCTGCACACGTCCCGCGCGCGCGAGGCAGCTCTCTGCCCCATCTCTCTCTTTCTCTCTCGGACTCTCGGAAAGGACAAGAAGACAGCACGGGCTGAAAGAGGAGAGGAAAAAAACCGGCATCTATACTCAGCTCCCTCGTAAAGCCCGCCGCGCGCGGACTCTCCGAAAAAGAGAGAAAAGCGCCGCCAACGCCGCGGCGCGCCTCCCTCTGCAGCTCATCTCCTCTCCGCTTCCCAAGTGCATCGCACCGACGAGATATTCGAAAAAGAAAAACAGAAGCTCAGCACAAGGTAGCTATAGGTAAGCCAAAGTTAAGCTATCTCTCACCTCTCTCTCAGCAGCGGTCGGCGGTGCGGAGCCTCGTCGTCGCGTCTGCTGGCCAACGACAGCAGCTACGCTCGGACCTTCGCCCCATCGTTGTCGGGGTCGGATTGAAACCAAACCAGCGGCGTTGCTTCCTTCACGTTCACACGCTATATACTATGCGGACTATGCTGTCCCGACTACGACTACAACGCGCGCACGCCGTCAACGAGTCTCGGCTCAGTTCTCGTACACTACTACTCGCCGCACTCGGATAGCGTAAGTATATTATAAGTGATCCGGTGGTAGCGCTGCTGCAGCCTCACGCCGTGAAAACGTTGCCGCCGCTGACGCAGAGCGATCTCTGCTCATTCAAAAAACACCTGTTCACTTTCCGAATTTCCCTGATGCAGTCTCGCCAACCGATCTTCGTCGTATCATCACAGTCATCATCTGATCGGCGTTCACAGACTCACACACACATAATATCACTCTCGTAGCAGCGAGGTTAGAAATGGCGAGCGCAGGCGCGAGAGTGGGCGCCGCGAAATTCGAATCGTGAGAACGGAAGCAACCACTAAGGTCGCACGGTCCAGCGAGAGAGAGAGAGCGCTCTCTGCATGCGCGTTTTTTAAATTGACGACGGGAGCTCGGCGATTGAGATTTTCAATTCGGAGCAATGTTTGCGCACATCAAGTGGCAGGTGGCGAATTCAAGCACCGCGCGACAGAAACACGTTCTCTCGCGGTTAACTACAGCAGAAGACGCAGCACGATTAAAAGGCCCGACAGCAGCAGTAGATAGCTGGTATAATGTAGCCTCCGCTAGCAGCAGTCAGGCCGAGGCTCGCCGTCAAACTGAAACCGAAAAGCGCTGTTTGCCGCGGGAGAAATAGTGTAGGTACGGGAGAGCCAAGGGAAGGGAGAGAGAGAGAGAGCAGCCAACAACTCGAGCATCAGCGTATAGACACACGTGTGCAGGGGCTATGTGTCGGTGGACGGTGGGGTCCACGCGCAAGCGCGAAACGCCAAGTTTATTACGGCAGCGCATAAAGTGGCTGCTGCAGTTTCTATTGTTTTACTCTCCTTCTCTCTCTCTCGTAGGTACGGGTGTATGTGGAACGGAGTCGACCCCAGCGCCGCTTCTCTCTCTCGCTCGCTCGCTCGGTTTTACGGGCCACGCCGCTCACCACTATATAGATACTACATAGCACTATGTGCGTCCCTCTCTCTCTCTCTCTGGCAGCTTAGCTCGTCCCCTCCACTGCGGCCCCGTGGAATTGCTGCCGCAAAAGGATGTTGGGGTTACCCTGGGGGGCGTGGGAAAAACCTGCTGTGGGAAAGAGTGGGTGGCCTCTACCTCACTCCACTTCTCGCTCTACGCCGCGCCGCGCGCGAGCGATGATGACGACTATACGGCCAGCTCTCGCTCTTTCTCTCTGTGTAGTCTCTATAGCTGCACGCGGTACACACATAGGTATACCCATATTACACGCACACGAAGCTCGCGTGGCTGTGTGTGTGTGTGTGTCGATAAATGCGAACGTATAAAAGCTTACTTATCGCGCCTGAGAACCGCTCGCTCTCGTGTCTCGTGTCTGTGAGAGAGCGTGAAACCAAACTGCTCGCGCGGCGTATATACGTATTACATGCGCCACTCGCAAGTATAGTAGTGGTAGTATAGTACCTATATAGTAGAGATGCGCCGCCGACGCCGAGCCCGTGTGAATTTTTTTCTCTCTCCCCGCAGCCAGAGCTACTCTATTTCTTTTCTTTGCCTTTTTTCTTCGCGCCGCCGCCGCCGCCACCGCCGACTTCTACTCGTCGTATATACTTATATCTTGCTGTGTATACCTGTGTCTATGTCGGATGTCGAATCCCGAGTTGCTACTGCAGACTATAAATATATAGGTATATACTCGAATGTGCGCGCACTTTCGGGGGATTTAAGAGCCTTTTTCCTCGCTTTTCGCTACTCCGCTGGCGGAGTTTTAAAAGTTAATTTAAACGGGGTTTTGCATTAGTTACAGCCGGAGAGCGCGCGGATTTTAATTAAAGAAGCCGATATATTACTATGCAGCATCAGTTTTCGTCGGGCTAATTGAAATCGAGATTAGCGCGTCTTTTTTATCATTTAATTGAAGAGAAAAAGAAGAAAAGAGAAATGTCAAAGTTCCCACGGCTGCGCGTCTTTTTCGAAAAGCGGAAGGCTGCATAGCGCAGCAGTCGTGATTTCTTTCGTCGAAGCACTGGCGCGTGCACGCAGCATTTATTCGAGACACTCATCATTATTGTAATAAAGGCGAGCGCCTCGAAAATCAGATCAAAGAATAATATAAGCGCTAATCACGTCTCGAGGCAGTTTCGTCAAAATTCAGTCCTCCCCCTCGTCGTTACGTTGTACTCGGCAGTACATATACAATATACATATATAGCCGAGCGTAATTGTCTCAAGGAAAGGAGATTCACTTATCTCACTCCCGCGCGCGCGCGCGCGCGAGAAAAAAAAAGTTCCCATGCCTTCCCTTTCCCGTTCTAATTCGTCCGCTAATTTTCTCGAGACTCTCTCTCTCCTCGCTCGTGTACCTAGTATAGGAGTACTCTGTGCCGTCTGTACGTACGTAAGAAGGAAACTCGGCATATTAAAGTGAAAGCTTTATATTCAAAGTAAACGCACACTGCGCGTGTACGAGGTTTGTAAAAATTTTCCGTTCGCGCGTTGCGCAAGCGTTTTCGCCCTTTTTCGGAAAATAAGTACTCGCTGCAGCTGCTGGATGTTTGAAATATCGGACAATGCGCGGTTTTCGCGGCTTTTTTATTTTGGCACGCAGCCGCGCCGAGAGCTTCGGTATATAGGCAATAGAATTTTAATGGCCGCTCTCGTTTAAAACACAGAGGTCGAGATCTAAATTGCGTTATAATTTCCACTTATTACCCATAGTACTATCATAAATCCACAACTTGCGTCACGTCATCGCGCAGCATCTCACGAATAAATAATTTAATAGTTTTTCAAACAGGACGCGGTTTCAATGAAGAAAAAAAACGAATCTATCAAGGGGAAGCCTCGGCAAATTAGCTCCACAGCAGCACACACGTTCGAATTAAAGCGTTTTCTTTCACGAAACAATTATACGCCGCTCTCCTGCGCGCATTGTCAGAACCGATGCTCTGCAACTGTATCAACACAAGTGTGAATACATGTATAGCCGGGGAATAAAGCGGCGAAACGTGTAGCCCGGGGGACCCGACAGCCCCCTATAGGACAGGACCCTTCCATCCATCCTTCCTTCCTTCCTTCCTTCCTTATCTTCCCCCGCGCGCGCGCGGAAAGTAAGTGCTAATGCGCGCGCGAGGGTGAAATGGCTAATGGCAGCCCGATGAAAAACTAATGGATTTGCGCGCGCTACTTTTGCTTCCTGCTGTGCCATGCCATCTATATGTGTACTGTATTATAGGGGGTGCGGAAATACAAGTGCTATTAATGATTTCTCGTGCGGCCGGAGGCGACGCGCCCTTTTGTTGCCTCGAATTCATCCGCTAAACCTAAGTGAATTTTCCGGGATTAGCATCGGCGCGCACGTGCGCGCTCTGCAAGCTCTTTCTATCTGTCGCCGCCGTCGCCGCCGCTTGAGTTTTGAGCTTGTAATGCTTTTACTTGCTGCCTACAGCCTATCGGCTTATTCCGCGCGGGCTTAAAGCGATAGCTTCTTCGCTTACATTTATCCTTTTAATGCGATATATCCTAAATTCTTTCTTATTCCGACCTTTAGTATTGTTTTTCGTTGCAAATCATCAGCCCACATTGATATTGGCGAGATCGAGGAGCGAGTGTCGAACCCACATAGCGCGATCATGACGGTCCCGGTACACATAATATATAATACCGAGCTCCGTGCAGACAGCGAGTATCTCTGCAGCACGTGGAAAGGCCGCTCGCGGGAGAGAGAGAGAGGGAGCCTCACTATACAATGCGGACTCTATAATGTGCGGGAGCCTCCCGCTGCCTCTCCCTCTGTATATAACGTGAGAATAATTCTCGCCCCGCTAGAGAGCGAGCGAGAGCCAGACGTTTCGTCTATATATGTATATGTACAAGTGTATATAGCTAGATAGAGCTTACGCGTGACGGACGGGCATATAGATAGGGGCTCGCGGGGCGCGGGCGCGGAAAAGCTCCCCCTTATCGCCCGACCAAGCGTACATTTTACAATCCCATTTTCACGCAAGAGAGATGCAGCCGCGTCGATGATAAAGGAGCTCTGCCGCCGCCGCCGCCGCTACTGCACTGCCGATCTTCGAGAGCTGCGAAGAAGCAACTCGAATATACGCGTATACCTTGCCGACACCGCCCCGACGATATTGTATTATAAATATGCTGTTCGCAGTTGCGGTCTTATTGGGGAGCGCATCACGCCATCACGGTTTCTCGGTTTCCGATCCTGCGCAGAGACCGCAGAGTGCATCAGGCCAGTTTGATGGGTTTCCTATATACTATTTGCTAATACAACATCCTGATGCACAGCGGCGATTCTCATTGCAGCGTGCTGCGATCGGCGAGCAAATCAAAATAGAATTACCAAAGTGCATTATTATAATGTAATTCTCAGAGATGTAGCGCCTTTTCATATTTTCCCGATTATGCCGAATTGAGATAGCATCGATGACTGCGTCGGTCACTTTCTCCTCGCCGATCATTTTCTCGACGCGATAATACTCGAAATTTTCAAGCATTACTGATTTCCCGAAATCCATACGATAATTGTATGCTCGAAATATGTTTAACAGAACGTAAATTTAAGTATACCTATAGCTATGCGACAAGTAAAATTGATTTGCGTTACGTATAAGAAAATCATCTTCACCTGTCCAGATTACACTCAACTCAGCTCCGATTGTGAGTTGTGATGCACTTCATTATAAACACGATGCATTCATTACGTATATGCACACAGTAGCTGGATTCAAGAAACCCAAATTACATCCCAATCATTTTAATTATTTGATATTCAACTGTTTGATTTATAGACACGCGGATAAAAGAAGTTATTACGCGGAATTCCGAGAACTCTACTCTTACGTAAAAAAAGACCGAGCGATTTCCATCTCTCTCTAATATCTTCGTAATTGATCCAGCCCGTAGGTTATTTCGCGCTATGAATTTTTAAATATACAGAAATCCGTGCCCGCCGAGAGACTTATCCTTATTTATCCGCGGCTAGGATATCTGATAGTGCACCTCAACCGGCTGCAGAGCGAAGGATTTTTATTTGCTATCTAAACGCCGATCTGTGCGCGCAAAAGAGCGGGCAGTTAATGATCAATAACTACAGCGGCGCGCCTGCGAGATTGCTATGAGAATATAAAAGCGCGTTTTAATATGCCGCAGAAAGTGGCCTAATTTTTACCGCAATTAAAGCGGTACAATAATAGCTACAAACGCACAGTCGAAAAGGAGCCAAGAATACTTGAAAAAGCCCCGTTATAAGCCGAAAACTCGGACACTCTCAGCTGCTTTGTATGCATGTATTCAGTGAAACATCGTAATAAGCGCATTCGAGAAAGAGCGAGAGAAGAAGGGGAACGGGGGTCCCGATCGCCGTCGCCGATTAAGTATTCCCCGTCGCGGCTGCACGAGCGAATGAAAGAGGAAAGAGTTCTCTCTCCGCGCGGGCTGCACGATTTGACATTCGCGCGAGCCTCGCAAGCTGAAATTTAATTTTCCACGGCGAACCGCGAACGGAGATATCGTGTATCCGGACACGGGGACTACTTATGTGCAGTGTGGATTTCGGAAACGCTTTTGTGAATTGTGCGGTTTTTATTTCAGCTTCTCGATTGATAAAAAGATGGAAAATGAATATGCGAGGTATTTTGAGATTTCGCTGCCGCTAGCGACGGGTTGCGCAATATTACATATCGCGCATAGTTGAATTCATCTCGAAATAACTTTCGGATGTATTATGAGGAACGCATTGTAATATATTAAATTTCGCTATGCTCTTATACTTCCGCATCGCGTGCTTACTATATTAGGTACAATTATCATGAAGAGAGATTATGCCGATAAAATGACGTATAAAGCTCTGGAATTGAATTGAAAAAATTCACAGCCGAAGACAGCTGACTTGAAATAAGGCTAAAACGAAGTGTAAGCGCGCGCGCTACTTATACATTGCGCAAATAAGCTGCGGCTGCAGTAGCGCACTCATCGAAGAACTGCCGAAACGCGCGGATCGTCCACGTGTTTCTCTAATATCTCACGAGCACTGTCACGACGTATGCGCGCATCACGCAAGCTACACTCGCACGTGAATCCCACGAAACTTCATCGCACACGCGAGCCCCTCTATCGCGTTTCGCAAGTGTGTATGATCATATCCATCGAAGCTCTTAATTACCCGGCGCGGGCGCTCTATTTTTACGGCCAATTAAGGATGTGTTATAGCCGCGCTCAATTATTGGGGCTACTGAGAAAAATGTGGGAAGCAATAAGTGCTGTTTTTTCCGGAGGATATAGAGGAAAGTTTAGTTCGTTCGTAAATTTTTGCGAAGGTATATAGGTACTGGGGCTTGTGAATTTACTACGCGTGTGCTCTCCACTTTCTTTATATAGACGGGGAGTGTGTGCGCCGCGGAGGAGGTGTTTATTGCGGGAATAAAATTCGCCATGGGGATCGTGCCGCTCTGTTCTCGCGATGTTACACCCGATGTTTTATACGTTTTCATGCACATAAATATTAAAAAATACAAATCGGTATTAAGACTGATTTTGCAGAAATTAATTCAAAACAACGTTTGCAAACAAGTGAAAAAATTCACCTATACTATTCCTCTCGAGCAGATTAGTACCGTAAATAGGCGAGGGCGAGCAATATCCCCCCGATTGAATTATAGGCTAAGATAGAACGCACGAATTATAGTTTTCGTTTTTCGTTGCGCGGAGCCTGCATCAGGCGTTCCCCTCACAATAAGCACGCGTTTAACTGCACCACGCATGCATCATACATCTGCAGTGACGCGTTATTCTCGTCAGTCGATATGTATACCTATATAACGCGCGGACACGATGCGATGATGATGATCACATCATCATATCAGCAGCAGCAGCACGAGGGGGAGAATCTATATATGGGCATTGCGTTCTTGCACTTTTGAATGTCAGAACGTGGCATGTCGATATTAATTTCGTTTCGTTGAATGTTGGATAATTCTAGATTATTCTACACGCAGCTGCAGCTGTGCGTCGACGGCACGGCACGGCTCGCCGCGCAGGGGTGCGATAGTTATTGTAGGTGTATTGCGTGCAAATCGCTCTTGGAATACGATTAGGTCGATATAGTTATAGGGATACGAGATGTTGAATGAGGCCGATGGGATATTCTCATCTCTATTATTGTTACTCGATCGAGTAAACATTGTCTTTCGCCTGCTGCAGCTGGGGCTACTGTAACGAAATATAAAAACTATGCAAGAATTATTGGCAATCTTCTTTTCAAAAAAATAATAATGCTAATCCCGATCAATCGAGCACATACATTTACCCAAACTCAGTCCCGCCCGAAGAATAAGACGCTCGACAAGAAAATTCCTCTCGAGAGACAGCGATTATTTGTCCGTAATTTTTCAGAGATTTCTCACGCCGATTGTAACGCGCCGTAAATCATAGAACGGAACGAAACTCGTTCTCGAAACGCGAGGCAGCGCACACAAGACACGACCAAGCTCTCTCGGTGCGCGCTGCAACAATTCTATCCCCATTCCCCGCCGTCACCGGTGTGCAGTGTATATAGATATGTTTTTTGCTGATCAGCTGATCGCTGCCGCGCGCCGCGCGAGAGATGCAAACCGTCGTTTAATGTTCACTCAAGTGAGTACCTGTATTATTACTGTTTCTATTGTTGTTGACAATTTCATATGGAGGATTTACTTGTTCTCAAATTATGCTTCTGGCTGCCGCGGTGTTTATCTTGTTTTCCGACCGTGTTTAAGGTTAAGTTTCATTCACAAACGAGATTGTTGTTGTTTGAAAATGATTTTAGACTACTGGTATAAGTAATAGATATAAGCATTGTAGACAGACTCGTAGTAAACTGCAGTGTTAGGGCGACAGATTATTGCATTTTTTATGACAAAATACCCATGGATTAACTCTAATTCACAGTTAATATAGGAAAGAGACAGTTTCATGTCTATGTTTACAAAATATTGTGTAATGGATCATACTCTTTTTATAAATCTACAGAAAGCATCTACTAAACAATGGGAGTTCTTGGATTGTGGCGGTTGCTTGATGCAACAGGAAAGCCAGTTCCGTTGGAGACGCTGGAAGGCAAAGTCTTAGCTATAGGTGCAGTGTTATTCAAGCTCTTTATCGCTCTATGAGCAATGCTTATTTTCCGATTTGTAATTAGTTTTTTTAATTTTATGCTCTCAGATATTTCTATATGGATTCATCAAGTCATACAGGGCTATCAAGATCGCCGAGGCAATGCACTGCCCAATGCACATCTCATTGGTCTTTTCAACAGAATTTGCAAATTGATGTACTTTAAAATCAAGCCAGTTTTTGTTTTTGATGGCGGTGTGCCATTACTGAAGAAGAATACTATTGTAAGTGTGCTCGCTGATTTTTAGACAAAGTAAAATAGTTTATTCTTTCTTTTCTTCCAAAAAATGACAAGGGTTAGATTGCAATTTTTTTTTTTTTTTAAGAATTTATACATTTTTATTAAAATTCAAAACAATAGTGTTGTCTATACAACACTTTACCATCAAGATTATAACATCTCTAAGACATAATTAGCTCAGCGTGGGAATCAGGTAGTGAGAACCGAGTCCTCTCATTCTTTTGTGTCCA
This sequence comes from Cecidostiba fungosa, assembly GCA_900474305.1. Taxonomy (NCBI): domain Eukaryota; kingdom Metazoa; phylum Arthropoda; class Insecta; order Hymenoptera; family Pteromalidae; genus Cecidostiba; species Cecidostiba fungosa. Next base: position 319,363 of record UCOJ01000006.1, read on the forward strand.
CAGGCTACACGCAGGAAGCTAAAATCTATTGCAGCTAGTAAAGCACAAAAGTTGAAGAATGATTTGATAAACAACCTGATAAAGCATACAGCGGTGAAGGGAGCTCTTGAAAAAGGAAACGACGATGGAGAAAGTAGCGCAATGCAACAATTCAAGGATGCAACTGCTATCCCTGGCTCTTCCAAAGTTCAAGATATGTACAAACTACCTGAAATGCCAACCACTAGTAAATTTGGCGATTCAGATGATTACATGGATTCGGATGATGAACTTGAGTGTGAACTGAGTCCTAGAAAACAAACTAAGTGGATGGGAAACATTCACAGTGTTGATGTAGATACTGAGGAATTCAAGACTTTACCTGCAGATGTAAGATATGACATTCTGACAGACTTGAAAGAAACAAGAAAGCAAAATTCTTGGGGTCGTATTCATGAATTGCCATCTGTGAGTTAAATATTTTCTTCATTTCTTTTATCACTATGATCCATTATTCTGTCTATGACTGAAATTTTGTAGGGCTCAAATAATTATTCTGGATTTCAAGTAAAAAGATTATTGAAACGTCGATATGTTCAAGAATCACTTGAAGTTGCAGAAAAAGAAATGGGAGGAAAAACTCTTACCCTAGAAGAATTGGACAGGCTACTAACAGATCAAGGAATCGAAACAACGCAAAAACAAGATGCAGCTTTTCGTATCGCTTCCGATAGTAGAACCAGAGTTGTATACGTAAAAGGTAAATCATCATAAATGCATCATTCTATAATCAAACATATACGTTACGTTATAATTCGTTTGTTAAACAAAACAAAAAAAATAGATAAACCTGCTTCACAAAATAATGAGGATTCAAATGATTCGAGTAGATCCAGTACCAGTAAGCCAAAAGAACAAGAGGTTAATACTAATGATGTACTTGTGGATTCAATGTCAATCAAGTCTGATAGTTCCATAGCTGTTGTTGATGACATTGGAGCATATGATTTAGATGAAAATTGGAATTCAGATGAAGGTTTTACAGAAACTTCAATTAATGATTCTCAATTGTTATCAAAAAACAATATCCCTAAATCAGCCATGAACCCTGCCTTGTCTTATATGTTGGAGAACAGTGGCTTTACTCGAGAAGAAATATTAAAAATAGTAGAACAAAGTAAAAAAAATAAAAAGAAGTCTGATACAAATAGCTCTCATAGCTCAACTAAAAGAGGAAGAAGAACACCTAGTCGTTTATCATTAAGAAATAAAAGCAAAAAAAAGAAACTTTTTGATTCTACTATCACTCAGTCCCCAAAAATTAGAAAAGAAATTGTAAATGAATCAGAACCTATAAAAATCGAAGAATCAGATTCAGAATCAGATAATTTTGTTGAAGTTCCAGAATCGTCAATTAATGGTTCCAAAGATAAAATAAAGAATGATAAAAATGACGATCCGGAACGGACAATAATTATGGAATCATCAGAGTCAGAATCCGACGATTTTATTGAAATTAAAGATGTTCCTATTCCTGAATCGTTAGGAAACAAACAAGCAAATAATAATGCTTTTCAAATAACTATCAAAGCTGATGAAGAATTGCAGGACGACATTTTTGCAGACATATTTGTCGATGTCAATCCCATTAAGAAAAATTATGTAAAAATAGAAGAAGCATCTATAATAGATGAGCTTGTCGATAATCCTACTCAAAGTGATAATTCGGAAAATAGTATTAAAAAACAAGATTCGATTGTAGTAGAACTTGAAACAAACAAATCCATTCAAGAACGTGATAAAAATCAAAGTCTTTCAATGGAATTTAGTTCTGAAAATTTGCAATTGGATTCCGGTATTATGTCTCTTCCTACAACGCCTAAAAAAATCAGTCCTATTGTTGACGAAAAAAATAGTTGTCCAAATTCTGAAAACTTTACACAAAAAGAAAACTCAAACGAAAATAAAACGGAAACTGAAGTACAACAAACGAGTATTGAAACTATTAATGATGAGTCACCAGTTGCAAGTCAAAATATCTTAAAGATGGATGATATTGATTTATTTAGCGATGACTTGCCTGAGATAATTAATGAAGGAGAGGCAAGAGTAGAAAAGCCACCACCTATAATCCTTCCAACAGATGAGAAAGAACTTGAATCAATGAAGGTATAGAAATATTGTACAAAAAAAGTGCAGTTTAATAATATTTTTGTAATAAAAAAATCAACATTTTGTATTTTTTAGAATCAATTAGAGACTGAGCAGCAACAGATTACCGGCAGTTTGGGTAAATTAGAGAGACAAGCTATAGACATTACAGATCAGATGAGGTTGGAAGCTCAAGAGCTTTTACGACTTTTTGGGGTACCATATATCGTAGCTCCTATGGAAGCTGAAGCGCAGTGCGCCTATTTAGAACAAATAAAATTAACCGACGGAACTATAACGGACGATTCTGATATCTGGCTCTTTGGTGGTCATTGCGTGTACAAAAACTTTTTTGACAATAATAAAAGAGTTTTGCAATTTCTTTCACAAGATATAGAACATCATTTCAGTAAGTATTCATGTCGGTTGAATTTAATAAATACTCATCTCATGCAGTATAACAATTATTTTAAAAATTTTAGAGCTTTCTAGAAAAGAAATGATACAATTAGCTTTATTAGTGGGGAGTGATTACACAAACGGTTTAGCGGGTGTAGGTCCTGTCACAGCCTTGGAAATATTAGCTGCTTTTCCTACGGAAGGAGAAGACATTCTACGAGGTTTGCGAAATTTTTGTGCTTGGTTCAGAGCAGGAAAGTTAACGGCTCCTGGAAAGACCACTTTACGCAATAAACTGAAAAATGTACAAATGGAAAAAGGTCGGTTAATAATTTTGTACAATGTAGTCAACTTTTCATTGATAAAATTGTATTAAAAAATCTTTCATTCAAGGTTTTCCTAGTCAAGCAGTAGTTCAGGCATATCTGTGTCCGGCGATTGATGAATCAAAAGAACCTTTTTCATGGAGTAAACCAAACCTAGTTTTGCTGGCAGACTATGTAAAACAAAAATTTGGTTGGACGAAACTGAAATTTGAAGAGATTATAAATCCGGTAATGAAAAGACTGATGGAAAGCAAGAGTCAAATGGGAATAACTTCGTACTTTAAAGTTCATTCAGTTCCAAAGTCCATCGAAGCTGCATTAAGCAAAAGAGTACAAACGGCTCTTCAAAAATTAGGTGGTAAAATTAATGATACAGAAGTTTCGGACGGTGAAGCACCGTCTACAAGCACTAAAGAAAAAGCGAAGAGAGTCAGGAAAACCACAGGTAAGAAAGGTAAAAAGTCTAACGATGAAGCCAATGAATTGCCGACTATTACTGAAGCAGTCAATGATGAAAGTAATGAAAAAGTGGCTGAGGAAACTGATGAGCAAAAAGATACCAGTAGTATTAAAGTTAGACAGCGAAAATTCGTAATCGCCGACGAAGAATTGATACCGCAACGGGAACAGGATAAAGCCAATGCCTTAAAGTCAAAGCTCCGGGCGATCGAAATATTCCGTAAATCTAAAGCAGGATTAAATCGCGTTCAAAAGAAGAAAAAAGTAGAAAAAAAGATCAAGGAAGATGCTGATCTATCAGAAAGCAGTAGTAGCTCGTAAATCTTCAGATTATGTGAATACAGTCGGAATGCTTATTTATAGGATTAAGTCTAAATTATTTTTAATTATTATTATTTATCAAGTTATTGAAAAACTTTTGTTACAAACTTTCTATGTACAAAGCGTGAATAAAATGCATAGATATTTTATATTATATACAAACATGTTGAAATAACTTATAACTATTTGACATTCAGATATAGTTAATACAATACTGATATGCGTCATGTACTCCGTTCAGAGAAGTTACATGTACGTCTGAAACATGACTCGCGATTATTTCTAATGGTAACTAACATTTCAATAATTATAATCAAAGGATAACAGCATTAATTCGTTGTTTGCGATGCTGTTGCTTATTAAATTAACTGATATCTTCTCGTAAAATTCGCGACAATCGTCGATGAAAACGAATTAAATTGTATTTTGATTCAATCTTGCGATTTTGCAAAATATGAATAATGGAGTAGTTAATTTCTTAAAATTCTTACACGATAACTTTAGAACAATAATAATAAATTGACGTCCGCAGGCTCATAGAATATCTTAGAAGCTAATCAATTACATAGTATATATATGACGATCGAAATTTCGATGAAATAATGAAAAATAATCTACATTCGACTCCAGTATCTGTAGCGCATATCTCGTGGTATGCTGACATTAATCGATTTTTTCATTCGATGAGATCAAGGAGGATCATTGGCTTTTAGGTATGTAGATATTTTCAATATCTATATGCAATACATCATTTAAAATCCAGCTGTTGTTCCTTGACGTCGAAAATCGGAATTCGCAGTTATGCGACCATTGTTATCCGATATAGCAGTGACTGCGCTTCCGATTCCTTCATAGGTAGTAATGTCGTGTCCAATCTCTCTTAAGTAATCTAGTATGTATGGAGGGAAATCATGCTCGATTTGCACTTGCATTGGAAATAGCTAAAACAGATAATAATATTTAGTTTTCTAAACGTTCAATTGCCTTTTTTTGTATATTAATCTTTAGTTACTTGATGGTGAATCCTATACGCGTCGATGGCTTCCTTGATATTGTAATCGTTCCATAGATTCAAAATCATGATAGCAGCTACAGACGTCGTTATTTTACTTCCACCCGCAGCACCAATGACTAACTTTACCCTTCTATTCGCATCCAACTAGGAAGATTAGATAAAAATTAGAAGTGCTGATTCAATTTGATTTTGACTTTGAAAAAAATGGCATTCTTACCACTATCGTAGGAGACATAGAACTCATCGGCCTTTTTCCTGGTTTTATAAAATTCGCGGGAGAAGGTGGTAAATCGAAACCATTTGTAATATTGGGAGAGCTGAAGTCGTCCATTTCATCGTTGAATATTATTCCGGTTGAGGATGAGCGTATTTTAGCGCCCAAACTATCGAGTATCATAACAAGTACCGTATAATATCAGTTTGTCAGTCCAAAATTTATCTAATAATATTTTTGCAAAGACAATCAAACTCACACTTGATTAATGGTCGACGTGACCGATACGGCGGAACCATCAGGAGCCAATACAGACGTGTGCGATGTCCCATGCTCTCGCTGATTCGTAGTTACAGCACCATAATGTTTCGGATCGTTATACGTTTTAGTATCTTCGATCAACGATCTTATAGCATCGGCATAATCTTCCGATGTCAAGTTTGCAACAATACTCTCTGAAAACATAAAAATCAAGCTGAAAATCTTGTTCATTCTAATAGTCAGTGCATGTAAAGCAGCCTAATTGATATATTAGACTGTTCAATGCAGCTTTCATTGAGCTCAATTACAAACTGACTCAGATTCGAAGCTGAATGGCCCTCAATGAAACCTCGCGGCATTCCTCTTAAACCGCATTATTATACTGTATTATAAACAATTCGGCTTTCAAATTTGTTCACTATTATACTTGAAATTCTGAGGCGTCACTTCTTTTGCACGCAAACAAAATTCGAGGAAAAATCATTTTTTTCACCCGAATTTTTCTCACCTACCTACATCCTCATAATCGGGATCCCCAAGTTCCGTCCTCTTGGCGTAAGCCCATTTGAAAGTCTCGATGATGCGTTGCCACGTGACTCTCGTATCATTGACCGGGACGAAGTTATCGAGCACGTTCATCATGAAGGTGAGCAGTGCACCCGAGCCGGGCGGCGGTGCCGTGTACATTGTCATGTTGCCGATTCTCGACTCTAGCGGCTTTTTCCACTTGACACTGTAAAGCGTCAAATTCGAAGGTCAGTTATTGTCTGCTTTTTACTATTAGCGATGCGGTTTATCGAGCGAAACGAGCTCAGTGCAATTTTCTGCGGTTAGTAGAAAACAGTATAGACAGTATATAGGTAGTAAGAACGCGGTAAACTCACGCATAATTTTCGAAATCGCTAGCGGTAATAATCGCATCGAAGCTCTCAAGTTCGGCGACCAAATCTTTCGTAATGTTTCCTCTATAGAACAAGTCGTGAGGAGCCGAGCTGTTGCCTAATTTTCTCAGGGTCTCTGCCAGTTTCGGTCTTTTGATTCGCTCTCCTACCTGAAAACAAAAACCATCATTCGTGAAATAATAGTCTAATTATCACACATTCGTGGTCTTGGTGAAAATAAAAAACAATTCGCGCAATATATGTAGGTATATTATATGTAATATATTATAATGTGGATGTACTTACGGTGAAGACCTCGCCCGTTTCCTTGTTGATTAGTATTTCCGCCAGAGTAGGCTCGTTCCTGATGAAGGCTTCCTTCCCCTTGAGGCTGTTTGCGAGGTACCGGTTAACCAGACAACCCTTTTCGGCGAGTGCTATGGACGGTTCAAACAGGTCCATCCAATCCAATTTTCCGTACTTTTGGTGAGCTTCCCAGTAGCCCAGCAATTCGCCTGGCACAGCAACGGCTTTACCTCCTGACGATTTATCGAAATTAGTTTTCTTAAGTGATAAACGAGTACGTCTGATTTGATGAGACTATATTAATGGGATAATCCATGTCGTGAGAAAATTGTCCTGTCTTGAATCGTGATATTTGAATGAGGAAAATTTTCAAGTTTTCCATCTTACCGAGCTGCAGTGCGGCGAGAGGAATTATTCACATCAATTTGAATTTTCATTACATTGAATGTATTGAATATTTACTATAAATATGCTGCAAAAGAATTGTAATAACGTACCATAGAGGGACAAACTGGAATTTCCGTTAAACATGTCCTTGTTGGCTAACGCAGGAGCCGTTTCTCTGGCGTCCAAGAAATCTGCCGTATCGGTCTTGGCATCGTATATCGTCATAAAAAATCCTCCTCCAAGACCCATGCTACAACGGGAATAATCGTTGATCATTATATTTCTGATTTTTTTTATTTCTATAACCGATAAATTATTCAATCAAAGTGCAAACGATCTGTGCATCACGTTCGAATAAATAATAATAATAATAATGTGCATGCATCCCGGCAAGTTGCGCAATATCTGCATAAATAATGCACACAATGTGCACACTTGGCATCACCTCTTCATGCATCTTACCTATTATATACAGACACAAACTTTCTATCCGCGATAAAACGATTTATTTTCCTCGTAAACCGCAGCATAAAAACTTTAGCGTCGCGACATTGTGTGTCGGTATAGAACAGCTGGAAAAATCGAGAGCAAACGTAACGACATTGACGGACGCGTGTGTGTACGTACTTATATATACGTTCTCTGCGGCTATGTACGTACCTGTGCAGAGAAGAGATGCCTTCGCAGAGGAGTGTCGCGATAGCCGCGTCCACTGCCGAGCCGTCGCGTTCTAGGATGTTCGTACCGATCTGCGCACATTCCGGTCCGTTTGATGACACCGCGGCCTGTAAATGCGTTAAATTTGCTTAAAAATTGCACACAGTAGCGCAAAAGAGTCGCAGCAAAGATATAATTCGTTATTCAATTCAATTTCAATACTAAATGAATAACGGTTACCTATATATTATAATAACAATTATTTCACTATCTAAAATTTGTTTTATGAAGAAGAAGAAGAATCACACTGCAGAATTGCTAACGCGATACATAAGCTTTCTCTTATTTCAGCAGAATCGTTACCTGCTATTAAGAAGCTGCATCAGGTTACCTAGACCGTTCAAGTACGTGGTGCAATGTTGATAAGAATCCACTTTTACAGCACGAGTGAAACATTTTTTTATGAAATTTTGCTATCTCCTAAAGCTAGTGTGATATTATCAAGAAAACTGTAAATGAAACATTTATGTCGTTGACTACACTTGAACAGCTTACAGGCATATATGTCCGAGAAAAAGTTATTTGGCGTCACAATTATGCATATATATAAAGATTACCTTCTTGTAAACGCCGAGAGGAGATTTACTGACATATCTGTTGTCCCGTCGGAGATCTGATCCAGGTTTTAGAACAACCACGAGGGTGATGATGACTATCAGGACAAGTACCGCGATCACACTTCCTCCGATTACTAAGGTCTTTCTCCTCATTGGCCTGTTAGAAGAAGATTTACTTCTATAAATTTTTACTACAACTATTAATGAGGGATAATATTGGTAATCAACTTTGAACATTATTTCAATGACTACGTTTTGTCAATCAACGCGTGTGCAGTGCATAATGAAAAGTATTAGTAAAATATGCGATACATGTGCACGATACGTGACAATGAAATAAATGGGAAAACTGACCATTGAAGTCACTGATACTTAATCGATTACGATTATAACTATAGAGAGTACTTCTCGTTTACAGCTTCAGACGCTATCCACTAGATTATCTTTCTTGATAGCAATTATACGTACTTATGCCAGTACCTATTCTACTCAGACTCGCGCACTGCACGTTTAATTAAGTAACGTTTTGAAAATGCCGCGAGACAGCGCGAAGTAACGTATAAATTTTTTCAACTTTAACCAACTTGTAATGTTTCGACTAAAATATAAAGAGAAATAATCTACGTTAAATTAAGCAATATATTGGCTCGCAGAGCAAAGAAAAATTAGCAGGTATAATAGACTGACATAATTTTCTTTGACATTGTAACAAAGTAGGCATTGTTTGATTTGGTTTCCATAACCAAGCCTTTTACTGTGTTGGTATAAACTAATCCCCGTATCCTTATGAACTTAGCGATTTAAAATCATTGCGGTTTTCCTTTCGATAGTGGGATTTGTTCTACTCGAAGACACATCAGGTTGTGCAGCCGCAAGAGTATGAATTACAAATCCACGATAATGAGCTACTGCGTGCATGTCTATATACTGCATCCAGACACAATAATTCGTTTTGCATACCCCACTTACGGAACTAGAAACAGAAAGCGAATCTTGTTTTTATTTACAGCCGTGCTCAATAGGCAGAATTTCTAGTTTTTTGTTATTCAATCCTTGTCGGCATTGGTCGATTTTTAACGCATTTAAAAAAAACGAGCTAAAATCCCAAGAATTTGAGGCACACTTTTGAGAGTATATTATATAATTATACAGGTCATACTCTTTTGACACACTGTGCTGCGGGATGGAAAACATAGCGAGATAAATGGTTACTTTGACGTATTTCGAAATGGCTGCAATTTATTGCTTTTCTCCAGAAGCAATGAAAAAGTCAAGGATACCGTTAAACTGTATTAATAACGAACACGCAACACTTATAGTCTTCAATAATAGTGCTTGCGTAGAAACGAGCGTATTATAATCAGGAAATTTTTCCTGTAGTCCTGCGAAGATCGTTCGATGACACATTGATCGGAATGTTCTACTTACTACACTGTATTATTCTCAACTAATAACAACAACACCTATACCTACTTCCAGAATTACGCAGTCACTTTTGTGCTTTGCATTTTTTAAAGCTGCAAGGGATTGCGTAATTATGTGTAAAATATACTTGTAAAAAAATTTTTACTGCGGAACATGCAAAAGTAGCGATAACTGTATATATGTGTGTTCAGTATGCCAGCTCGCATCTGCCGGTTAGTGTACACTTACGTAATGCTAATAGTTAATGTAAGCGAGCTACACGTCTCGATTTATTAGATTTGTATGCCTCAATGCAAGGAATCATTATAGCGTCCCCGCGCCACATTGTGCCTCTATACTATACTTTATTCGTGACGATTTTTCGGTCAAATTTGTTCAGTTTCAATAATGATATGTATCTTGTTTTACTTTTTGTATGGAAGCTTACTGAAACCTATCTAAGAGGTTCGTACGTGTTTATGTTTATACACGTGCGTGATGATAATATACTGTTTGTACAGACGAAATTTCTTTGCTCAGCTCTCTATGCTAAGGTATGCAAAGATTAAGAAATACAGTGCGTCAAATTTATTTCATTTTAAAAATTTAATAAAATTTAATAATCAAATTGATTATAATGCATCAGTTAACGATTCTTTGATTCCAGAAATAAATATACACCTTGAAATAATTGCCAAGTCATTTTATATACGTATCGCTGGATTTATCGTAAAAGAGTGCAGTGCAAACCCGACAATGTTGATTTTCTGTTTATCAGGGAAAAATTCGTATGTATTAACACGTTCGCGTGTTAAGTAAATCGTGCACTGGAAAAAGTTAAACAAACTTTTGGATGAATTAAGGTCTAATACACGCAACAGACTTTGCGTGCAGAAATCACTTAAACAAAATCTATCGACTTTGCAGTCTGATATATAAATAAAAGAATTTTGCAAAAAACTGACAATTTTGTTTGACGATCTTTGATTAAGAAGCGGAGCGTGTGATAACTGATGATAAGATCTTTATTACTTAAGACCAAAGCCGCGGAGAAAATAAAGAGGCGTCGCGACAAATACTTAATGGTCCTAATTGCGTGCGTTCACGCCGCACTAACAAAAGGAATTATTGAAATTGAAATGTGTAACGAGTAAAACGCCGTGTCACGATAAATTCGCGTGATAATATATATATTAGGTAGGAAAAATATATTCATACGTGATCTTGATTGTTATCTATTATATAGTTAGTGCGTCTACTGCATGGTGGTTAAATACAAAAAGACGCAAACGCCGAGACAGTGATCGAGCATGGAATTTACATTGATAATAGCGGAGTAAAATGTCATCGACTTCCGTTGATATAATGCATATAGGTAGATATATATGAACACACGATAAACATTACGATGTGAATAAAAATGCCTTATATCTTTAACATCAAAATGCATATAGGAAATCTTTTCCTTGATCAATAATATACGATTTGAATCAAAAGAATATACTTTAAGGATTCGATAAAGTACTGGTTGCTTATAATCGTTTATTATGGTGCTTCGATTTGTCATGATAACTTTCATGTCAAAAATGACATTTTAAGATAATGAATTAAATTTATGCGTATAATATCGACTGAATTATCTCAGACAACGTCTACGCATGAATTATTAACGATTCAATATTAAACATTTGTTTTTGGAAATTTCTGAAGATTTTCACGCGGTCGTGAAATTATGAGCTCTAGATAACTAACATTTGCGTGATTCGTTAAAATTTTGAAAAACGCGATTGTTATAAGTTATTATTATATAAGAAATTGACGCTCTGCCGATTTTTTGACACACACCATTGAGAAATATTCTTCCTCATTACGGAAATTAAAATTCATTATATATTATTACAATGTACTCACAACAGCAGTGTGCAAAGAAAATAGCAGAAAAAAATGTCAACAGCTTCCTCGTTTTTTCTCGCGAGCAATTCTACTTGTAACAAATGTTTAACTGTTCTCGTGTGCTGCCGTATCGCCAGCGCAATAAACAAAGTCAGCGCAGTCACTGGAGCACTAAACATTTTTTTTATCGCAGCAACAATTGTAAAGAACATTCTATTTTGGAAAACCGTAAAAATAATCTTCGTATGCAAAACAGTCCCGCGCGTTTTCCGATCAAAAGAAGAATGCAGCAGCGCGATTCGCCGATTTCATACAAGTTGTGCGCAGCGCGTTACGTAGAGAGAAAAAGCTTCACGAAATACAAACTAGATCAAACAGATGCACATAAATAAATAAAGGTAAAGGTTTTACGAACCCAATCATGATTGCGACGAAGTGTGATCGCTTCCGCTTGTCCTCCTATATGCACCGCACGATCCCGACTAATATTTTTTCTAAGCGGCGTCGATTATACTTAGTGAAGTTGAGCTCGCGTCGCGCGCGCGAGCGTCAGTCCCCACCAGGCCGGCATAATGTATACCTTCGAAATCGAAAGTGGGGTATAATACTTACGAGGATAGAGATAGAGAGCTGGAATCCACGGCCGCGACATCCCGATGACTCTCTGCCCTTGCGCGCGAGACCCGCTCTATTCTAATTAGACAACATTTTTTTATGCGGGATAAAGCGGGAATGTTTGTCGCACAGCATGGATTTTTTTCGGCAGCTTGCGAGTTGTAATGATTCACAGCGACATTATAAATATAATATGTCTAAGCGTCCATTAGCTGACACTAATACAAATTTATTTTCATGCTGTTATAGAATATTATCAAAAAGTGAATTGAAGATACAAGTTCCGCTGGTATGTACAGTAGATAAAGTTTATTAATTTTGTTAAAAGAAGCTTATTTTCGTATAGCTGTTCAAAATTCAAAATTGGCTCGCTCTCACGACTAGAATCTTAACGACGAGAAATTGCAAAATTCTTTAAAATTAACAGATACAATTATAAAAAATATTCAACAGGCGAAAATCGTCAAACAAACGCTCAAAACTCAGACAGTAATCTATTTGGTTTGCGCATGAAATATTCAAAAGAAAATTGTTATTAAAAATGTACCAAAGTCGATTAAATGCCTTATCATTCCCTTGGTCGGGTTGGCCAGCCTGCCGCTCATCTCGCCTTGCGGTTGCGGGGCTTGCGGTCTGTTGCGGATCTCGCGCATTCTCGCCTAGTAGCGAATTTGTGGTGTGTGCCTGTGCGCGGATGTTCACCGGAAAAACGGCCAAGTCATTTTCAGTTTAACGATAGTTTGAAAGTAGAGTTTTTTGTTGACAATGGCACGCTACGATCGAGCTATCACAGTATTCTCTCCAGACGGCCATCTGCTCCAGGTCGAGTATGCCCAGGAGGCCGTGAGAAAGGGATCTACAGCGGTAAGCGTTGATTACTCCTCCTAACCTCTTGTTCTGCTTCGAAACTCGTACACAAAGCGGTCTCTTGTTTTACAATTTCGTTTGTTGCATTGCTTATTCTACATCGTTGTTGCAAGATTCGTGCGTTCCTCTCCCCTCTTATCTACCCATCTGAATTTTTCTGAAATACTTCAAAAGTTCTCTGTCATGCCCAATTGTCCAATCCAAATGTAAATCGGTAATAATATTATTATTATTCGTTTGTCGTAGGTGGGCGTTCGTGGATCGGACGTTGTAGTCCTTGGTGTTGAGAAGAAGTCTGTAGCTAAGCTCCAGGAGGAACGTACTGTGCGTAAAATATGTCTGCTGGATGATCATGTCGTTATGGCATTCGCTGGTCTTACAGCCGATGCAAGAGTATTGATTAACAGAGCACAAATTGAATGTCAAAGTCATAAACTGACGGTGGAAGACCCTGTTACATTAGAGTATATTACTAGGTTTATGGCAAGTGAGTGATTGAAGATTAATATGTTGCTTCCGATAGAAGGAGTAAGCTGTGAATATTGTGTCCAATTGTTTTCTCGTCTAATTTGCAGGTTTGAAACAAAAGTATACACAAAGTAACGGAAGAAGACCTTTTGGAATTTCCTGTCTTTTAGCTGGCTTTGATTATGATGGTGTACCACATTTGTATCAAACAGAACCATCTGGCATTTACTACGAGTGGAAGGTTTGTAGATATTTCATATGAATTCTTGAATATTACTCGTAAATATTATACTTACAATCATATTTCAGGCTAATGCTACTGGTCGCAACGCCAAAACCGTCAAAGAATTTTTAGAGAAATATTATACTCCTGAAGAAGTTTCTACAGACAAGGGCACCATCAAATTGGCAATTAGAGCACTCCTTGAAGTTGTCCAATCTGGTCAAAAGAATTTGGAAATTGCTGTTATGCGCAGGGGACAACCCATGCAAGTAAGTACACAAACTAAAGGACATAATTAATTATACAATTCTTACTTCTACTAATACTTTTTCAATTTCCTTTAGATGCTTGATTCTGACACAATTGGAGACTACGTTAATGAAATTGAAAAGGAAAAGGAGGCTGAAGCAGAAAAGAAGAAACAGAAAAAGTGATCAAATTTTTGTTAATCTCGCGATATAATCATAGATTTTTAATTTTCGCTAAAGCTATTATATGAGGGATGAGCGAAGGTGTTTACAACTGTGAGACTTAATACTTTTACTATGCATCATTGTGAAATGTGGGAACATGCCTACCAATACTGATGCAAGCGTGAAAGTAATTTTTTCTATTACAAAATAAACAAAAATGCCTCAAACATACATTTTATAAATAAGAAAATTTCCTTTTTTCACCTTGGAGTAACAAATAAACATCGTTGAAACACATTCAATGAGATAAAAATTTATTTCATGACTTTGTAATAAACTGACTTTACAGACATACTCCAGAATTCATATATAACAATACATATCTTGGCATTGCACTTCTCCAATGCAAAAAAGTGATAAAGTGCAATGCTATCTCACTTAGTTAATCATCAGAATTTATTAAATTACCTATTCAATAACAATTGGCTAAAGTTCATCTGGTGCACAGTATCCAAGAATTTATTTTGAAAAAAGATGTATCATTAACGTTTCTTGTCTCTCCTGTCAGTTTCTGCCACCAAATATTCCGGCGATAAGGACCTGCCTCGATGATTAAATATTTGAAACGAAGGTAAATTGCGCAGTGTTTCCCATGACTTATTTTCTAGATCCACAACAGCTCTTATTTCTTTAAAATCACCAGCTATGTGCATCACACCGTACATAATAGCAAACAGACTAGCGATGCCTTGTATGATTATCTGTAAAACAAGGTTATTGATTAAAAGTTTGTGTGTCATTATAAAACTTTACCTCTCCTCTCAACTCTCATTTACATGTCAATATTTCAATATTCTCGAATCACTTGAATTTCACGATATCTTACACGCACTAAAAGTAATTGTATGCATACTAAACCTTCGAAAATAAAATCATCTATCACTTACATCTATTGGTAATGTTGTGAATTCTTGTTCTGTTATCCTCAAATAGGAGCGGTCTGTAAACAAAAATCATTATCATTTTTATTAGATTCTTTAACAATCAAAATTTACGTTAATAAGTAGTATATCAGTAGGTGTCTTCGATCAACAGTCCCACCCATATCTAGGTACCACATAATTTAACAATACAGCTCATCATAATAATTATCGAAATCTCGATATCACTCACGTTGAACCGCTGAGTAAGCTGCGTGAAAAATCGAGACGAATCCCAGGAATGTGGCAATTTTGTGTACCGTTGTGGCAGCCATATTTTTGTATTATTTACAAAATTAACTAGATTCCTAATAACTAGAATAAATAATTCCTAACGATTGATCAAACAGTTGTTATACATCTGTGCTGTGCGATGCTGATGCGTCTAGTCTAGCAGCCCCATAGCCCATAGTATAGATATGGTATAGATAATATACATTATAATACAATCATAGTAACACCTATACCTACGCCCTCTACATTACGCCATCACGTGTCCACCATTTTGTACAAGCGCGAACTTTGAAAACAAATAAAAATTACAAAGTATATCTACTAACATATACTATGCATAAGTATTCGATATATTCCAATGTAAATATCAAGTAAAACCTTATACCTGCAAAATTTCTCACGTTCAACTCCAGAACTTATTTTTTCGAGGCCCTCAAGTTTATTGACCCTGAAGCATCGTTCCCATCTCATCCCCTGATGCACCCCCGAGATCCCCCCGAGAGAAGGAGAATCCCTACCTCGCATGTTCGATCTGTTGAGTTGTTGAGAGATATTATAGAAAACAGATTACAATTCTACACGATAGCAGTAGAAGCTTAGTTTGCATATTCTCTTCGCTATTACTTGTTTTGTTCGAAACATTGATCATCGTTATTGATGGTCTCAAAAGTTCGGAAAATCGGAGAACGAAAGTAAGTACTTAATGAACTTAGTGAACCCGTTCGCTTGGATAATTCCGTGTGCTATTATTGTCCTCAGTTAACCTAACTATGTTTTTGAAGCGAAGCCTTATTGCATGCCTTATTGCCTATTATACTATTGACATTCCAAAATTCATGGTGCCCGCGGATGCGGCGAATTTTAGAACTTTTAGAACGCGCATGCGTGGAAATGTGCATCATCCCCTCCATAATCCTACTGATGTATCCCTGTACCTATTCCCTGTTGTATGTCATTACATCTATCTATCTGCTGGGTAGGAGTTGCATGCAGAAAAAAGCAAAATGGTGCTTGTGAGAATCTGATGGTATAGTCACCAGAGTCACAATGAACGGCAGACACTGGTAGACGTAAAAAAAGGAAAAGTGCAATAATGTGGTTATTTCGGTAACTAATTCATCATATTATGGAAATCAAATAGTATTAGTAAGTTGCTGATTCATTGTTTACTTGTATACAAAATATTTACTTCTGAAATAACCTTTTTTCCAACAAGCAAATATTAACAAATTTTTTGTATGACATTTGCAGTATAATTTGCTTTTTTCTTAAATTAAATATTTCCTGACTTATTTAATTGGTTATTCTGTAATTCCAGAGTAACCATTTCTTACGAAATGGACAATGTACCGCTGAACACAGAGTATCAATATTATTGGCAAGCGGATTCTTCGCAAGCACAAAATGTTCCCTACTATCCTAATTCATCAGTAAGTTATCCTCCCTCTGCTCTTCCCCCACAGCCACCGTACAATGCACCACCTCCTGACTACAACGGTTTTAACTACTCTGTTCCTCCTCCATCATACTTTTCAGTTCCTCTACCAAATTCCAGTACTGCCTATCCTGCTGGAAGTGTTACATACTCCAGCTATGAATATCAAAGTCACACATCAGTTCAAGAAAACAAAGATTATTATACCACTAGTTATGCACAAGCACAGTCATCTACTTACAACTATAATAACTGGGATCCAAAGTATCCATACCAACAAGATTCAAAGACTGATAATACCCAATGGGTAGCTGAAACTTCATCTTGGCTATCCCACACTGCAGTCAATTCCAAGTCACAAAATAGTTCAGCTGACAAGGGTTACAAGTCTGTTAGCAATGGCCTACGACGTTCTAAAAGTCCTGATAGCAAATTTCATTCTTCTAAGTTTACAAGTAGGAGAAAATATGATGATTATTCCAATAGATATGGGGACAGAAATAAAGAGAAAAGTTCAAGAGATCGTTTTTACAAGAGAAGAAGCAGAAGTTTAGATAGAAAATCTTATGCAAGCAATAATTCTTATGCAAATCATTCGTCTGCGAGAAGTGAAAAGTCAGAAAGATCAGAAAAATCAGAAAGCAGAAGTCGAAGTAGAAGATCTATTAGTAGAAGTAGAAGTAAAAGGAGATCAAGATCACAAGAATCTTATACATCTCTACAGTCAAGTCGCAGTACCAATCATGTAGTAAAACGTAAAACTCTTAGTGAAAGAGAAATGCTGTTGGAAAAATACAGACAAAATTATTGTGCAACAAGTGAAGATATTAAGAGAAAGCTAAATGAATTAGAAAGTGATGGAGTATTTGAGAGAAAAATTTGGACAAGAACTGCACCTGCCGATTTATATTACAGTAGAGATGAAAAAAACAATAAGTTGATGAGAGCAACTGGTAGATTGATTCAACTCTGTGATGATTTCAAAAAAATTCTTATTGACAGAGCGTCATCTGCCAGAGAACTCCAAGTAAGTATTTTAATTTTCATATTTATATTTTTTAATGTTATAAAAATGCAGAGTATATATATATATATATGAATAAATAAATTACAGCCTCCATATGAACCGCCTCCTAGGAAAAATAGAGCTCGACTTTGCAGACATAAATCAGAAGCTTGCAGTAGCTCTTCTTCAGACAGTGACGATTCAGTAGATGAAGATGACAGAACAATGGAAGAATTAATGGCTAAGAAACAGCATCCCCAGAGACTTCATCCAGAAATGTGGTTCAATGATCCAGGAGAGGTAAGAAATACAAATTTTAAGATATAAATAATTTATTTGAATACTTTATAGTTAAAATCAAAACCCATTATTTTAGATGAATGATGGACCATTGTGCAGATGTAGTGCAAAATCACGGAGGTCTGGTATCAGACATGGAATTTATGCTGGTGAAGGGGCAATAGAAAAATGTGATCCTCATACTAATAATGCAGATAAATTATATCATTATCGTATTACCATTAGTCCACCAACAAATTTTCTGACCAAGACACCTACTATTATAAAACATGATGAGCATGAATTTATATTTGAAGGTTTTTCCATGTTTTCACATTTTCCACTAGTTAAATTGCCGACGTGTAAAGTCATTCGTTTTAATATTGAATACACTATTCTCTATATTGAAGAAAAAATGCCGGAGAATTTCACAATTCGAGAATTGGATTATTTTCGTAAGTATTTTAAAGTTAAATTACAACAATCACGAATATGTGTTAAAAAAAGCAATAATAAAATGAAAATTTGCTACTTTACAGAGGATTATTTATTCAAAGAAATTTTAGAACTAGTAGACTTCGACTTACAAGCCGCTCAAGATAAAAAAGGTTGTGCTCAATTTCATTTTATGCCGAGATTTGTGCGCGATCTGCCGGACAACGGCCAGGAGATTCTTTCAATGAACGAAGTTTTAAGTTACCTTATAAAATGTAGTACTCTACTGATCGACCCCGATGAGTTACCGAAGCTAGTTGAGATGCCACAGTTTCAGTGGCAGAATTTCGCTGACGAGGTGAAGGGGATGGTCGTTACTTATCCCGGTAAGAAACCATGCAGTGTTCGGGTGGATCAGCTAGATAGGAACCAAGCTGATCAACCCCCTGGTGTTATCGCCTATCCTGAGATAGTACATTTTGGTATTCGGCCGCCTCAACTAAGTTACGCAGGGAATACCGAGTGAGTATCTAATAAGCTCATAAATAAATTGATGATGATGATACTTGTGTACTTAGAATATAATGTTGAAATCCTAAACTTTCAGTTACCAGAGAGCCTGGCGAGACTATGTCAAGTTTCGCCACCTGCTTGCCAACATGCCAAAGCCGTCCTTCGAGGACAAGCGCAAATTGGAGGCGAAGGAGAACAAGCTCCAAGAGTTGCGTACCCAGAGTAAGATGAAGCGAGATGTTACTGTGGATGTAACCTCTGAAGGCTTCTACCGCACCGGCATTATGTGCGACATTGTTCAGCATGCAATGCTTATTCCTGTTCTTGTTTGTCACCTGCGGTTTCACAAGTCACTTGATATGCTCGAGCAAACCCTCAATTACAAATTCAGAAACAGATACCTACTACAGCTAGGTAAGTCACAATAATATTTCAATTTAAATTAATTATTTTCCGTTTGGCTCATTTATTAAAAAATATATGGTTTTGTCTATCAGCGCTAACGCATCCAAGTTACCGAGAGAACTTCGGTACAAATCCGGATCATGCACGTAACTCACTGACTAACTGCGGAATCCGTCAGCCGGAATACGGAGACCGACGCATCCACTACATGAACACACGCAAGCGCGGTATCAACACGCTTATCAACATTATGTCTCGCTTTGGAGCAAAGAAGGAAACAGAGTCTTCCATCGCTCACAACGAGAGACTCGAGTTCCTGGGTGATGCTGTTGTTGAGTTTCTTACGTCGATTCATCTCTTTCACATGTTCCCTGATCTAGAAGAAGGAGGCCTCGCGACTTATCGAGCCGCGATTGTTCAAAATCAGCACCTGGCTGTGCTGGCTAAAAAGTTGAATCTAGAACAGTACATGCTATATGCTCACGGCAGTGATCTGTGTCATGATCTAGAGTTGAGACACGCCATGGCTAATTGCTTCGAGGCCTTAATGGGTGCACTGTTTCTGGATGGAGGTATCAGAATTGCGGATACTGTTTTTGGAGAAACACTTTTCAAGAACGAGCTGGACTTGTTAAATATCTGGGTGAATTATCCTAAGCATCCACTACAGGAACAGGAACCGACTGGCGACAGACAGTGGATACCCAGTTTTGAACTTCTTCAGGTAAAGATAATTAATGGAAGTCTAACGTTAAAATCCAACATTTTTACGTTATATATCAATGCGCAATTGTATTTTGCAGAAATTGACCAAATTTGAGGAGGGTATTGGAGTTGATTTCTCACATATACGCCTCTTGGCTAGAGCTTTCACCGACCGTAGTATTGGCTACACAAATTTAACTTTAGGTTCTAATCAGCGTCTAGAATTTCTTGGCGATACAGTATTACAATTAATAGTATCAGAATATTTGTATAAATTTTTTCCGGAGCATCATGAAGGCCATCTGTCGGTACGTTACTTCAAAAATGTTTTTTTTTAATTAATAATAAAAGCCATTTTAATTTCGAATACTTTGATTTACAGCTGTTACGCAGTTCTTTGGTTAATAATAAAACCCAAGCGGTCGTATGCGATGACTTGGGTATGACTCAGTATGCTCTTTATGGAAATCCTAAGGCTGAACTAAAAACGAAAGACAGGGCCGACTTGCTAGAAGCATTCTTGGGAGCACTATACGTCGACAAGGGCTTACTCTACTGTCAAGTATTTTGTAACGTCTGCTTTTTCCCTCGCTTACAAGACTTTATCATGAATCAGGACTGGAACGATCCAAAGAGCAAGCTGCAGCAGTGCTGTTTGACTTTGCGAACTATGGATGGTGGGGAACCAGACATACCGGTATACAAGTAAGTAGATGCTGTGTTTTATATTTTTCAAGACTGCTGTTTTTTCTTTATGACTGACTTTGTAATGATAAATTTAATGCAATTGTCTTTCAGGGTCATCGAGTGCAAGGGCCCTACAAACACGCGCGTTTACACAGTTGCTGTATATTTTCAAGGGAAGAGATTGGCTAAAGCATCTGGTCATAGTATTCAAGAAGCTGAGATGAATTCCGCTAAAGAAGCTCTTGAAAAATCTCAAGGTAGGGACAATATTTTACGTATTTTTACCAACGCATTTAATCTGAATGTTATTTCTATAAATACCTATATCGGGTTGATTAATTTTTTTAGATCTCTTTCCACAATTGGACCATCAGAAACGTGTGATAGCGAAGAGTATGAAAATGCAGAGCTGGTCTCAAGGCGGATTAAAGTTCCGAACAATCCAGTCTTCCAAATTCGACGATAGAAATGAGGATCGGAATGCAGCTCGAAACGAGGATCGGAATTCACTTCGTAACGAGGAACGTCGGCACGACGATCGAAACGAGGGATGCCGTCGGGATGATAAATATGAGGATCGCCAGCGAAATAATCGACATTCCTCCGATTCAGACAGTGACAGTCACCGAAAGCGGCGCAGTCGAAGCCGGGAACGTGCAAAGCGATCTAGTCGTTCCCGTGACCGCTACGATAGCGTTGACCGTCGACTTCGAGACAAGCCTCGTAGCAGCAGTTGTAGTAGTAGCAGCAGCAGTAACAGTCCTGTCAGATCTGTTAGGAACAAAAGCGCCGAACGGCATTCTAGTTCAGACAATTCTACCTCAAATTGCACTGAGAACATAGCAGCAGCACAAGGCGATGGGGATGGAGAAGACAAGGAGTTGAGGGGTGCGAGCAGAAAAAGAAGAAGGTCCTCGGTTTCGTCAAACGCAAGCAGCAACGATGCCAGTAGTAGTAACAATGTTTCTGAGACCAATAAGAAATGTGTCTTGCCTTTCTCAGAGAAAAAAATGAAAAGACTTGAGTAAAATAGTCGTGCGATTTATTTTTTGAGTACAAACGATCTAGTTTACAAGTTGACGATTATTTTCTACAGACTGTAATCGTTGAAAGGTTTAAATGAGGAATCATGCTACATTATTGAAATGTATTGCATAAAGTAAACGAAATTTAAATTGAATTATTATTCGTGAAATCATAGTATAGAAATTAATCTTTTTTATTGTAAAGGTTCTATTTGTACGACATATACCTCCCTCACTATATGACACTTTCCTATGTTATTTTTCTAAAGATATAATATTTGTGTATGTACATTATTGCTTTAGCATAGTGTTTTTAATTAGTTGCCTCTACGTACAACTTTAGTCTGTCGTACAAATAGCAATAGCCTCTTTATTGTTGAACTTCTTACTTTAACATTAGGCTGCAAGTAACACATTATTTTTACTAGGAATCCCTAGTGGTGATAAGTGGATACAGCATTTAAGTGGTGAAAAAATTGGCATTGAATCATGGGAAATTCGATCTTTATAAATAACAAATACAATGATGTTAATAAAAAGAGTTATATTTATAGTACATTGCGATACTAATGTGTAAAATGGCACTTTTTGGCTTCGCGTGAAGTTAGCTAATCACGTAGTTCCAAATGTGCCACTTTACGCCCGAGTATCGTATACTATTTTATACCACGTGTGACATAAATTCGCCACCCTTTGCGGTAAACCAATTTTATAGCACGTGTGATATAAACCCGTTACTGACTTGATATTTCACAATTTTCTTGTGCAAAAACGATAAAATGTATCGTCTTGTGCACTAGAAGGAATATACGACGGAGGGTATTTAAGTCTATTAAAAACTATTCAAACGTATGTAATTATAAAATCAAGTAGAAAAAGGTATATTTCTACTGAATTATGAAAAAAATAATTTTAAACCATATAATCAAATTATTATTCAACAGAATTAAATTTCTTAGTTAATAAATAATCAATTCCAACCTTCGTAATTCAAATATTTATTTATATATATTAATTAAATTTCCCTCCCAAAAAAGTTTCGCATGCATAATTTCGACGGTAAGCGTGGCTTAAGTACGGATTTAGATCACACGGTGCTATAAAATTATAATGTTTATTAGATAATAAAATAGAATATTTATCACAATTTATATTTTAGTATTTTTCTTTCCTATGCATTTGAAAAGTACGCCAAATCTTTTATGCGACAAACTTCATGTTCAATTAGTGACAAAAACGAACCCAAAAATTTAAAAGCATTATTATCATAATTTTACCCTTTTAAATGTTACTAGCCTTTAACAATTGGAGCGTTCTACGCTTCGGCCTAACACAAGGTTTTGTTGATGTGCCAGATCAAACTTGAAGGTCAACACATTTCGGTGTATTAGGTGTTCCTTTGCTTGTATGGGCTATACCTACAAGTATTGGCGCGTATATAAAAAAACTCCGTTTAAGCCGTATCTTTACGGTATATAACATTTTGTACTTCCTATTTTCTAGACTTCAAGCATATTTCCTAATGATACCCTTAAAGTTTTGCTAGATCCGAGATTGCATAGTTTAGTTGCCTGTATATTCTTTATTTTCTATATTTAGCTATACAATAGCATTTCATCTACATCCTTTACATTCATTTGTACACAGTAAAACAATCTTTTATATAAAAATACGGTAATACAATTAAGCAGTAATAAAATATAATAAACATTACGGTTTTGAACCGTTTATTGTCAGTTAGATTCATTTACAATCTTGATTGTATTCCTCTTCTGCACTCAACTTAGCTAATTTTTCAAATACTCTCGTATATTTACATAGCGATTCGTTAGGTTCTCCTGATAAGATTTCTGTTAGCCTATTATTGAGCTGTTTGCTGAACAAGATGAGCATGCTCTTGATTTAACATGTATGGATTTTCTCGAAGAATTTTATGGCAAAGACTGATGTTGCTGATGATACTTTGCAAATCCCAGTGTTTTGACAATAAAGAATCTTTGACATTAAATAAGCCATATTGACAGCATTGTATTTGACTGCAATATGCTGTACTGCGAACCCTATAGCCTAATTCAGCAACTATAGCTTTCAAATGTTCATCAGTTTCATTTATTGCTACAATTTCTAAAATCAGAAAATAAATAGTTTATTAAAATTGTTCACTTAAGCTGATATTTTTAGTATCAATGCAATACATACCTAATGTGAATTCTGGTGGTTTAAAATCAATACATTTAATATTGTAGACCATAGGAACTTTAGGGTCTCCTGGTCTTATAGGACCTTTCACAGCTAATTCATATGCAGCCTGGCTCTGTATATCTACCCCGCAAAGTCTAAAGCAGTTTTACATTATATTTAATAAAAAATCTTAATTGCAGTTAAATAGTTACTAGTAATTTTTTTAAATAACTCACTCAAACATCTTTTTTTGATGAGAAGCTTGCATTGATGCGCACATGTTATCAACATTAAACCTTTTTATTTTCTTCCAAGTTGATTTTTCAACAATTCTTCCAGTTGCAAAATCATTATGCCTTGCCTGACCAAATATACCTTTAACTTTGTAGAACTTCGTTAACTTTGATTCCTTTAATTTTTTAACAAGTCTGGTGCCATGATTAATTCCACAAACCATAACTCCTGAGGTCTCTTGAGATACATGGTTTGCTGAAACTAGTTTAAAATCTTCAACATCATATCTAGGTCCAATGACTAAGGGATCATCTGCATAACTGTCTCTCACTATCACATCCATTTCTTTAATCGTGGGTCCCTCAATAGATACATATTTATTCGGAGGTCGTATCTCCATTTGGTTTAAATCTAAAGTAGGAATAAAATTAGTATCAATTAGATCGGTTAATTTGTTAGGATAATGTTTTTTGCTTGTTACCTCTACATAAATTTTGTATTACAGTTTGTCTAACGTTCAGATAATGAATTCCTGGTGGCTTATAGAGGATAAATACACCATTTAATACGTTCCAAGCTAAGCTTGCATCTTTAGTCCACTTATTCATAATTTTATTTAATATAAAAGTACAATTTATGTAAACACAAATAACCTACAATAATCGTCGGCAATAAACTATGTGTAAGAGCTTTGGACTGAGTGATCTGCAGAAAATTTTGTTAATTTAAAGAACATTTTTCACAGTGGTAAAAAAAACAACTGATTAAATATTGTAGGACTAATAAATGTTAATTTTTTTGTAAAACGATTGCTGGTCGTTGTGGCTGCGTGCTCTGCATTCTGCTTTCTGCATTGCTTCTGCTGTTTCACGGCGGATGGGTTGGAATTTTGGATATATATTTGCCTGCAGCGCTATCTATAGGTAATAGGTTATAGCCGAAATTTAGCGACAGTCGGACAGTTCCAATATATATATAGGTAGTTCCCACATGTATTATGTTATGTGCAGTCTCAGTGTTTTGGTACGTTTCACCCGGCAAAGTGTTCGGCAAGGTAATTTGCGTAATAAATATTGAATTATTTTTGTAGGAAGGTAACACACGGTAATAAGTAATTTAAGCGTTTTAAACTCCTCTTTAATGCCTTTTAACTTTGCGAATAGACAAAGTATTTAATTATGGAATGCTTGTAGGTTATGATTAAAATTTGTTTGTTTTTCATTTGCTTTTGAGAATCACTGTCATATTTCAGTAATCTATAATTTTTTCGAATTTTTGACAATACTATAACAAATATTGCCTGTGTATTTTATAAAGAAATTACCTTATATGTTTAGAGTTGCCTTGTCATACATCTATTTCTTCAATTTTAACATTGATTTTCTTTTATAATTTGTATTCTTTAAACATGTATACTTACTAGTGCTTATGTTTTTAGTGGTAAATATCAGTAAGCACAGATTTTCCAAAATGTCTGAAACTTTAAACAAAGTAGAAGAGGTTGATATTGATCCTGATGGTGTTTTTAAGTACATTTTAATTGAAGTGAAGGAAAAGGGGAAGAATGATAATGTGAAGCAGATTGTTAGAGGATATGCGCACTGTCATTGGCATGGTAAGTTTAATTACATATAGTATTTCATATCTTACTATTTACTCAGTACTCTTAAGTTGACAAAAATGAGCATGGTACAGTTTAATAATAACTTTTATTAAATTATAGAACTTTTTCTATACAAAACCAAATTTTTGATAGTAAAAGTAATTTTAATTTCACAATACTACATAAATTAGGTTCTACGATGCAATAAAAGTCAAATCTCTTTTTAATACAATTCTAAACTATTTACATATAGTGATTGAATTATACACAGTTTTATTTGTATGTAAATGATATAAACACTTCATACAATTTCCATGTTGACTGGTTTTGATGTTCAAATAAATAACACTCATGCAAAAATCCAACATTCTTGAATGGCAGTTACAATTTTTTTCATCGATATCTTCAAGATTATACAATCATACCAATGAAAGCAATCATTGCCAAATTAATCATATGTATTTTTAGTAAATTATGATTTTGTAAAAGGGAAAAAATGTAAATACTTAAACAATGTTAAAAATTGTACTTGTGAAAATAATCAGAGCTTTGGTTTTTGCTGAGTCACTGTTGTGAATCTCATTTCAGAGTAATTCTATTGATTTATTTTTGATTCACAAATTAGATTTTAGTTATAGATCGCCTATCGGCTGTACAAATTTACAGTAAAATTAATGCATAATACCGATTTCTTCTTAAGAAATCATTTTTGCTAACATTGATCTTGATGGTTTTATTAATGTAGAACACCTTTAAAAAAGTAAATTGACCTTTGTCGTAATTCCGTTTTTGGACATTTTTTCACGCTTTTACGTATATAATATATAAACTGATATGTGCCACATTGCATGAGGAAGCTGTTGTGTGGAACTAAAAATTTTTCTTTAAGAAACGTTTATTTTTCCAATATTGATCAACACGTTCTATCAAGCGTACCATTAACAACACTATATAATAAGGCTAATTAAAAAATAATAAAATAAAAAAATTGTAGGGATCAATTCTTTGTGAGAAAAGAGACGCTTCGAAATGATTATTTACAATTTATACACTCAATATCAAAAGAAGTATAAGTAACAACGGGAACCCGTTGTTACACAGCGAAATAAAAAACAAATCCGGTTAGTTGACAAAGATCAGCGAAAAATATTGAATAATCGTTCTGGCTTTGAAACGCACAAAATTCGTAAAAAACTGTACATTAAACTTTTAACTTAAAAAGATAATCAACGACTACATCCTTTTTTTGTTTGTTTTTTATATGTTGACATTATTAAGTACACATCATCCGAGCCATTTAGTTTCAAAGTTTATGCAAAAGACACACAGATTGTATTATTTCAATATGACAATCCTAAAAAAGTCGCGTAATAAAGAAACGTAAGTAGCAATATACTGCTGCACGCTTTCGTTAATTTATAATAAAAAATCTATCTAGTATCATCCGTGTGCGGCGATATGTCTTTCATAAAAATTGAAAAAACAGAATCGACAGTAAAAAGCAAATGTTGATTAAAAGCGAAAAATACGATCTTTTTCAAAGTACGTCATCAGTTCTGTTCTTGTTTATGCTAGCAAAGCTTTATGAGAGAAAAATGGTCAACATAGCGAGCGTGACGTCAGTAGTGCCAGGTTCTCTCAATTTCCCGATGCTCACTCGGTTCGTTATTCGACTTTGGCGCATACTTTGAAACTAGACGCTCTGTCGCAGCAGCCGGGCTGTTTCATCCGGACCAGCTTTGCACAACCATCGAGGTCTTTTATATTTATGCTTTTCCCTCTCATTTCCGGCACGTGAAAACTCTTCTCTCCTCTCGTGTTCGGAGGAACGGATAAAGCCAGGTCGAAAAAATATCCTTTCGAGATGTGTTGAAGCTCTTCCAACGCGATCGATCGGTATTAAACGGCGTCACTTTGGCTAAACCTGTCATACAATAATAATGATGTAATATAATAATTCTCTGCGAGATACTGCATGAGAGTGAGTGATCGCGCGTGCTGCAGAGCTGTCCAGCAGCTGTCCAGCTCATTGTTAATTGTATATAGTAGGAGGGAGGAGGTGTCTAGGAGGCTCGTCTGAAGCAGCACCAGGCCCGCTGAATGCTGAAGCCCTGCTTGCAGCCGCCCCTGCTGGGACTGTAGGTTCTCGTAGCCAGCGGAAGCGTGAGCTCCCTCAGATTCCGGGCCTCGCTCACGAATACGGCCCCCAGCTCTTCTCAGGTGGCGGCCGCGACGTCCTTGTCGAGGCTCTCTCTTCTGCAGCTGGACTCGTGCTCGACCGCCTCCTCGGAGCTGCAGTGCTCGATCAGGTCCGCGTTCGTTGTCAGGCTCGTCGTCTCGATGCTCGGGGCCGTCGTCAGCTTGGCGATCGTTGCCACCGTCGTCGTCGGGATCGGCCGGTTCAGTATCGACGGCCTGCGTGCAGAATCGCCGCTGTACTTGCTGTCGCGCTTGACGAATTTCGTCTGCGATACGTACCCCGTGTGCTCGGCGTTGTTCTTCTCCTCGTCGTCGGCCTCGTCCTTCTCGTCCTCGTCGGTGGTGCTGTCCTTGTCGATGAACGGCAGCGGGTCCTCGTTCGGATCGTCGACCGTCTCGATCTTGTCGAGAATGCGCGATCCAGCGCGCAGCGGCGGCGACGGCGAGCCGTAGAATTCCGGATCCGTGTTGCTGTGCATCAGCGTGAACGGCAGCTTCAGGGATACCACTCCGCCGATCCACTCACCGATCGGCGACACCACGATCTTTACCTGGCATATTGTCATATAATTATTATTGATAAAATACTGTTTTATAATAAAGTGCAGTTACCTTGACGTAGTAAGACACGTAGATGGCGAAGACGTTCCTGTCCTCGGGCGAGTTTCCGGAGCAGAGGACGGTCGAGGCTAGATTCGCTCCGGATTTGGCGTAGCCCGGGTCGTCCTCCAGAGCTATCCAGTTCTTGGTCGAGCCCTTTTCCGGTCTGAGGATGTAGCTGCGTGTGAGGCTGAAGCCCGGCTCCACGGGACAGCCTTCGCGCGACGACATCTGCGCCACGATGTTCTTGAACTTGCCGTTGCTGAACATGCACACGTCCACGTGCTGCACTATGTCCGCCTGCGAATTTTAAGAATTAACAATTTTCAAAGTTCAAATTTATCGAAAAAAGTTTATCGAGCGGCAAGCTGATATAATATAATATATTACGCAACCGGAAGAAGCTGCTGGTTTATAGTCGGCGAACTCTCTCGCTTTAACCTGCCAAAAGCAGAAAACGCCGCGGCCCACTACCCCCTCGTGACATAATTCAGTTTCTCGTTCAAGGACTATATTTAGAGGCTATGGCATAGTGTGTGCTCTTGATACTCGAATTAGAGCGATTAAACGGTAATGCGCCCCGCGTATTCGTTCGGCGATCGCTTTATTTTTGACTTTCGTTTTCTTTGTCAAGGCCTTTTCTAATAATACGGTGTATAGTCATATGTATAGCAATGATGACGGCTCCGGCGAATTCCAATTGAATCATAACCCGCGAATCGCAGCAATCAATGAATAAATAATAGAACTTGTTAGTCGAGTATATGGTTGCCGGGAAGAATAAGGCCATTGTTTGCAGAAACGCATAAGCGTGAATGACTAACTAGCGTTGAGACTGCGCGCCATACACGGAGCGCTGATTTAACGTGATCTCTCATCCGCGGCGGGCGCCGGCGTTGAGCTTGAGATTCTGTGCTCGCTCCAATTTGTACAGGACGCAGGTGGTTGCTCCGGAGGTATTTCGTTGCTGTATCGACCCCTTTTTCGCCCACGGCCTGGGAATCGAAGGGATTTTTCTGCTATGTATAGGAATTTTTCGTTTAGGGCATATTCGAGTTTTTCGATGAATAACGGAGAAGGCTGTTATGTGTATAGGTAACTTTCGAATTTTTTGCTTTGGCCGAGAGAATCGTATTTCAAAAAAAGCTGTGTCTGAAAATACATTTGTTACATCCATTAGACTACATTTATTGAGGATCGCATCATAAACGTCCAAGTTGTGTGGAGTTACGACTTGCCGTTATCAGATTTCACGTGTTTTTAAAATATATATACTTTTATTAATGGAATGACGACTGCACTCTGCTGCAGCAGCAGCAGCTATCACGAAGGAACAAATGGATTTATTCGCGATAAATAACAGCCTAATCAGGAAACAAAAAGCCGAAAAAATCGAGCGATCCGCATTACACTGCATGTCCCAATAAATTTCCACAATAATCCTTGCTGGTTTGGAATTCGCACTCGCGATGCGGCTGATACATCAAGCGCCTCGAAATATTTATAACGACACTAGTGACTTGACGCAGTATAGGTTATAATCTGTATGCTTGATGCTTCTCCATCTCTATATGGTCCTTCGTATCACGAATGTGCGAAATACTCGTAGGGGTCAGATATATATAGCTTATTGTAGGAACGTATATTTGCTTGTCAATGCACGTCGATAATGGAATTGCGGGGGCGGAGGGTATATTATATACCTATACTTATACGATATATGTGTATTATCTAGCGTGGAGAAGTAGCGGACGCTGTGGATTAATGAGGCTATAAGTGGCAAAGCCGATTTGGAATTTCGAGTGGCCTCGAGTCGCGTGTTTTGCAAGAAGAACAAGACTGCAAGCACCTTGAGTTTCATCTAAAAGTCAATCGCATTGCTGCAAATTTTTCGTTGCACCCACCCAGGTTCGGATGAGTGTCCGCTGTTATATATGTATCTATTTATATCCGGAATATCTATTGTAGAGTACAGTAGAAGAGTCGCGCGCATTTTTGACGAATCGCTTGCATTCTTCATAATGCGCGCGACCCAGATGCAAGTCGGCGCGGTGCCTCCCCCGTGTACTTATGCGCGCCACTCTCTGCACAATAACTATACGACGTCGAGAATATAAATATACGCAGAAAGTTTAAGTCTTTCGAGCGAAGTATATACATTTGTTTAGCCTTAAATAATGATTCGACTTTTCGACGGGATGTTTGCGTTAATTCTTCTTTATGACTCGCCAAAACGGAATTACTTATTCAAACAAGGAAAACGTTCAACACTAATGCTGATGTACCGCACATCCCTGCCTGAATAGCGTCTGAATAATCCACAACTGTTCTACCTGTTCGTCCGGAACTCAATAATTGAGCGGACCCACCCTTCTATAATCTATTCAGTCCGTTTCCTCGCCGCTCGTAGCTTTAACCGATGAACAAAAATTCGAGCAGTCTCGTCCACAGCAATCGCTTAATCGAAAATCTCATTCACTCGTATATAGAACGACCAACGCGGAGACAGACCAAAGAAACAAACGAAAGAGCTGAAACGAATTAAATGAGCGGCGGTGCGGTGCCGATGAAGACACTGCAGGAGAGAAAAATCGATTACCATCAGATTAAGCGCGGATTCAGTTCATTCGAGCATCATCGTATCCGTTTACGCTTTGCTTTGTTTGCGCGAGTTCCCAAATTCATCTGCCGCGAGTTTCTCTATACCTGTATATACACCTGAGCTCTTAAAACGTTGCAAAACGAAAGTCGATTTTTTCGAAAAATTCAGCGCAATCGAATAGATCCAATTCATCAACAAGTAACAAAAATCACAAGTCCACTCGTCGAAGCGGGCGTCATCGAGAATAAGCCAATTTCGGCGTACGGCCGATTATGCGCCATTCGAAATTGCCGTGAGTGCACTCGAGAGCGCATCGAGACTATACGTATACTGTAATCGCTTTCAATCGACGGCTAATACCTCGATGGGCCACCGCATCAGATGTTTGGATGTTTGCGGCCGAAACACCGGTAATCTGCGACATGTCAAGCCTTTTTGCGTAAATTCGAGCTTTCGAGCTGGAATATTCACGGATAGAATTCTCGGCATTGTTGCGCAACTCAGTAGCAGTACGTAGGAAGTCTGCTTTTCGTTTTGTTTTTCTTTGTTAGAAATTGAAAAAAGAATCTGAACGACGTATTCTGAAAAATGTAAACACAGATTCCGCGAATTTAATGCAGAAGATATTGCGCAGAATTCAAAAGAATTATTCTCGTTCCATCCCCGCCTGGTTGTCAGTCGCGAGACGCGCGTCAGCGGGGTTTTATTATGAGAGCTCTCTAATACGTGTACGGTGCGCGTGAGGGATGGATGTACATTTTTTATCGATTTAGTCGACTCTTATCATCCCAGGCCTTTTTCCGGGAATTGAGGCGCGAGCGTTCGTTGTTCCCTCTAATACCTATATCGTTGAAAATTATTAATGACGCGCGCGCGCGCGCGCACGAAATGATAAGAGTAAAGCGGTGCCGCGCGGGGATGTTTCTAAAAGCTAGGTCGACGCGCAGTTATTATTACTACGATATATAGATAGTAGCCGAGAGGAAAACAATTTTCAAATTACGGGGAATTTAATAAAACGAAGCCGCTGGGATAAAGTTTCTGAAAAAGCTCGTCAGAATTTTACTTATCCGAATGCTTATTTCAGACATTAATCAAGCTACAAACCGTGCCAGCAAAAAGTTATTAATAATTCTACAATTACATAAGTATACTGGGCTATCAAATTATCAAATTATATATAATGCGAAAATGTTGATTTACCAATATTTCTTGACGACCGATGCTACTACTTTAATTGTAATAATACCAAAGGGTATTGTGTCGTGTAAGTGGTAACAGTTGGGCATGGTAGGACCAGTGCTTTTGAAAATATACTTTTCCTGTAGTATTTCACGAGGGCAGGGAATGCTGACGAAAACCTGTTGCGTTAGCTGGTCGTAAATTTTTCAAGCTACATGTAATATATGGCACTTCATTAATTTAAATAAAATATTCAGCACGCTTGTTGCACTGTTCCTTCTCTTTAATTATTTTCTTCTAAATAACCAGCATCAGTAGGCGAAAGAAGTAACAAGATCTTTTATGTTCCGCGTCTCTGGATGTCTAGTTCAAAGCACAGTTTCTCTTTGACGGCCGGGACGAGACATCCTTCAACGATAAAATAAACAGTAAAAAGCAGACGCAGTTGACTGTTAGCCAGAGTAATGAGACGCATGAATTTCTTACGCGCAGCCTCCTTTCTTATACACCTGCTAGCTTAGTTAGCCTTTTACTGCCGCGTGCGAATTGCCGAAAAACAGAGGCACTTACGCAAGGGCTGTTATTGCATGACGAAGTGGGTTCTGGTTCGCGGCGAATGACACCTTAATTTCCGGCAACCGAGGGGAAGAGGATGGAAATGACCGCATTGTTGCGTGATGACCCGAGCTGATGAGGCAAGAGCGCGAGGCTATTAACTTTTGGTGAAGGGCTCTTTAGCTGATTACTATTCAATCTACGCTGTACCGTTGGTTTTTTTTACGTGGATACGACCATGAACAGTGGAATGAGTACATTACAGTCACGGTTCATCGCGAGAGCTTTTATTTCGATTTTGATATATGATCGAGTTATGAATGCATCAATCAGACAACGGAGACGCAAATTGCGAGAAAACTTGGAATGAAAATGCGAACTTAAGTTCAGTTCCTTGAATAATGTTTGTACAATTGGCAGCTGCATTTATCTGCCTCGTTTTCTCATCCTTGCAATGAGAAATAACGCGCGAATCATCAATTTCTGTCGACCTCTTTGGAAAATCCTCTTTCGCATTTTCATTCAATGCGTCGTCTTTTAACTCGCTAATGCATCACAAAAAGCTTCCAAGTGCATCACTTTATCACTTTATCTTTCTTCCGAGTAAAAATTACGCGTAAGAACTTCATACCTTATTATCGCCTTCATTTCTCCAGCAATATAGAGTAATAATACTATAGGAAGCGGAGAGTGGCTATCCCATAGCTATTTTGGGCGTAACATTTTTATTTTTTATAATTTTAATGTGTTTCTTAGATCATTTTCTATAGTAGAAAAATTGGCGCGTGTTAAATTTTTAGCTATTGGCTGTCAATATTTATTTACTCTATAAAAATATAAATTTTTAACACGTTTTTAATCGACAAATCACAGTATAGTGTGACTTTTTGTTGCTAATCGCTGGAAACACAAAAATAACCAGACTGGGCAACTTTCCCCTATATCACACACGACACAATGCAATTATCCCCGCAAACCTATAGTTCCCATGGATTAGCCCCGACTACGACGTTGGCGGCGTCTCGAGCATCAGTGACCTACTCGGCCAGTCAATTATCGCGAACGTAGTCCCCCGGGATGAAGGAATGTAGATTGGCGCAAGAAGACGTGGACTCATTTACATGTCGCCGAGTATGCATGGGAAACGACGACGACGACGGTGATACCTTGGGAATCGTAAACTCCGCACGTCAGCGTCTTACGTGTGCAGGAGGTTGCTACCTCTGAAAACGTTGTCGCCTTAATTCTCTTTGGATAAGCATTTTGCGATATTTGTTAGATTTTTCATAGGAGAAGTGAGGCTTTGCTTTATGCCCGCACCTATTATTCCTTGAAAGCAGGCTCGAGCGCAGTTTGTGCTTTAATTATGGTCGAGAGGGGATTTAATCGAGCTTCTCGTTGTTCGTTGCGAAGGTAGTTGGAAGCTAGGCTGTAGGTATACACAGAATAACAGGACTCAGAGGTCTTAGATAAAGAGGTTTATTTGATTAAAAAAAAATGCTTTACAACTATAGGTACGACAGTATTAATAGTAAGTATATTACATTCAAAACTGAAGAATGAAGATAACGCAGAAGATTAATTGCCCTCCTAATTTGCGTATTTGTAGGTCAAACTCTTGTTCCAAATACTCGTTCGATGCATATTCTGCGTTCAATTTGACAAATAATAGATAAAAATTAGGTCACATCTGCGTCGATCAACTGTTTACACAGACTTATCAAAAGACGAAAATTTTGTACGCTACGAAATATTTCGTCTGGCTGGTATAAAGTCTCGAGCGATTTCCGGAATTAATGCGCAATACGTCTGTTCCAAATTCGACTTTTTTTATCGGCCCGCGGGCTCTACGAAACCAGCGAAAGTTTGACAATTTCCCGCATCTCGTTATCAGCAGACTAGAAATGGAAAATTGTAACGTGTATCTGTGTAGTTGTAGTTGTCGAGTCGATGCAACTGTGGTATCGATGGCACTAGGACGTGGGTTGTAAATATTTGCGTTCACTCTTCAATGTTAACATTTTGAACTGACTGTACAATTTTTTTGTAATTTATTCAGGGTATTCCATTACTTTACGCAGTCGTCAAAACTAAGGTGTTAGTTCGTGTTAAAAATGAATAAGCCTTTCGTTAAATCTCTTCGCATGGAAAATTATCAATTTGCTGTCGTGGAATTAATCAACTCTCTACATCTTCTGGCCTCAACTTCTAAATTTTTTAATAGGTTGATCATTTCTGTCAAGTCCGTTGCATTTACTTTTAGGTATCCATCTTCATCGCTTTCACTCGACGAACCTGCAAGCGATTTATCAAGTGCTTAACTTCATTCAGCAAAACAATTCATAACAATGTTTCGGGTACTTGAAAAATATCGTCACTCCTAACAAAGACTAGCACATATCCTGATAAACCTGGAGGTATCACGCGCATAACCACAAGTTTATAAAAGGGCCTCGATGAATTTATTGTATTTAGGGGGGCTTTGAAAATGAAGAGTGAAAATAGGTCTTTGTTAGGATCGACGATATTATGTAGTACGAAATATACCATGTACTTACTCGAGTCACTGTAGTCATCAAATAATTTGTCAAAGTCGCCACCCCAACCAAAGGCGTCGCTCTGTCCCAGGGCGAGGATCACCAGTAGAGCAAAGACGAGAGTCAACTTCATCGTCAACTATAGGTTTCCTTTCGTTCCCGTGTGCCGCGTTACTGACTGAAAACTCGTGCCGTAGCCAGAATATATAGCGCACACGGTGCGCGCCGAGATAAGAGCGCAAGACGTCGATTTCTGGCCAAAGACGCGGATCGCAGCCGCCGTCCTTCCGCGATCTTTTTCTTCTTTCGACGTGTATAGTAAACGAAAACAAAAGTGCGGCCTTATTCGTGTAACCTACATCGCAGAGATAAGGAGTACTACGCTGCAAGGAATGCGCGCGGAGAATAATTAATGGTAATCAATGCAAATGCCTCTGTTTTCCGCGCTCTTTTTCTACTTTTTCAATTTGTTGTTGCTCGTAAAAATTAAGCGGCGCGCTCGCAGAGGTCAACTGCTTTATGATCTCGAATAACTATTTGGCATTGTTCAGATTTTCCGCGGCGTTGCAGCCGCTCGTGTTTACACTCGAGTTGCGGAAAAGCTCACTTATACAAACGTGCGTATACGTAAATTACGTCGATATGGGTTTTCTCTCGATCCCATTGTGCAGCGGTAATTTTGCGCAATAGTAGTTGCGGTAAATAGATCGAAGACAATAAAACTCGTATGACGAAACGGTAGTAGGCGATTTGAAAAGACCTTGCAACAACAGTTGCTGATGTTTAATATGGGAACGTCGTCTTTCTAGAATCTCAATGACCTGACAAGTCGCACACGTGCACCCACAAAATGCAGGTACTTCCAGGTAGCCCAATTTTCTCGTTATTTTTCTCTTTCACCGAAATCCGTCTGCCTGGCTCAGATGATTCCTCCCACGTGACCGCAGTGCTTTCGGTGAGATTACAGCAGACCCGCATCAAAGCAATGCCTATCGCGCTGCCAGCGCTTGTTCTCTCTTTCTCGCGCAATTTCCCGTGAAAGTATACGCGTTTATGGAATCCCAAAATTGCCTACTTTTTTTTCGTCTCTGTATATACATGTGCTGCCGAGACTAGATAGGATATAGGCAGTCCAAAATTAAAGCTGTAAGTACCAGCGCGCTTACTTCACCGTCAAAACAAAAGGGTTCAACGCCAATCCTTTTCACAAGGCCAGATATCCGTCGTCCAACTCGTCATTTCGACCACAAGATACGCGAGCGCACGAACATTTACGGACTCCTCGTAAAATCGCCCGTAGTTTTATCGCGTCCCTGAAAAAATCCAGTAGTCATCGTAACCGGCTTTTTTTGGGAGGTAAATTCGTTTCCAGGATACATTTTTCTCTTATAAATATTCGTAAGACAATATATCGAGGCCTTTTTTTTCATTTTCACGACGCCAAGTCACGCCCCGAGCACATCTATAATACACCGTTTTTTATTGTGTAGCGTGGATTATTTCTCCCCAGACTTTGGTTCTCTCCCCGTCTGGAGCATGCGAATTACCGCGTAATAATCTAGGGCGTCCCCTCTTGCTGCTACACAACAAAGAAGCATCAGGACAATATCGGCTTACCTCGATCTCTTGACGGACTTGCCGCTGTTGTTGGTGACGTGAACGCGCACCGTGATCGCGTCGCCGTGTCCGTAGATCGCCCGGTCGAGACTCGCCTCCAGCCTGACTCTGCCGTCGCTCAGCAGAAATTGCTTCTCCACCACCGCGTGAGGAATCGGCGGATCCGCTGCCAGGAAAAACAAACAAACAAACAACACGCCGATTGAAGAAAATACTCTCTCCTTTCGAAAATATTGCAGCGCGAGCAACAGCTGAAGTGAATTCTTTTTTTTTTTTTTGCAATGAGCGCATGCAACTGATGATTTGATTGACAGTATTCGATTGTGCATTGGTGCAACTCGCGATCGTGGTTCACATCGTTGTAACGTATACATAAAGTGTAACATTTAAAATTTTTTTTTATAGTGTAAAGAAAAAATAGTCACCGTCGTCGGGCTTGATTTCGTTCTCGTCCTCGGCAGCGCTGGTGCTTTTTGCGCGCTGCGGCTTGCCTCTGGGCGCCGAGGGCGTTCCGGGGGCTGACTCGGTGCTCACCGACGTCGGCAGAATGCTTCTCGTGGGCGGCGGCGTGTTTGCACCTTGAATAACGCGAATGCCCATCTTGATGATCTGCATCTTGCGCGTCAGCTTCTCGTCTGGCCGCTCGGCTGAAACGGGTGATAAGCCAAATTTTACTCGAATTCAATTTTTAACGAATATATACTTCATTATGCATATGTACAACTACACTTGAGCGATCGAGACGAAGAGCGAGAGAAAGAAGTTGGTATTATTTTAGCAGATTGTGGCCATTAGGATGCTCGCTATTTACTAGAGCGTGCTAAATCCGCGCAGCAGCAGCGCAGCCCCGTATTCATCAGAAGGGAATCCGCGTAGCAGTGCGCGATTCATCAAATCCGCTTCGGTCATAATGATCCATCGGAACTTTTCTTGCATTATTCACCGCAGCGGTTGTGCGGAGGCGGGAACCGGGTCGATCGGATATCAATTTCTTCGACGCTCCATCGGTTGGTTGTTGCGGGCGAGCAGAAAAAAAATACGAGTGGAGTGCGCTGCCGAAAGTCGGAACAAACTTCTGCGCGCGTATTACTCATCCGGTGCGTTTGGCTATTCGTTTTCCCCGAGACGAAAATTGCACCTGACCCAAAAATCCCAAAACTTTTCCCGAGAACAACAGAGCCGTAAGAATACTTATACCTTACATACCCTCGGACGTTTCATTAGTAGCCAACTCTCTCTCTCTCTCTCCTCTCCAACTTCCGGCTCTTTCTTTTTCGGCGGCTGCGGCCGCGTAACATCCGGCATAATTCCGCAAAGTTCGGTGAGCTAAGAGCTCGCCTGCTTGTGTGTACACGCGCACTTGGCGATAAAACTCGAGCGAGTTAGAGCAACGACAACTTTTCGCTGGGCTACTTATACTAGTACTATACTATATCCCTCTGCCGGTGCGGTGAGCGCGGTCATGTATTTCTGCAGGCGAAAAGTTGCGCCAGTCGTAAAGTTTTACGAGAGCCGGCACATCTGCGCGCGCTTCCAAAAACTCGGCGCTCTGCGTTTTACATGATATCGTGACGCTCAGGGCGGTGATTTGGCGAAATAAAATTTTGGACAATAAAGCTTTCTTTTTTTATGGCTGTTTTTCTTTTCTTTTTCTTTCACTTTTCGCAGGGGCACAGTCACGAATGATCTTGTTTTTGTCGAACTCGAGTTGCGTGAATTGATTAGACTGCGTTACAGCGCGTGATTTCACTAGCTGCGGAACTGCTCCCTGCAGTGTGTCTATACTGTACAGATGCAAATCAAACACGTTGAACGGTCATCATTGATTATAAATTAAAGTTAAGCCATCAGGCGATGTGTAAACGCTTACTAAACTGCAAGTTATATTGTCGATATTGTAATGGGGAAACACAATTTTCCGCCGACCTCGAGAGCGACGATCCTCCAACGAGAAAGTAAAATAAAAAAAGCCGCTATACTCGTCTTCCTCGCGAGCGCGCGTTTCCTTAACGAGCGCTCACTCGGGAACGTCGTCCGTAATTAACTCTATCGATTAGCAGAGACCAGACAGCGACGACTATACGACGCGCCTCTCACAAGCATCAGTGCACTGATTCCACCTCGGAGTTTATATTTATTCGCGTTTTCACGTTCGCACTATATAGATCTGCAACCTCGGGTTCGTGTAGTCGAGAGGAATATATGTATGTATATATGTATCCCCCTCTCGTGCTCTCGCTCCGGGTATAAATGACGGATGCCACTGCGAGCGCCGGCCGATCAATCTTCCTTAGAATAGACGCGCCGCGTGTCAGAACCGGATGGGGCTGTATCGCCAAGTTTGCCGCGCGCTGCTCGCCTTTTTTGCGTGAAGCTATGCGTGCCTGATGTGTAGCAACTACATTGATTTTTCTCGGCGCTACGCGTGAATTGAGAAACGTCAGCGTGAAAAAGGTTTAAACGCTATAAATCAAACTGGGTCGCGGCTGCTCAGCTGGATATGCGTGACGAAGTCTGTTGGGCTGGAAGACGTTCCGAAGCTTTTTCGCGCTGATGTAGTTGAAAAGCTGCTGGAAAATAACATCCCAGTTTTAAATAAACAACGCTAAATTATATATTGATTATTTATTTTTCGATCAGATTTTGCAATCAGAGCTAAACTGCGTGTTCCACGCGCAACTAGATAGAATAAATAAAATGCAATGTTTTTATTTAATCCCTTTAGGTTTTTGCTTTGTATTTTTTCGTTATTTATATTCTGCTAGTCGCGCTGGCTCGAAGTGTAACGTTTGATTTTACCGTTGCCGTGACCTTTCATATTCATATCAATCCCTTGGTTTCGCGTGAAATATTGAACGTACTAAATTCGTGCCGCGAAGGATTTGACGTTCGATCGTTGGTGAAAAAATTATTGTCCCAAGCTTAATTTACGTGCAGCTTTTTTTCAATGTCCAGTGCTCATGAGCTGTTGCGCGTATTAAACGTTCGCAAAGAGAACATACGTCCGTTACTTTTTAAATACGAGAGAAATAATTTATGGCATTTATAATGTTCAGTATATGCGAGGAAAAAAATCGTTAAGGCTCTTGGAAGCCGTATATTCGCATATAAAATAAACGGTTTTTTTCAAGCATATGTATATAGAAACGCAAAAACGAAAGGGAGACAAAGCTACACAGGCAACTTTTACCGATACTTTATTCAATGTCTACGTTTTTATAATTTCGCACCCGACGTCGTGCATTCGCTTCTCTCCCATCATGCACTCGTTCTATCGGTGGATTGTGCGCGACGCGTATACCTCCTGCACACAAATAATGCTTATTGAGTGTATAGTATCTTTTGTTCGTGTCGGTTTCATAAAAATAAAAAAAATAAAATAACGGCTCACAAAGTGCCAGAGACAGCGAAAAACAAACATTGTGTATCTTTCTCTTTTTGTCAAAGCCACATTTTTAATTGATTCGTAAGAGAACAAAGTCATCGTCGCGAGCTAGAACGAGGGATATAGATTTCTACCGGTTTGACCTCGAATTTCGCATAAAGAGATCATGTTTCAACAATACCAAAGCATGCTGCATCCATAAAACGAGTATAATATACACAAACGCTTTTCCTCGTATCATCATTAAACGGTAATCAAAGGTCCCCGTTCCATCAATTATTCCTCCAAGCGCTCGTCGGCGTCGCAACTTCTCCTCGCATAAATCAAACGCTCCAGCTCGCACAATAAGCGCGGCTTTTTATTTTCTTGCCGCGCGCGAAGGAACTTTTAATTGGAATGTCCGCGCGCAGCACAGCACGGGCGCCGGCCGCGGACAGGTGTAACAACCGCGAATTCGTAGTGGCCTTCGCGCGCATTAAATCGCATTATGCACGGCAAGTTCCGCCGCGAGCTGCATTACAGTGTACAATACGCCCGAGAGCCGATCGACTTAATTAAACTCATATTTCATGCCGGATTTAGCGAGCTCGGGATTCCTCGGCTAGTCCCCCGTTAGAGATGCAGGCTACTGTATACATAGTGGAATTTGCGAGCGTAAATATGAGCGAGTAGTAGTTATTCTGTTAGCAGCATTATCGCTAGAATTTTACGACCTGCTTAGGAGCTGCTGCTGCCTTTTGTGTGATTGGTATTTTTCTTATTTGTTATCTCTTTAGAAAAAAGTGATGAATCACGATGATTTAGTTCAAGGAAACATTTAAAGGACAAAGCTGTTTTACATTTCTATGCTGGTTTTCTTTATATTAAAAAACGTACCGGCGTAAACGCGAACGTCGTAGCTCGTGCCGATAGGCGCTCCATTGTACTCCTTGGCCGGCACCAGTTGAACCGAGGGTGGCGCCAGAGGTGTCACTGCCATCGTGAAAGGGTGAGCGTTGGGGTGAAACCTCTTTACCAGAACTTCCTGCAAGTAACAGAAAAGAAATTGTTAAAAGTAAAAAGATGCCCGTTCAATGCGATTAATTTAATACCGCGAATTAGAACAGTCTTCAATCAAAGGAAGCTGCATATTCTATACGATTAATTGTTCTCGGAATTTAAAAGACTTCTATTGACGATATTTCTGCGCATCTACGAGATTCCGCGTTTCAATTCAAGTGATGAATTCGTAAAATATTCAAAGGATTTCATTAACGGTGTTCTATTATGCAATCTGTAATACTTCCTCATTCCGCTCTGAATATAATTTAAGCCGCACCTCGCATAATCCCACTGATACACGCGGTCATTTCTCGGCAATATCCCTGCACATCATTCGTGGTGTGTTTGTAGTATACGTAGCGCGCGCAGTCTCTCCCCAATCTTTGCGACGCGTTTCTTTTTATCGCGTCCCCGGGACGATCGATGCCTCGTGTTACGGTCAAAGAGGCGCACGTCGTATCAAGAGTGAGCCAGCGGTATATACGGATTCAAAGCGCGAATCTTTGTTTACTGCGCCTCTTGAGCTTCGGCCTTTGTGAGCCGCTCCCTGCTGCAGAGCACAGGAGACGAGTAGCGCGGTAAATTTATGCGCCGACGAAACTTTTCTGCTCCTCTTTCCTCCTCGCCGTTCTTGGAACGCGAGAAAGGAGATACGGAGGCATTCGGGAACAAAGGGCAGATGACGGGACATTTGAATGGAGGGATGAATGGACATGCCGGGATATTGAGCGTGTTTTATTAGCTGTTTTATTTATAAGGGAGAAGAGGATTTGCGTGTGTTTGGGTTTGGGGGAGTATAAATAAAGGCCAATTTCAGAAAGCTCGGCGAAAAGAAATATTATATTTTCAACAATGCAAAGCTACGTCTACCCGCATAAGCATAGCTATAATATCTCCCGGAATTACGGCGTCGCGACGTCGTGTTTAAAGGCCAAAATCAAGTCAGCGTAATCTCTAATTAACTGCCAACCGACTAATAAGCTCACGCGGCTGCTACTGGCGTTCATCCAAATGGAGCCCTCGCATTGCCAGAGATGGCGAAATTTCTTCCAGCCGGTGAGTCCAATCGCACGCATTGCTCGCCTCGTCCGGAAAAGCTTGCCAGCTATGCGGCTTCATTTTTCATATTAACGAGCTATATACACACAGCGATGCATTATATAATTTATTGCGTTTATTTTTTAAGCTGTATAGTAATGCAATGAATAAGCGAATTTGCGTGAAATAAACGCGTATCAGAGATGTGGGAGGGAAAGTTATTGTCGCTGACAATAAGTATCAAAGTTTGCGGACTCTTGTCGTATTAAATTTCGTGAATGGAATGATATACAGGATTGTTTTCCACTTAAACTCTTAAAGGATAAATAGGAATTTTGACAAACCCTACTGCACGTAGAGTAAATCCAACAAACAACCAGATGACAAATCGTCATTCAAGTCACACTGCAGATGAGCTATTCTCCGAGCAAACTCGGTGCGCGTAGTATATGCTTTAGCTAAATAACAGCTGGCGACACACGCTCGCAGAGTTTGAAGATTTGATTGCTCTCGAATTATTGAGAAGTCGACGCGCGATGCCAGAAAATATTATTATTTTAGTCGCTATATACGCTAGCGGGCGGAATATATACGCGGCATGAATTGACGAGGCCCGGTCCATTAGAAATTCTAACGCTGCAGGCATCGCACGCCTATGCAAAATTTCAATTCACCCGTTTATGATTTAATTGCGCGAATCGCACTTTCTCGCAATTGAGCAAGTGCGTCACGACTGCGAGTGATTGATTGGCTTTTCGATGTCGCGCCGATCAATGCATAAGATCGCGCGAAAGCGATTTTGGAGCTGATCGTATCATAAAGGTTTTCATTAAGTTTGTCATTGTCAGGATTGAGAATTCGCGCAGTTCTTTCCATGGTTCGTCGAAGGACGTGTGAATGATACGTTCAACGTTTCAAGGACTGTCGTGAGGAGAATTTAAAAACTTTATTATCCGCAATCTCCCTACGAAACTATTGCGATCTCCTTGACGAAACTGAAAAGTACGAAAAGGCTTCGGGCAGTTTGCATATATAAAGAAATTCTGAAAATATGCAAACTACGCATTCAGAGGATGACTATTGCGACAAATCGGATTTCCCGGCGCAGTGCAGCCGTCTTGACAGTTTCAAAAATCCCTCGTTAGCGCGGTATTATATCGTTCGCGAGAAAAGTGCGCAAAAAGCTCTTGGTATTCCGCGCTCATCGAAGATTATATCGCAATAAAAACTCGGAGAACTCATCGCGATCATTCGAGTATCTCATTTGAAATTTCCATTCTACAGAACGTGTATAGAGGTACATTC
Source organism: Cecidostiba fungosa (assembly GCA_900474305.1). Taxonomy (NCBI): domain Eukaryota; kingdom Metazoa; phylum Arthropoda; class Insecta; order Hymenoptera; family Pteromalidae; genus Cecidostiba; species Cecidostiba fungosa. The sequence goes on from UCOJ01000006.1 coordinate 363,002, forward strand.
AATGCGCACATAATCCGAAATCCGCGCTCTTGAATTTCAAATTTCCGCGAAATAACCGACATCACAAAGCGGGACCTTTCCACTTTCAGCGTTACATAGTTATTTCAGCTCAATTGAAATAAATGCAGCCCTCATAGCCGTTTAACTGTCATGAAGTGCTGCATAACTGTGCAACAGTCAAAAGAGCTGCAGACTCGCTGCCGATGCAGTTTCAAATTTCGCCAGCGTGATGCGCGCAGACGAAAAGTTTAATTAATCAATACAGCGCGCATGTGTGTCGCGCCATTAAAGTGCGTAATGAAGCGTAGAACGAAACTCTCGCCACGCGTTCCTCGTAAACATTCATTAGCTCTCGCGTGTGGCTCGTTTGATTTTACATGCTACTACTGGCCAGGGTGATATATCCATACACGCGCTGACATGCGTAAGAGCTGGTGCGCGATCGAAATCCCAAACGCGTCATCATCGTAATATTATCATGCCTCAACAGCGCGACTGAAATAAATTTTTAATTCAATCCTCGCGAAAAAGGACTGCACTTAACGAATTTCATTTCGCCCCATCCGTTCTTGCAATCGCGCACACGAATTCTCCTCGCTAAAATTTTTCTTACGGAGAAGGGCAGAAAAAAAAATTAATAATACGCCGGTAATACCATTAAAAGTTAATCTTCCGTTCTGAAATTGCAGCAGCAGCGGCGGCAGCAGCACCACCATCACTGGCGCGCGTCACATACATTTTGAGCGGCGGTGCACGTACGAGAGCCGCGCGCGGTTGCGCGCACGCTTGCAGGACGGAAGAAAAACGGACGCGGCGGAAAAATAGTTTCGCGCTCGAGGGAATACGAGCAAAGGGAATCCGTTCCATTACCCGGTCCCGCACACCTGGTCACCTCGCAGCTCTCTAGTTATGATCCTGCGGATAGGTTATATCTTTCTTATATATTTTCGGTGAGTTTTTGCCGCGAGTCTATGTGCGTAACTTTTCAGACTTTTTCTTTTTCGATCCTACACGCGAATGATTAGATCAAGGTTCAAGTACATTTTTACTTGATAACTGAGCATTGCAGCTCGTGATATCAGATTTCTACCTGTGTGTATTTATATAAAGCCCTGCACTCGCTTTGTCGGCGTTTTACGAGAATTACTTTGCCCTTCGACTGACCCCGTGAAATCTCTTTTGTCAGTAGAATTTTATAATTGAGTGGTTTTAAATTCATTTAGTACTCCGACAGTATCCTTTCACCAAGGATACAAGAATCAATAATGTAAATGTGAAAGGTCACTCGAGTGTACTTAGTGTTTATGAATTTTCAAAGTGTACTCTTCTGAATGGTTTTTTTATGCATCAATTTTACCATTCCTTCGACCGCGGAAAATGAGCATCACAGAGGCGAGGGATGCTGAAAAGGCTGTTTGCACCAATACACGCTGCTTTTACAGTTCGCAATGGAAGCTTCGGAGATAAAGCGCTCTCGCCATCCAGTAGTGTATCCGTCGTTGCGTCAGACGTTCGGAGATCACAGCTATACCACTTCGATATACACCCGGGGCCTTTAAAAGTTCAGGTTTACGGATACGCCAGCGACAACGAGAGACTCTTTCTCTCGCATTGAGCTTGCGCGTCAGCCGTGCTCCACAAGTGTGCGAGTGAACAGGTGGGCCAGGGTCGACGCAAGTAGCTTTTTTTCTTTGCAAAGTTTCGAGCCTTCTTTCGTGCTTTTTCTCGACTGTGTATGCGCATGCAAGTTTTTCTCTCGCGGAGTTTTCTCCTGCCGGCTGTATATAGATGGCTGCTCTCAGTCGCTCTCTTTTCTTTGCTGAGCGAGAAGCAAGTTTCTTACACGGAGAGGATAGTATATCAGAGTTGGCGCGATGGACGAGGCAATAACGGGATGGTGAATGAAGATTCTTGATGGAAAAGTATGGATATGCTTCTATTATCGGCTGGAGTTTTGATGCATGTGTTGCGGCGAAAGTGACTTGTATTTTTTCATTATTAACTCTACTAATCTAACTCTAGCATATATTTAGTATACGAATAAAACTCGGCGCCAGATTACACTAGTATTGAAAAGACCATTCGGCGCATTTCATCTGCTCCAGTCAATCCGTTTTCCCCATCGGGATTATTGGTAACAATGTCAACACATCCTCCATAAATCATCATCTAAAAGTCCCCCGGTTCTCGAAAAAGCTCTCGTCAGAGCAGTAGCCGAAATGAAAAACCGGCTCGAGCACCGGAACTAATAATAACAATAATCCATTCACCTTCAGCCTAGCGGCAAGCCTCGCTGCCGAAAATACGTGCGGCGCTATACAGCGATCTCGCCCCCCCGGCCAGTGGTATATTTTCATCGATCGCAAGCCCGGCCGCTCGAAGATGAGCCCATTCTCTCCACTTCTTGTGTGCAGGCGTCTTAACCGGTCGGCACGCGAGCCTCCCTAATATAGCCGCAGAATCTTTGTCCTTTGCTATACGTATGCGCGCGGCGCGGCACACAAAGTCAAGGAACAGCGGGAAGTAGCGGGCGGGGGTGCCGGGCGAGTATCTTTATGAATAATTATTGAAGCGATCCTCCCACCCGCGCTAACTCTCGCATGACTCGGTGTAGCGACGGCGTCAATGCTCTTGACACAGATACCCGCGCACAGCGGTGCTTAGGCCGGCGAAGGCTGCAAAAAGGTGTGTGTACCGGCACACGTCGCTCGCTGCTGCTAAATAAATTCGCGCTGGACCGATATCTGATGGCATATCGGGAGGTCAGGGTCGAGGTCGGGTCGACTCGCGACTCGACGCGCCGCGCGCTACTGCTGACGTAAGCAGTGGAAACGCTGTTGCAGCCGGAGATGCGCGCGAGTCTTACCGCGGCCGCCCCCGCTATATATCTATATACCTGCTGCTTGCTGTCTCGCACAGCTATATAGCGAGCTCCTGCGCCTCGGGCTATATAGCTGATGGTAAACAAACGTCGTTTCCACACATGGCTGGGCGAGATGATGGAATTTCGCGGACTCGACGATGCGCATAAGTTTCCTCGGGGGGCCGTGCAGCTGATGCGAGCACATTTTCTCGCGACAATCTCCTGCGGATTTCTACTCATTCCTTTTCTCCGCGACACGGATCGCTTATAGAATTGGCTTGGCTGGATACAAATATCGCTTCACTAGGCCTCTTTTGGTGTGACGTAAGACTATATAGGCGTGTCCGATGTATATCTGGCGCGACTGCTTTTACCGCGAAAAAACGATTTGATTGATTTCGTTTGCGTAAGCAGAAGCTAGTACAGGCTGTTAGCGCCGAGAAAGTCAAGATATAGGATTGATTTTGTGTGTCGGGACGAAGGCTAGTTTGATCGATTAAGCGGCATCATTCTTAATCAGATTCTAATTGACTTTTCATTTCGGGGCTGGATAATAAAAATTCAAATTCAGTCGACACCTAAACTTACAGTTAGAGTTATGATAGCGATAGAAAGGAGGATGCCCGTGGTATATAGGAAATGTGCCCCCTTCGACTAACCTATGAAACCAAAGCCATCATTTAGA